>CM066032.1:1210441243-1210855594 GCA_033557465.1 Ichthyophis bannanicus
GTGCTGTTTGGCCCTTCTTAGCTCACGGACCAGCAACAGCAGGACGGCATGCGGTCTGGGAGGAGGTCAGGCATGGAGTTTGCTGAGGTAGGTCCCCCTGCGGACATAGACATCCTAAAGAAACAGATATCCAGATCATCAAGAGAGGTGTGCGTCCGCACATGTGTGCCGAGAAATACCATGCCAGGGGCACAGGTGGCGGGGGCCCCCTACCAGCATGCTCAGCCCCCTGGAGCAGCAGCTGGCGGAACGCCTGGGACCTGTATACACCTATGGGCTTCCTGAGATGCTTGACACTGCAGATCCACATGCAGGTATGTCTGTTACGCATAACCTCACATCTCATCACCCCCCTGATAGTAACATTGTGTAACAAGCTCACCTTGCAAATGCACACTCATATCTATCTCCACAGCCCCATAATGTACCTACGCAGGGATCAGAGGTTGTGTGCACTGCCCCATCATACCCTCTGTTGTATACAAATACACACAGTGCTACCACTGGCTCCATGGCCTTGAGGGCTGAGGTGGGGTGGGCCCTGGATTTGGGTTTGTATGTGTGAAGGTGCAATGCTAATGTAGGACGGGACTGTCATGGACATGCTGATGTATGCCTCCCACCTCTCGGTGTGATGCAACAAGCACAAAGGAAGGTAGCTCAGACAGAGTAGTGGCAATGGGGAACATTACCCCCAAATGCAGTCAACAGTCATCCCCATCAATACTGTCCCTGACATTACGTTGTGTGACACACATGTAGACATCAAGTTATGACTGGAGCATGAACCACAATGTGTCTGTACTGTAAACCCAGTCACGCTAAAGGCCTATCTCTCTACTGTCATATGCTCTGCAGGCCATTATCTACACACCATACATATTAGGATGGCCATGAACAGTCAGCCCATGCCTCACCAATCTCGTTGATCAGACAGGCTCTGCTGTTCGTTGTTGCTGCAATACAATCATTGTCCAAGGGGGATCCAAGGGTACATCATCCTCATCACATCCCCCTGATGCACCCATCTCTGTGTAGGATTAACCGTCATCTAAGAGATATGTGATCTGTCTAAGGAGTAACTATGCCTGCTGTACAGCTGGACTGTCTAAAGGTGCATCAAACGTATTGGGGAGGTCAGGCTTGCCAGACGACACATCATGGAACCAGATGGTCACAGCTCTGTTTGCACATCTATGACATACACTGTTGTAACCCCTCCCCCACCTGTCTGTGTAAGCAAGTGGTGGGTGACACATGTCACCTGTATGTGGAGTGTCACTGAACCGTGTCTCAAATGTACGAGCCGCTAAGTCCTCCTGGATAATAACTCCCCCAAATAGATCAGGTGTGTCCCACGCACCGGCCCTACGGGGCAAATCCGCAAGTTATCTGTTGTGCATAGCTCTGTTTGGGAAAACACATGACATACAGCAGATAGCTGCCGTCATAATGCCTGACTCAGGCCCGCTGCTGATAATAGCAGTCACACTACCTGTCTGCATTTTGATGTGACACAGCAAATACAAACACCATGTACCTTGTACAGGGGTATATCTTGTTACATATGTGGCCACTCTGCTCTCCTTCTCACGGGTTAGCTATGCCCTCCATAGGCATAGCCATCAACCCTGTGTCTCCAGTGCCCCACACCTCACCTGTTCTCAGATGGCTATGTTAGGCCCTGAATATCCCAGGCAAATGCTGTGTTGTGGTGAATCACCTCCACTACGAATGCTGCTCGGCATTGTTTCCCCCTCTATGTCATAGGTGTCAGCAGCAGAGACAAGGTCATGGCCCCCAGGTTGTTTTCCTCCCCCCTCCTCTGCTCTCACCTCCTCTGTGTCTCCCTGTCCCGCTCTGTGTGAGCAGCTGGCTCTGCATAGCGCAGTGTGCCCCCTGCTGTGCCGTGTCCGATATTTGGGCCAGCCGTCCCACACCCCCGAGGTGAGGTGTTCTAGCTGATTGGCCATGTGTTTCTGTGTGTTGAGTACAAAGGTGGCTGCATCCACCTGCATGAGACACACCTGCCAACATAGCCCCAACTGGGTACATGGTGTCTGTGTGTGTGTGAGCATGTCACGCCCCCCCCCTCTCAGGCACAGCATGACATCAACACCAGATGGTTATACACCGAGCAACACAGGACTAGCTGTGCGTGACACAGCTGTCACATTGCCAACATGGGCCAGGGTCTGCTGTCAGCCGCATGGTCAATGAGACGCCCATGAAGGAGATGCCCCCACCCCAACATGTGAGGGTACCTACACCTCTCACACACATGTCAAGCATCGTCTGAAAGGGTGGGTACCCTGAAACTATGCAGCATATGGCGCCAGCAGATATGCCATGTGTGCAGGTGATGCACATCCGCAAACGCACACAATCTGTGACTGTGCTACCACACCCCTCAAAACCACAGTAGCACATGTGCACGGTCAATCACATGTGCACAAATGCGACAATTGTGGTTGACGGTGAGAGTACGGTGTATGTCTCTAGTTGCGCTATGAGTAGCATCACAGCAGGCACCATGGAATGCATGGCGGAAACAGAGATTACCTGTCACATGTTGCACACACTGCATTGGCCAGGTGTGCTCATACACGTCTTCCCAGGGCATAAGGGCAGACGTGTCACCCATTCCCTGACCCTGTGTTTGCAGCAATACACGGCCTGTGTTGGTATGGTGACATATGTTCCCACTGGGATATGTCGTGGACACTCACAGCTGCAGACATCTTTGTAGTGGCGTGTGTCCCCATGGTCCACTGTCAGGTTGCAGGGACACATACAACATGTGTCACACATCCCATCACTTCCCGACACATTCCAGACAGGTGATGTTACTGGTAACCCTGACCCACACCCCTGACACTGCCGCGCCTCACCTCTACTGTCATGGAGTATGTGCCCGTGACGTGTTATGTTGCATCTGACATACTCTACGCACAGTGCTGCATGTGCCTGTCAATAGTCCCACTATCATGTACAGTTCGAGTTCAACACATTGTCGGAATGTGGCATACACATGTAACACTGCATATACAGTATGTCCCATGGGGATATGCACTACACAATGGCATGCACACTCAAACAGGGGCTGCCAATGAAGGTGTACCTGTTGGTGATGTGCAGCCCTGTGTGCACCTGCCACTGCCAGATGGGGTGGGAGATGGACTGCGTGTGAAATGCACATGGGAGCATATAATGGAACACGGAGGACACACAGGGTGTGCAGGGCTCTGACACACACCAGATCCCCTGGAACAGGTCCATGTTATGTAGGGGGTCCTGTTTGCAGCACACATGCAGGGTAACCACAACATGACATATCCCTTCCCCTGAACACACACATAAATGTAGCTGTACAGCACACACATATGTGTTTGATCTGTGTCTGTCTACAATACAGGTGACTACAGCACAGTCCGGCCACGTGAGGAGGAGGAGGAGGAGGAGGAGGTGGAGGAGGAGGTGGAGGTGTGGGAGGCATCTGACATGGAGGGGCATGAAAATGCTGCGGCTGCAGAGGTGCTGCTGCAGGGGGTGAGTCCTTGTCCCCAGGAGGGGCACACTGAGCCTCCAACAAGCCTCACCACACAACGTTTGGCTGAAGGAACAGCTGACGCAGCACCACCAGCACAACGGGATACCGGGGAGGATGTTCTGAGAGCTGAGCTGCGGGCCCATGCCACCTCGTCACATCGGGACAGTGAAGGTGGGTGGGCAAATATGTTCACGCAGATAACCCATATGTTCTTTGTACATACACTAACAGGTGTGCACACTCTACCAGGACTGTAAATGTGTGTGACTACACAAACACACACTCGGTGTGCACAATACCGAACAGTGTGAGACACATCAGCGTACAGTATGTGCAACACACTGTGTGCAAGGCGACCAAAGGGTATGCCACACATGCCCATTAACCTACATATCGCGTCACATCATTGTTTGATTTGGCCAGACACACCTATGGACTGATCTGTCTCTGCTCATACAGTAGGTACCAGCAGCAGGCACGTACCACATGCAATACAGGGCCCAGGGAAAACGTGGACAGCAATAGGATGAACCACCTTTAGCACCACACGTATTATCCAGAAACTATGCGCCTATGGCCCGACACAGGCCGTGGTCCGTGTCCATCTTCAGGGGCAGGCTCATTAGGCAAACCACACCTTCACAGTGTATTGAGAATGACCTATTCAACCACAGGGACGCACAGGGGCCCTTCACCTCTCAATGCAGTCACACACCTTCTGCTATCCGAATATAATGAACCAGTCGTGCATCCGTGCAAGGGGAGGCCTTCCTGTAACACATTTCCACGTTCACATTGTCACAACAAGGCTTCCCCTTGCGTGGATGCACTGCTGGTTAATTATATTTGGATGGCAGAATGCGTTTGTCTACATTGAGAGGTGAGGGGCTCCGGTACATCCCTTTGGTTGATCAGGTCCTGTCCAACACACTGTGGACGTGTGTTTAACCTGATAAACCTGCCCCTGCAGAGGAAAAAGGAATACGGCCTGTGTCGGGCCATAGGCCTCTACTGTCTGTATAATATGTGTTGTGATAAAGGTGGTTTGTCCTATTGCTTGACACGTTCGTAATGGGCCAAAACATGTTATCAACTATTATGTCGACATCGTTTTCCTGGGTTGTGTTTCCCAATGTGGAACCTTGCATCATGTAGCCATACGTCGAGTGGTATGTTCTTTGGTGCATACCTTTGCACCTCTCCACATTACATTTCATCTTCCTTTTGGATACCCCATCTTCCAATACATCTAGATCCCCTTGCAATTTAACACAATCCGCTTGGATTCTGACAACCTTAAAAAGTGTTTTTCCCATGTGCAAATTGATTGCCTCACTCGTAGGTCCCTTTTGCAGGTAAGTTATGAATATGTGATAGAGCAACAGACCCAACACTGATCCCTGCCTCACTCCATGTATTACCTCTCTCCATTGGGGAAATTGGCCACCTAGCCCTACCCTCTCTGCCCTCTGCTGCCACCCCTGCTACCATGCACATTCAGGGCTACCTTCCCCGCCCCCCCCCTTTGTGTGACTCTGAAACATCCCGATGGCCTGCCACCAGCAGTTGCATGCATAGCATACACCTGTCTAGGCAAATGTGCAGCTTGTACCCCTGTGATGCAACATCCTGTCATCAACATATGCATTGTGAGCCCTGCACATGCCTCATAGGGTCTACATGCACTGTTATCTGACCACTTGAGTCTCCCCCTGGGGGGATGTGACACCCTTATCTGACAGACGCATGGTGCAGTTGTGGATGGGCCCATGTCCTGGGTGTGAATCTGCTGCTTACACCCCATCCCTCATAGTCATGAGCAATGCACCTATCACCTGCCCATGCCGTGTGTATCCCCTAACTCTGCATCCCACATGTTATGTTTGTTAGCATTTGAACTCCCCTACAAAATGTGTATCCCGAGGTGTCATTGCAATCACCTGCGCACCCTCCAGCCACACACACAATGTACATATTGTTGCTCTGTGTCCCAGGGAATATTGTACATGTGCTGGACAGTGTTGTGCCTGCTGAGATGGGGTATCCCTGTGCCTGTCACACACATCATTTACATTGGGCACGTCCTGTGTGTGGCCTAACATACACCTTTGAGGTATGTCCCCATTCAGTTAAATATGCACCTGACCACTACAGTTCGTAACATGCAGGGGAAAAGCATGTGTGACATGTCCCACCCTGTTGTGTATTACTGTCATACCTGGCAGGGGTAGCTCTCACACGGCCATTTTCTCCCCACACAGGCATTCGTCAGGAACTCATAGCTCTGCGGCAATCCTCTGAACGTCTCATCCAGGAGATGGTCCATCTGCGCCAGAGCATATGTGACCGGCCATACCAGAGGATGTGTGTGGCCATGGAGGGCATCGAGGCTGCGCTGGTGAGGATGGCACCACCGCCACCACAGACACCACCACCACCACCACCGCCGCCAACACCACCTCCGCTACAAGCACCAGAGGATCGGGTGGCGCCAGGGGAACGGGGACCTCCATTGCCAGGTGCCATACCTGTGAGGCGACGGCGTCGCAAATAGAGCAGACCAAACATGGGTACCCTAGCATACATTAGAGAGTTACACTCCAATGTGTGTCCCCTATACTGCTCAGGTTGTGTGCACATGAATGCTCTGCCCATGGACAGATGATCTGAGACCAGGCCCGTTGTTGCAGGGATTGTCACACTGTCAGGTATTACTGCACACATGCCATTACCTGGCATTCCAGACATGCACATGCTGTGGTCACTGACCCTTGGCTACAACTCACAGGTGTACACATGGGCCCACTTGCATATGTCGGCATGCCCCAGGGGTTACAGCACCAATTTCCTGCCCAGTCACCATTTACATCCCCGTCAGCCGTGCACAATGGGGGCATACGTGTGCCCATTGGGTGTGTCCTTGGCAATGCTGACAGGCCTGTCCCGCACCTACATGGCATACATGTGTCTGCGACACACATGTGTGCCATGCATATTTACATTGCTGCTGTCCAACACCAACTGCTGTCCCACCAGACCCATCCCTGTGACATGCTTGTGTCTCGGGAACATATGCAGGGCAACATCCTCTGGGCCTACACCTGTCCCATGGCCATGCCCACATAGATATCACACAGCCCCTCATGTGTTGCTGTTACCGTTATGGTGTCCATGCCAATGTGTGATCCCCAGGAAGGTGGATAGACATATCCCATCCTTGCATACATGGTGTGCGTGTGAGGCAATCACAAGGCCATTGATGCAAAGTACAAACTAAAACCATTTATTTACACAACATAAGTAAACGGGCAACATGCCCAACATCAAATGCCAAAAGGGGGGTGGGAACACTGCGTAACACAGGGCACATGGGGGCGTCACAGGTGACATTGCTGGTGCCTGTGACGCTGTTCGGCAGGTGGCCATCGGGATGCCAGCTGCAACACATCGGTGTCCACCTGCCGAACAGCCCCGGTCATGCACTGCAGGGCATGGAACACCACATGGATGTCACGCCGTGTGTCATCCACGGCCACTAAGATATCGTGCATACACCTGCCAGCACACAGACACACATTGCCTGTTGTCTGTGTGCTGGCATGTGCATGAGCCGTGACAGTGGCCCTGGATGGCACAGGAATGCGCTGCCGCCCGTGCTGTGCCCACCCCTGCAGTGGCTGACTGGTGCCCCCATGGCCCTGTGGTGGGCTGTGTTCCCACACACCCCCTCCCCCCCTCCTCCCCTCCCTGCAGATACTCCCTCCACCCTCCCAGGCCAGACAGAGGCCCCCCTCCCCCCACCCTGTCAGCACCCCTTCCCCCTGTGGCCCTCTCCCCTGCACCCCCCAATGTCCCATCCTCTCCATCCCCTTCGTTTGGGGTAGGGTGGGTGACATCCTCATCCTCCTCCGCAATGTCGTCGTCCGACACCACCACCACCACATCCGTCCCCTCCTCCTCGGATCCCTGCTGGTCGGGCTGCAGGTTCTCCTCCAAGGGCTCATCCTCCCCCCTTGTGCGGCGTGTGCTGGGCCTGCGGAAGCTGTATGTGGAGGTGTGTGGTTCCTCGTCACTGGCATCCCCACCTGTGAGGGGTGACAGACATCAGGGCACATCCATGTGTGGCACATAACATATGTACAGATAAGGCAGGCCAGAGGCAGTTGGTTCAATGGCACACTTTAACCTGTGGCATAGCCCTCCACTACTCACCATCGTGGTGGTGCTCTCCCTCTGTGCTGAGCTGTTCCAAATACCGCATGTGGAACTGTCGTAGTTCACGAGCCTTCTTCCTCAGTTCCTCCACCTGTGGACATGCAAATGTTGTCTTCTGTCAGCACGTGCCACCTGTCACTGTGTCTGTCACGCAGACGCCTATGTCCTGGGTGGGCCACATCTTGCTGCTCCCACCCTCCTGCTACCTGTGGCATATCCATCATGGTAACGCACCACCAGCAGTCAGTCCCACACATATGTGGGAATAGGTTTGCACATAGGTGTCACTGCAGTATCAACAGAGCCTAGCTGGCATCCACATGCATTGACAGATAGGGCAGCAATCAGCAGCCTTACTGTGTGGCTGCAGTCTGCCCACACCCATCTCACCACCACCCCACAAACACAACAGTGGGATGGTGGGAGGGACAGTGAGAGACAGAGGGTGTGTGTGAGGGGGGAGATGTGGGGCGTGACACAGACACTGAGGGTGAGGGTGGGCGACAGAACACCCAGGGGACATGGTGTTGCTTGCGGGACATATCCCTGCTGCTTATTGACAGCAGCTGTCCAAGGTGTGTGTGTCTGATGCCCCCAGATGCAGGTGATGCAACGTCACCATTGCTGTGGACCCACTCAACACCATTGCCAGTGTATGCACCCCATAGTGGGTGTCCCCTGTGGGGCAGCACACCTACAAGGTAGGCATCTGTGTTCTCCCCTATGGGTGTTGCTTCAGGGAAGGGTATGCGTGTGATATGTGATTCACAGCATCCTTAGCACACATGGCATCCCTCTGTGGGCCTGAGGTTGAGTGTCATTGGCCCGTGCTGGGCCCCTGCAGCCCACATGTGGCGCCTCGTATAATGCCCTACACACAGACAAAATGGCAGGGGGCACGGGAGGCTTCTATGTGCCCCCATGCTGGTGCATATCTCTGTAACAGAGGTGGGTTATTTGCAGTGCCCATGTTCACATTTGCACACTGCAAGGGTGGCAAGGCTGCAGCTGATGGGTTGTTGTCAGTCTGCAACCTTGTCCTGATCATGTGAACATGAACAAATGGGTGATGCTGTGGGGGGACTCACATGATATCCATGAGACAGCACACACCCTGGCATGCACCCAGTGTGTGGGAGGGGGATCGGACTGAACCTCTGTCGTGAGGTGTGACCAGTTGGACCGCACGTCTAGGTGTGCTTAGACACATGTCCCCCTGGCACACCCATATGCAGCTCACACAGCCATGCACCCTGTGCATACTGTGTGTGTTGTGTCGGGGCCCAGGGTGTGTGATGTGTGTTGAGATGGCCTCACCATGCTAGCAGATACAATGGGGACGTACAGGCTGTTTGGTGGCTGGCCAGATGTCTGTGGCCATCCTTGTGATGGGGGGGGTGGGTATATAGTGAGGCCTGTGGGGATGTGGGTAGGCGTTGCCCTGTTGTGTCATATGTATATCCCTCAGGGGTATAGTCCTGCCCAGTTGTGTGCACACACAGATGTGTCTGTGCCCTCCTGTAGTCTCAGTTATGTGCATGTAGGGGCTGTGTAACACACAACCCAGCTGTGGAGGCGCCCCCACCTGTGCCCCTGCATAGCTCGGTTACCCATGTTCCATAGGGGCTGCTGGGGTCACATTCAGGGACATGTCCCTCCGTTGTGTTGCGAGGGGTGGGGTTTGGTGGGGTTCGGACTGTGCCACCTACTATGGGGTGCAGGGTCCAGCCCTCCTATGATTTCTCACATCCCACATACATGCAGGGACATGGATCGCATGAGATGTTCCACATATGTTTCCGTGTTTGGCTGGGGGGGGGGATTACATCACAGGGTACTTCAAGGTCCTGTGGATGCTGTCGATGCTGGACCAGCTACGGCTGCCTGTCTCCCAGATATGGTGTTATGTGTGATGTTGACAGTTCAGTCAGCTTGCAGTGTTGGGTGTCCCTGATGGGCATATGACAGATAGCATCCCTTTGTGGTGCACAGTGCGTAGTCCTTGCCGTGCATCCGCTTGCAGTATCGTAGTCATCTGACCTAATGGCCAGTGTGGACCTGTCAGCATCCACCTTGTGGATCTCTGCTGGCACCTTTTCCCTGCCAGTTGGGCAAGGGTTCAGTGGGTGTCTCACACCATACCGTGTGACAGCCTGGCCCATGTAGGTTGCTGTTGCCGCACATGTAACCATGACACAATGGCGGGTTCAGACACTCAGCCTATGCACCCACACCGGTCCAATGCTACCCTGTTAGCATCATTTGCTCTCGCAATGAGCGTACCTGTCAGACGACACCTCATCCACCCCCATGTCATGTGGGAGGTGCACATCTCGATGTTGTAGATATTCTGAACACTCCATCCACCTCATCCCCAGAGGACAGGGGTATGTGACACCCTCCTGGGTTACAGACAAACTGCATGGCACACACGGCAACGGCGGCATCAGTGTTCCAACGCCACTCCCAGAGTGTGTGGCGCCATGTCATCCGTGAGATTGTGCTCACAGCATAGGTGCCACCAACAGAGTGGGGTGCTCAGGGGCCTTTCCATTTGGGGACACAGGCAACGTCCAACACAGCAACGTTATCATCTATCTATTCGACATGTGGGGGATGTTAGGAGGTGTCTCTCATCCCATTCAGGAGGGTGTCGTGTCATATGGTATGTCCATGCAGGGTGCCATACACCCTTGGCATCTGTGGATATTGCTGTTTCTCAGCCTCATGTGTCCTGTGCTTTACCTCAGTTGTGGCAATAACTGTGTGGAGCCTGGCCACAGGTAATGGAAGCCCCTGTGGGGTCTGATCCTGGGGCGCAACGTGTTCCATCTTGGGACATGCACGCACCCCCTTGCAATTTCCATTAATGTACACGTAGGTATCACATTCACTAGGCACCTCACAGGGTTGTACGTATATTGTCAGTGTGGGTTGTTGCTGAGTGCGGTTCTGATTCACTGGTGCAGAGTCCCAGAGGTGATCAGTTACAAATGAGTCCCACACGCTACACATCTGCACTGCTGGCCCATATGCCCCTGCTGTGCCCCTGAGCTTTGTGGGTGGCAATCACACGATGAGTGTGGTGTAGGGTGGTGTCAGGTGCCCTGTGGGGCCAGACATAGTTGAAGGACAGTGTGTTTTGGACAGCATACTGTGTGTTAGTGACAAATGCTATGGCTGTGTAGTTTTGAGGGCTACAGCCCATACACCATTGCACGGCACTAGGGGCTCAGATGCATGTGCTGACTCCATACCTTGCTGTGGTCATTGACATGCCGTTTGGGCCTGATGATACCACCAGGGCTGTTTGGGCTGAGTGCATTCATCAGTGCCACTGCTGGTGCATCCCGATTTTGTATGGTTTGTGGCCCCTTTGTGACCATGCCACAGTATGTTGGTGTGGATGTAATCCACAGGACACATTGTGCTCCACAGGTGACATGGCTACCACCACACACAGGTTGGGGGGGCGGGGGGCTCTTGGCATGGCTGCCGGGTTCAGCCCAGCACCCCTGGATGCCATCTCACTGGCCAGTCATGGTGACATGGCACATGTGTATCCTTGCCATTCAGCACACTAGGCATGTCTGACAGTGACCAGCGAGTGATTGGCACTCTTGTGTCCTGTCCTCTGGCACATGGTGTGTTGTCTATGTTTTTGGTGTGTTTTGTGCCTATGCATTCATAGTGGTGGGTCGTGATAGGGCATTCTCACGTTTCCCATGGTATTGTGTTTGGTTGATGTCAACACAGCTACTAGTGATGGGGGTTCACATACAACAGTTTTACTGGTAGTGTGACCTCGGCAGGCACACACACAGGTGTGGCTCAGACATGGAGGTGTTCTGCACCTACAATAACACAGAGATGGGGGTTTAGCTTCAACAGCTGAACTGTAAGGCAGCATTTGTGGGGTGCATCATGGAGGACAACAGGAACTGTGTGATACCCCCATACGCTTCTCTACTGGCTGGTGGGGAGCAATGACATGCTGGCTTACACAGGGCATCAGGGAACACAATGGTTCAACCCATTCATGTTTTTCACAGGTGATGATCTGTTCCAGTGCCACATACATGCCTAACTGTGGGTGTGGCCATTTGTGCTTTGACACCTATGTGCATTGTACGTGTCTCCCTTGACGCACGTGACCCATTCCCTGTGGCACCCTTGACAGACATGGCAGTGCCATGCCACATTTGTTAGGGTGATGATGATGTTCCTGATGAGCCCTATAACCCTGTAGGTGGTACTGTGGATACATGTGTGGTCATATTACCTACACATGTCATGCAATACAGACACACTGGCAACATGATAATCCAGCACACATGGGCTGATGGAGAAACAAATGTGACATTGGGTGGGTTGCCCTATCCACCTTGGCAGTGGATAGGTCCATTACACGTGTATGTCTACCAGGCCATGGTCGACAGTGTTTGACCCACTACAAGAGCTGTGTGTCCTGTATTTTCTTTGCGATACTGCTAGATATAGCAGACCTACTTCAAGGGTGACACAGAGACCACTTTGAATGGACTCCCTGGACCCCTGGAGGTAGGGGGATGCTTAACACTACATTAGTGCACACAGCCATATCTCCAGGGGGACAAGGAGCCCACCTTGAATGGGCTCCCTGGACCCCTGGAGGTAGGGGGATGCTTAACACTACATTAGTGCACACAGCCATATCTCCACGGGGACAAGGAGCCCACCTTGAATGGACACCTTGGACCCCTGGAGGTAGGGGGATGCTTAACACTACATTAGGCCACACAGCCATATCTCCAGGGGGACAAGGAGCCCACCTTGAATGGGCTCCCTGGACCTCTGGAGGTAGGGGGATTCATAACACTCCTTTAGTTATATCAGACATATCTCAAGGGGGACACAGAGCCCACTTTGAATGGACACCTTGGACCCCTGGAGGTAGGGGGATGCTTAACACTACATTAGGCCACACAGCCATATCTCCAGGGGGACAAGGAGCCCACCTTGAATGGGCTCCCTGGACCTCTGGAGGTAGGGGGATGCTTAACACTACATTAGTACACACAGCCATATCTCCAGGGGGACACAGAGCCCACTTTGAATGGACACCTTGGCCCCTGGAGGTAGGGGGATGCTTAACACTATATTAGTGCACACAGCCATATCTCCAGGGGGACAAGGAGCCCACCTTGAATGGGCTCCCTGGACTTCTGGAGGTAGGGGGATGCTTAACACTACATTAGTGCACACAGCCATATCTCCAGGGGGACAAGGAGCCCACCTTGAATGGGCTCCCTGGACCCCTGGAGGTAGGGGGATGCTTAACACTACATTAGTGCACACAGCCATATCTCCAGGGGGACACAGAGCCCACTTTGAATGGACACCTTGGCCCCTGGAGGTAGGGGGATGCTTAACACTACATTAGTGCACACAGCCATATCTCCAGGGGGACAAGGAGCCCAACTTGAATGGGCTCCCTGGACCCCTGGAGGTAGGGGGATGCTTAACACTACATTAGTACACACAGCCATATCTCCAGGGGGACAGAGAGCCCACTTTGAATGGGCTCCCTGGACTTCTGGAGGTAGGGGGATGCTTAACACTACATTAGTACACACAGCCATATCTCCAGGGGGACAAGGAGCCCACCTTGAATGGGCTCCCTGGACTTCTGGAGGTAGGGGGATGCTTAACACTACATTAGTACACACAGCCATATCTCCAGGGGGACACAGAGCCCACTTTGAATGGACACCTTGGACCCCTGGAGGTAGGGGGATGCTTAACACTACATTAGGCCACACAGCCATATCTCCAGGGGGACAAGGAGCCCACCTTGAATGGGCTCCCTGGACTTCTGGAGGTAGGGGGATGCTTAACACTACATTAGTACACACAGCCATATCTCCAGGGTGACACAGAGCCCACTTTGAATGGACTCCCTCGACCCCTGGAGGTAGGGGGATGCCTAACACTACATTAGTACACACAGCCATATCTCCAGGGTGACACAGAGCCCACTTTGAATGGGCTCCCTGGACTTCTGGAGGTAGGGGGATGCTTAACACTACATTAGTACACACAGCCATATCTCCAGGGTGACACAGAGCCCACTTTGAATGGACTCCCTCGACCCCTGGAGGTAGGGGGATGCCTAACACTACATTAGTACACACAGCCATATCTCCAGGGTGACACAGAGCCCACTTTGAATGGACTCCCTCGACCCCTGGAGGTAGGGGGATGCCTAACACTACATTAGTACACACAGCCATATCTCCAGGGTGACACAGAGCCCACTTTGAATGGGCTCCCTGGACTTCTGGAGGTAGGGGGATGCTTAACACTACATTAGTACACACAGCCATATCTCCAGGGTGACACAGAGCCCACTTTGAATGGACTCCCTCGACCCCTGGAGGTAGGGGGATGCCTAACACTACATTAGTACACACAGCCATATCTCCAGGGTGACACAGAGCCCACTTTGAATGGGCTCCCTGGACTTCTGGAGGTAGGGGGATGCTTAACACTACATTAGTACACACAGCCATATCTCCAGGGGGACAAGGAGCCCACCTTGAATGGGCTCCCTGGACTTCTGGAGGTAGGGGGATGCTTAACACTACATTAGTACACACAGCCATATCTCCAGGGGGACACAGAGCCCACTTTGAATGGACACCTTGGACCCCTGGAGGTAGGGGGATGCTTAACACTACATTAGTGCACACAGCCATATCTCCAGGGGGACAAGGAGCCCACCTTGAATGGGCTCCCTGGACCTCTGGAGGTAGGGGGATGCTTAACACTACATTAGTACACACAGCCATATCTCCAGGGGGACACAGAGCCCACTTTGAATGGACACCTTGGCCCCTGGAGGTAGGGGGATGCTTAACACTACATTAGTGCACACAGCCATATCTCCAGGGGGACAAGGAGCCCACCTTGAATGGGCTCCCTGGACTTCTGGAGGTAGGGGGATGCTTAACACTACATTAGTACACACAGCCATATCTCCAGGGGGACAAGGAGCCCACCTTGAATGGGCTCCCTGGACCCCTGGAGGTAGGGGGATGCTTAACACTACATTAGTGCACACAGCCATATCTCCAGGGGGACAAGGAGCCCACCTTGAATGGGCTCCCTGGACCTCTGGAGGTAGGGGGATGCTTAACACTACATTAGTACACACAGCCATATCTCCAGGGGGACACAGAGCCCACTTTGAATGGACACCTTGGACCCCTGGAGGTAGGGGGATGCTTAACACTACATTAGGCCACACAGCCATATCTCCAGGGGGACAAGGAGCCCACCTTGAATGGGCTCCCTGGACCTCTGGAGGTAGGGGGATGCTTAACACTACATTAGTACACACAGCCATATCTCCAGGGGGACACAGAGCCCACTTTGAATGGACACCTTGGCCCCTGGAGGTAGGGGGATGCTTAACACTACATTAGTGCACACAGCCATATCTCCAGGGGGACAAGGAGCCCACCTTGAATGGGCTCCCTGGACTTCTGGAGGTAGGGGGATGCTTAACACTACATTAGTGCACACAGCCATATCTCCAGGGGGACAAGGAGCCCACATTGAATGGACTCAATGTACAACTGGAGGTAGGGGGATGCTTAACACTACATTAGTGCACACAGCCATATCTCCAGGGGGACACAGAGCCCACTTTGAATGGACACCTTGGCCCCTGGAGGTAGGGGGATGCTTAACACTACATTAGTGCACACAGCCATATCTCCAGGGGGACAAGGAGCCCACCTTGAATGGGCTCCCTGGACTTCTGGAGGTAGGGGGATGCTTAACACTACATTAGTACACACAGCCATATCTCCAGGGGGACAAGGAGCCCACCTTGAATGGGCTCCCTGGACCCCTGGAGGTAGGGGGATGCTTAACACTACATTAGTGCACACAGCCATATCTCCAGGGGGACAAGGAGCCCACCTTGAATGGGCTCCCTGGACCTCTGGAGGTAGGGGGATGCTTAACACTACATTAGTACACACAGCCATATCTCCAGGGGGACACAGAGCCCACTTTGAATGGACACCTTGGACCCCTGGAGGTAGGGGGATGCTTAACACTACATTAGGCCACACAGCCATATCTCCAGGGGGACAAGGAGCCCACCTTGAATGGGCTCCCTGGACCTCTGGAGGTAGGGGGATGCTTAACACTACATTAGTACACACAGCCATATCTCCAGGGGGACACAGAGCCCACTTTGAATGGACACCTTGGCCCCTGGAGGTAGGGGGATGCTTAACACTACATTAGTGCACACAGCCATATCTCCAGGGGGACAAGGAGCCCACCTTGAATGGGCTCCCTGGACTTCTGGAGGTAGGGGGATGCTTAACACTACATTAGTACACACAGCCATATCTCCAGGGGGACACAGAGCCCACTTTGAATGGACACCTTGGCCCCTGGAGGTAGGGGGATGCTTAACACTACATTAGTGCACACAGCCATGTCTCCAGGGGGACAAGGAGCCCACCTTGAATGGGCTCCCTGGACCTCTGGAGGTAGGGGGATGCTTAACACTACATTAGTACACACAGCCATATCTCCAGGGGGACACAGAGCCCACTTTGAATGGACACCTTGGACCCCTGGAGGTAGGGGGCTGCTTAACACTACATTAGGCCACACAGCCATATCTCCAGGGGGACAAGGAGCCCACCTTGAATGGGCTCCCTGGACCTCTGGAGGTAGGGGGATGCTTAACACTACATTAGTACACACAGCCATATCTCCAGGGGGACACAGAGCCCACTTTGAATGGACACCTTGGCCCCTGGAGGTAGGGGGATGCTTAACACTACATTAGTGCACACAGCCATATCTCCAGGGGGACAAGGAGCCCACCTTGAATGGGCTCCCTGGACCCCTGGAGGTAGGGGGATGCTTAACACTACATTAGTGCACACAGCCATATCTCCAGGGGGACAAGGAGCCCACCTTGAATGGGCTCCCTGGACCCCTGGAGGTAGGGGGATGCTTAACACTACATTAGTGCACACAGCCATATCTCCAGGGGGACAAGGAGCCCACCTTGAATGGGCTCCCTGGACCCCTGGAGGTAGGGGGATGCTTAACACTACATTAGTGCACACAGCCATATCTCCAGGGGGACACAGAGCCCACTTTGAATGGACACCTTGGCCCCTGGAGGTAGGGGGATGCTTAACACTACATTAGTGCACACAGCCATATCTCCAGGGGGACAAGGAGCCCACCTTGAATGGGCTCCCTGGACTTCTGGAGGTAGGGGGATGCTTAACACTACATTAGTGCACACAGCCATATCTCCAGGGGGACAAGGAGCCCACCTTGAATGGGCTCCCTGGACCCCTGGAGGTAGGGAGATGCTTAACACTACATTAGGCCACACACCCATATCCCCAGGTTGACTGGATCCCACTTTGTGGGTCTCTCTGGACCCATGGGGATAGGGGGGTTATATTTTAGAATAGTTTAACACCACCCCAGGGCACATGTGTGGCTGAGGGCCCATGTGCTCAACGTTGCACAACCCATGGTGGTCGCCCCTATGTGTTACCCTGCAGATGCAGATACCGCCATCACCACAAGATGTTTCCTGTGGCTATTTAGCCAGATGCATGGCCTAGCTGTGTTGCTGTGTGCTGTGCGACATCAACACCACCAGCTGTCATAAGGCCAGGGGGGCATCATGTCCTCTGTGGACACATCCGTCACCACCTGGCTAAATGGCCATCCACCCAGATGTGATACACAGTGCATATGGAATGTGTTTCACCTGCTACACTTGACCTCTCTAGACTAATAACACACAACAGCATGGACATCTGTCATCAACCCTGTCTGTGTATATGTTTGTTGTGCCGTATGTCCATTCACTTACGTCACGTTGGTGGTCTGCCTGACGATTGTATCGCCTGGTCAGCCTCTCCCATGCCCTCTGGACCTTTGCCATGTTTTTGCTCCTGGAGGGCCCTGGGAAGAGCCTCTTCTGTTTCCTGGCAATCAGGGTGGACAGGTGGCACAGCTCTCGTTGGCTGAACGCCGGTTTCCTTACTCGGGACGCCATTTTGTTTCAGGGTGTGTACACGCGCGACCGCTAACGACGCAACTTCCGCATTTGCGCGTAGCGGTTCGCGCTGGTGCACGGCG
The DNA here is from genome assembly GCA_033557465.1 of Ichthyophis bannanicus. Classification (NCBI taxonomy): domain Eukaryota; kingdom Metazoa; phylum Chordata; class Amphibia; order Gymnophiona; family Ichthyophiidae; genus Ichthyophis; species Ichthyophis bannanicus. Next base: position 1,210,459,191 of record CM066032.1, read on the forward strand.
CATGGCTGCGCGAATAATCGAGGCGCGCACGTGCGATCGGTATTGCTGTGTGGCAAGATGTTGCGGTTATTACCGGTACGCAGTATTCATAATAATAGTTCATAATTTTAATAACAATATGTGTCATGTGCTCAGCATACTCACATAACTACGAGGTGCCTCTCCTGTCCATTTAAATATGCAATAAATATTATGTATTACACCTGTTCACACACTCTGGTCCTGAACCTATGGACACATATCCACTGATTTCTGGGCCATTGTCAGATGAGGTGTACTATGTGTGTCACATAGCAAGTAGTGCTCTGACACTGCTAGCAATGGGTGCAGCGAGAACATCAGCACCAGGTGTCAATCAGACTGGTGATATGGGGTTCTGTATGTTGGTGGACCATGTTCTGTGGTGTATCAGCTTGTACAGACACCAATGCTGTATTGTTTGCTGTAGGGGTCTTTATGAGATTAATATATGAGCATTGCACACATACATTATGTTGCGTGTTGGACATTATGAGGTGATGTGGTCAGCATGTCAGCACACTGCACAATAACCTTTGGTATGTGTGCCGGCATACAGTCCTGGTGGCTGTGATCTTGCACAATGTTTGCTACATGGACTGCTTAACCAGGCGTCATGGGTTACATCCTCCAGTTGGGCTCTAGTGTGCCAGTCTCCGTAAGCTCACATTATCATACTTTGTTACACCATTGGCCATGGTGCTTTCCATGTACATCTATGCTTTTGCCAGCATATATTTTCTGACATTGCAACATTATTACCTGCCACAGACCCCTTTCAGGATTACAGAGGTGATGCTAGTGGCAAGACCCTCATACTGCTGCCTACATCATGTGCGGTACACCATTCTCAAAAATGGATCACCGCACCCCTGGTAACCACAGCACACAGTCTGCAGGATTGCCTCTTTAGCCAGCCAGGCATCTGTTCTTATCAATCTAGTTGTGGCCCACACCTGACCTTGCTGCATGTGGAGCCAGGGGTTCCGTGATTCCATACACAGTGGGGTGTTTGGTGAGTGCAGCCATTGACAGGTCCCTGAGTGTGAACTAGTGGTGGATGTTCGTAGATCCTCACAGTGCTGTCAGCATCAGGTGCTCCCCACGCCACCATATAGTGTGGACCTGGCTTACTGCACTGTCATGGTGTTGGGGTTGCCAGTAATACATGATTACACACATTCCATGCGTGACAGCCCCCATGAACCTTGGAAATGATTGTTTAAATGTTACAATGGCTTGTTCTATGTATGTTACTTTCCTGCAATGTAACCAGCACTGCTGCTGATTGGTGGATTATATGGGACAATGTGAGGATCAAAAAACATTGCTTGTACAAACACACCTCGGATTTGAACCACCAACCTTTCGATTCCGAGGTATTGCAGGCACCAGTGGACTACAGCTCTGTGGCTGTGATGAGAGGTATGGCTGCCTGCAATATGACCTCTGCAGACTTTGTGCTGCAGTAAACAGGGTGGTGTCAATCCACTCACACCCATGATGCACTGCATATGCACAGCAGCGGTCTCATGATGGCCGGACGGGAGGGTTTACAACCCCACAGCACCTAGGCCTAGTGTTGGGCACTAACCTTCAGTGTTGCAGCTACAGAGTGGGTGCACACCATCACAGTGTGTGTGGTGTGTGCTCACCCTGAGGGTGATGTGAGACACACAGCACCTATCCTGTCTGAGCTGGCTTATACATCATGACAGCTTGTCTGCCGATGTCTGATAGGTTGGCACATCAGACACACCTACACTCCACCTTGCAGCATCTGTGCCTCCCAGAGCCTTCTGGGCTGCAATGCTCCTCAAAGGGTGCATATCCTGTGTGGGTGCCCTGCCTTTCATGATATATGTGCAGGGTGTGTGTGGGAAATGGAGATTTCCATCCACATAGGCAGAGTGTGTCTGACCACCAAACCTTCTGTGTGGAACACAGTTTCCCCAAAATGATGATATGTACATTCTATATACCATCTAAGGTGCTAGCAGCTGCCAGCAACAGCAGACGCAGTCCAGCTGTGTTAAGGACAACCTGCAGGTCACTCTGTGCAATCTGGGACAAATCCATAATTCAGGATCAGGCAGACGAACAGTGGGGCTAGGGACCCCCTACTCACCCATCACCATCTGACATTCTCCAGCAAAAGGCACAGTGTGTGCCCAGCTAATGACCCTGCAAGGTGTTGCTGCCAGACACATGCAAAACTGCAGACAGGCCACTGGCCAGCCCAAAGTGCATGCTCTCAGGTAAACTCTGTGCATTCTTAACTGGGATGTGAGCACACCCACCACGCAGTTGATTCAGTGATTGGGCACCATATACACAGAACCCATACACATCACATGGGTGAACTACTCTGTTGTGACCTAGCCATCCCATGGTCACTGATCGTTCAAGGTGAGCGTGACCTCCACACAGAGCATGCTATGGACAACATGTCTGTGGAGGTGATGGCAAGGCACAACATGGTCCTGGCATGCACATTTGCCCTGTGTAGCTGCATCCTGCTCCTGCCGCCCTGTCTGTTCTGTACCCACAGTACTTTGCTCCTCATTATGCACATTGTCAGGCCAATACTGCCAACAGTGCTATCATTGTGGGCTGTGGGGGTTGTTCACAGCCAACACACACTGGATAGACAGACACACACTCCCCACACCTAGGACAGCATGTAGCTGATGCAATATTATTTGGGAGCCCTGACCAACGCAACACTAATGGGCGAGGTGCAGGCATGGCAACATTGGGGTGTACATTTAGAGATCTTTCCCAGGGTGCTAGTCTCTGCGGCAGACATGACCTGACACGCATTGCACATACATCAGAGACGTTTGTATGTTACAGATGGATGATGTGGTTGTGCTTAGCATAGGCGTTTCTATCAGTCACTGCTCATCACAGGCTTTCAATATGTGTGTGACATCTCCACATCTGTATTGTGTGATTGATCATGTATGCACATGCTAGTTTTTAGAGGGGCACACTAGGCCCAACATCCTGCCACTGCATTTGTCTTACGATAGTGGGGCCTGCAGGTGGATGTGTTTCTGCCTCTGTTGGCCAGTGTTCTTTTGCAGTTGTTTACAACTCCAGTCAATGTTGTGCAGACACAGGTTGGTTTTTCATGTTGTCCGTGATGATTATGGCTCTGATACAGCTGCATACCATGGTGGTGTTTACGTGACTTGCAGCACACCCATATTTGTTGGATACATCAGCAGAGCTGAGTGATTTGTGACCCTCCATGGCTGCATTTGGGATACTCTGCTCTGGGTGATGCCCTTGTTCATGGTGTGTGGGTGCCTGGGATGTAAAATAAAAGGCAGATTTACCTATCCTATGCCTGTGTCATCAGCCTTAATGGATTGTGCTCAGTATCCCTGTTTATTTCTATGACAAATATGTGTTCAGGATTGGGAATAGCCCCAGCTGAGCTTTGAGCCTGTGACCTTCTGGTTTTGCATACACTGTCTGAGTGCACTGCACCACTGTGTAGCCACAGATTGGCTGAGTTCCCTGGGACATTCATGACTGTCCATCCAACAGGGCCTGTCTGTTGCAGTGTACAGTGCCATCCTGCACATGGCTAGCCAACTGCATGCTGTGGCTATGAAACACTGGCCCCACCACCACTTGTACCCGTCCGACACCATGCTGACATGTCCCTATCTTTTAAAACATGTGAACATATAGAGTTGTGCCACGCCAGACCTGCACTTGGGCGACTCGGCTGTCACTTATGCCCATTGTAATGGGGCGGGGGGGAGGGTAAATTATGGGGTGTTGAGACACGCTTATGTTCTCTGCAATGACGGGGTGTCCTCACTATCTGTGTTTGATGGTGGTTAAAATATGTGTTCAGGATTGGGAATAGCCACAGCTGAGTTTTGAACCTGTGACCTTCTGGTTTTGCATAGACTGTCTGAGTGCACTGCACCACTGTGTAGCCACAGATTGGCTGGGTTCCCTGGGACATTCATGACTGTCCATCCAACAGGGCCTGTCTGTTGCAGTGGACAGTGCCATCCTGCACATGGCTAGCCAACTGTATGCTGTGGCTAGCAAACACTGGCCCCACCACCACTTGTACCCGTCCGACACCATGCTGACATGTCCCTATCTTTTAAAACATGTGAACTTATGGAGTTGTGCCATTCCAGGACTGCATTTGTGCAAATCAGCTGTCAGATATGACCATTGTAATGGGGTATGTGTATATTATAAATGGGGTGTGTACAGGGGGGGGGGAATGGGGTGTGTACTGGGGTGTGTGTCAATTATAACTGTGGTGTGTAAATGGGGGATGGGGTGGGGTAAATTATGGGGTTTGGGGACACGCTTATGTTCTCTGTAATAAAGGGGTGTCCTCACTATCTGTGTCTGATGGAGGATAAAATATGTGGACTGGGTTGACAGGGGCACCAGCTGAGCTTTGCACCTGTGACCTTCTGCTCTTGCATACACTGTCTGTGTGCACTGCACCACCATGTTGCCACGGATTGGTTGTATTCCCTGGGAGGTCCATGACTGTACATCCATCAGGGCCTGTCTGTTGCAGTGGACGGGACCAGCCTGCACATGGCTTGACCACTGTCTTCTGTGGCTAGCAGGCACTTCCCCTCCACCATCTGTATTGTTTTGCCACCATGCTGGCATGTCCTTATCTTGGCAAGGGCATATGGCAAGATTGAGTTGAGATACTCCAGGGCTGCATTTGGGTGAATCGGCTGTGGGTGTGTGTGCGGTGCAGAGTAAAATATAGGTGTTTGCTACATGCTTATGTTCTCTGTAATAAAGGGGTGTCTTTACTATCTCTGCTTGGTGGTGGGTAAAATATTCTGACTGGGCTGGCATGAGCCCCAGATGGGATTTGAACCTGTGTCCCTCTGGGCTTTGCATTCATGGCTCTGTCCACTGCACCACACTGTTGCCACAGAAATTGTGCAGTACCTGGAGATGGTAAACCTGGCAGGATGGGGTCCCAAACCCTGCTCTGCACATTTTTACTGTGGGCTGCTTCACCCTGTCTGGTGACAGACGTGAAAATAAACCCCAGACATGACCATGGAAAAGGGGGATAATATATGACCAAGATGGGCAACAGTGATATTGATGGCCAAACATGGGGGACACTCCCAGGAAAGCTCCATAAGGGGGAAATGCTTTTTAGAGGTGTCTCCGCTCCATACACATTTCCACGCTGCATTTTGTTTTGTGACTTTCCTGCGTGTGGTTTTTCATTTGGCCCATTACTGGACCTGTTCCCGAGCTAAGCTACTATTAGTCATTTTTCCTGTGGTCATTTTATACTTCTAATTGCATTTTTGTGCTGTGCACGGGTCTCACACTGCTAACGTTTTGCAGGTTTCCCCCGTTTTGCTGTACATTGCTGACGGAAATGGTTTCTCTTCCCTTTAACTGCCCTCTACCGTGAGTGTTTCACTCGCGCTATTTTTCCATTGTAAATTCGGGCCCGATAATGTGCGGGGAGCCTCTCCCCTCCCACTCTCCTCCCATTGACCCCGTCCCTCCGCCCCTCCAGAGCCTTCCTCCGCCCTCCGTTAGACGTTCCACGCCTCTATCGGAAATTTGCGGGCCCGCACTTGTAAGGGGCCCGTTAGTGTGCCGCGCACCTCTGCGGGGGTGACACGCAAGATTGCGGGGCGTTTAAGCGCTCTTAAGTACCACTTTTAGTGCGCTATTTTGCGGCACGCAAATTAGCGGTTTTTAGTAAACATGCCCCTTAGAGTATTATGTGCACTTCTGGTTGCCTCATCTTAAAAAAGATATAGCGGGACTGGAAAAGGTACAGAGAAAGCAACAACAGTTATAAAGGAGATAGAATGCCTCTCCTATGAGGAAAGGTTAAAGAGCTTAGGGCTGTTCAGCTTGGAGAAGAGATGGCTAAGGGGAACTATAATAGAGGTCTATAAAATCCTGAGTGGAGTAAAATGAATAGACATGAATCAATTGTTTACCCTACCAAAATCTATGAAGACAAGGGGATACACCATGAATTTACAAAGTAAATAGGAGAAAATAATTTTTTCTCTCAACGTATAATTAAGCTTTGGAACTCGTTGCCGGAGAATGTGGTAAAAGCAGTTAGTGTAGCTGGATTTAAAAATGCTTTGGACAAATTCCTGGAGGAAAAGTCCATAAGATGATATTTTACTTATCAGTTAATGTCTTTTCCTTGAGTCCTGATAGACCAGTCCAGACAAGTGGGTTGTGTTCCCTTACCAGCAGATTGGTGGAGACAAAGAACCAATCAAAAGTACAGGTTTCAATGACATCACTCTCATGCCTCTACCCGCTTCAGCCACCAGAGGTCCCTCAGAATTCATCCCAAAGCATATGGGAGAAAACATGGCAAGCCTCATACAACCTCAGTCATGGGCAACAAGGAACAATCAACAGTCAAGAACTATTTACAGGTAGCATAAACAGAAGGTTGTCCATAGAAGATGAACTTGCATAGCAGACTCAAGGGTACTGCAGCAGAAGAGCAGAGCAATACAGTTTCAGGGACAGGCTCTGGACTAGTCTAGCAGGACTCAAGGAAAGGACATTAACTGGTAAGTAAAAATGTTACCTTTCATATTGTCCTGCTAGACCAATCCAGGCAAGTGGGATATACCAAAGCTACAACACCATTGGGTGGCAAGAAGACACAGTAGCTTGCAAACCTCTTCAGTCGAAGGCTGTGTCCGCCCATGCAAGGACATTCAAGCAGTACTGCTCGACAAAAGTGGAAAGTGATGACCACGTTGCTGCCTGACAGAATCTGCAGGGACTACCAAGCTCTGCTCTCCCCATGAGGACCGTTGTGCTTGGGAAGAATAGGTGCGCAACCCTCTGGAACTGGCCAATTCCGCAACAGATACACCGAGACAACAACCTTCTTAATCCAGCACCCCAAAGTTGATCTGGCTGCTGTTTTACCCTTGTACAGGCCAGCAAACAGCACAAAGAGATGGCTTGACTTACGAAAGGAAGTAGTAACCTCCAAAAACTGGAGGGCACCCACCGGATGTCCACAAGGCAAAGATCCTTATCCTTTCCCCGACACTGCTCCTTAGAGAAGGAGAGTAGGCAAACCATCTAGTTCACAAGAAAGGGAGATAGTACTTTAGGCAAGAGTGAAGGTACAGGTCAAATGGAAATGACCTCCTTGGAAAAAGACAGATAAGGATCTCGGCCAGACAGAGCCTGAAGCTCAGAGATCCCCCTTGCAGAACAAATTATGACCAAAAGTGTCAAGCCTTTAAGGCAGCATGCTTCAACGGCTCAAGGGAGGCCACCATCAGTGCCCTGAGCATCAGACAAATATCCCAGGAAGGGATCACAGACCGAAGGGGAAGACGCAGATGCCAAACCCCTTGGAGAAAACAGGAGACATCTGGGTGCAAGGCCAAAGACTTGCCCGCTACCCCATCTTGGAAAGCAGGTCAGAGCTGCCACCTGAACCTTCAGAGAGCTAAGTGAGAGGCTGTTCTCTAGGCCATCCTGCAGAAAGGCCAATAGGGAGGACACCTTGGCTGTCTCAGGAGCCAAGTGCTGTGCACTGCACCAGTGCTCAAGGAGGCACCATATCCATACATAAGCTAGCTTGATAGCCCTTCTCCAGGCACTAAGTATAGTAGAGATTACTGCTGGAGAGTAGTCCTTATGTGCTAGCAGTCTCCAGTCAAGAGCCATGCCGTAAGCAAGAAGGGAGCCGGTCCCTTCCGCAATAGCCCCCTGAGTCAGAGGCAGTCTACAAGAGCCACATCAGGTCTCTGAACCACGTTCTCTGTGGCCAATCTGGCTCTACCAGAACAATCATGTCTAGATGCCACTCTATACGCCAATCACTTGCGCCACCAGGAGCCACAGAGGAAACCAGAGCAGCAGCCACTCACTGGACCAAGGTTGGGTTAGGGCAGCGATGCCTTTGGACCCCATCTCTGTGTGGTGACTGAAGAAGCAGCACACTTAGCATTGTAGTGGATCACCATCAGATACATTTAGAGGCTACCCCAGCAGCACAGAATCAACTGAAATGCTTCATGACACAACTCCTACTCACTGGGATTCAGAGAGTGCCAGCTGAGGAAGTCCGCTTCCACACTATTCACTCCGGCAATGAGCTGAGGGCTACTCCGGCACTTCTTGTGCCATCCTGCCAATTGACATAAGCCACTGCAGTGGCATTCTCTAAAAACCCTCGAACTGCCTGGCCCTTGACCATGGGCTGGAAACGTGAAGATCCAACTTCATGGTTTCACCTCGAGGCGGTTCATGAACCATACCGCTTCCCTGCGGTTCCAATGGCACTGGGGCATATGCTCTTGGCAATGGGCTCTGCAGCCTGAGAGACTGGCATCCATTGTCAGCAGGATGCAGGAGAAATTATGCAGTGGTACACCCTTCCTCAGATGACAGGGCTGCTGCCACCACTGCAGGCTGGCCCTCACTCTCAATGTGAGTGGAAACCTGCACTCACACTCCTGAGAACTTGGAGACCATCAAGTCAACAAGGACCACTGGAGCAGCCACATGTGAGCACGTGCCCATAGGACCATCTCTATAGTCACCGCTATCAATCCGAGGAGCTGAAGATAATCCCATACTCTGGGGACCTGCTGTGCACATAACATCACCAGACAATTCAGCAGTCTTCTGACATTCTTCTTTGACAGGAAAACTCTATCCACTCGAGTGTCAAAATGTGCCTCCAGCATTTCCAAGAACTGGAAAGGCAAAAACTGGCTCTTTTCCTGATTGATCACCCAGTTGAGGCTTTCCAAAAAGGATAAGAACCAGGCGGAGAAGAAGGACCAGGTCACACTGGGAGAAAACTTAAAAAGCCTTTATTGGGTCCTCAAAAAAGGCTTTTTAAGTTTTCTCCCAGTGTGGCCTGGTCCTTCTTCTCTGCCTGGTTCTTGGATTGTACCCATCTGTGGAGAACGCACTCTCTTTCTCTCCTGTTTTTCCAAAAAGGACACCACTTAGGTTGTCCCTTGAGATGCTTCTGACATAGATGAGCTCAGATGAGCCAGTCATCCAGATAGGGATGGGCACAGATCCCTTGGTGCTGCAGCGCCACAGCCTCCATCACCATGATCTTGGAGAATGTCCCTGGGGCAGTGGAGATCCCAAAAGGAAGGGCGGTGAACTGATAGTGAGAGCCAAGACTGGCAAAATGCTGATACTTCTGCTGATCTGCCCTGATTGGGATATGAAAATATGCCTCAGCCATATCCAGAGAAGCCAAGGATTCCCCTTGGTGAATTCCTTGAATCATGGAGTGCAAGGTTTCCATCCGAAGGCACAGGACACGCAAGTGCTCGTTGACTACTTTGAGGTTCAGACTGGGCTAGAAGGAACCGTCCTTCTAGGCACCATGAAATAGATGGAGTATCTTCCCTTGTCCCACTTGTCTGGGGAGACAGGCACCACTGCCATAAGGCAAAGCAACTTCTCCAAGGTGGTATGCACTGCGGCACCTTTGATTGCAGACCCACAAGGGGAAATGATGAAGGTATTGGAAATCACCTCTTTGCATTCCAGGACATAGCCAAACTGAATGATGCCTAGCACCCAGCAATCTCTGGTATCAGTGAATGGACCCCCAAACCTTCATTGCGTAGCCTGGTAGGGTCCTCCTCTGGAAGGGACTGAGTCCATGGGTCCATGTGCTCCACAAAAGAATGGGCCCAAGGCTCTGAAGCAGAGAGGAAGAAGTTTTTTTTAAGGTCGGTAGTGACGATAGTCCCGAGACTCCCAGGAATCCGGGGCACTAGCTCGCTTCACAGGCCCCCTGGACTGGTCTTCCAGGAGGGGGTACGATTTTGTGTCACTTAGGTCCTTTACCAGCGTCTCCAAATAGATTCCAAACAGGAGTTTTACTTAAAGCCAGTTCAGTCAACTGGGCTTTGAAGGATGAGTCTGTTGCCCAGTGCCGGAACCAAATCCAACATCATGACACAGTCGTCAGCCACCATCCCTGGCCTGCAAACATACCAGGTCATAAAGGGCATCAGAAAGGGAGGCTGCAGTCAACTCCAAGAGGGAAGTAGTATCATCAGGCGGCAGAGACTGAATCCACTGGAGGCTCAAGACATAAAGCTGATACATACCCCCAGCTGTAAAATAGCCACTGCCAGCCACTGCCATGACACACTGGCTCTTCAGCAAGGAATCAACCTTGTGGACCAGAACATCCTTTAAAGCCGATCCGCCTTTCACAGAAATGGTGGTCCATCTGGTAACTGCTGTGACTTGTGCATCCACCCTGGGAATGTGAAACCACTTGCTGCACTCCTCCTCCAGGAGAGTATAGATCTTCTAGACCCTTAACCCTTTAGGCAGGGAATTGGGGGAGTCCCAGTTGAACTGGATCATATTTTTGATCACCCCCGGGAACGGGAAGACAGTGGTGCATTTCCACACTCCTTGAGGAAGTGGCTCCTGCTCTGTGCCGGAAGCATCTGTCAAGTTCAAGGCAGACAAGACCCTGGAAATCAATACCTCCAGCTTCTCCTTCCACAACAGGCAGATCAAGCTAGCCACTGCATAGTCTTCTGAAGGTAAGAGCACGTCCTCATCCACATCAGAGCCCAAAACCGATTCATTTGTGTCAGAGACATAGTCAACATCTCGGATAGCTTCCAATTAGGGCCAGTCCATCCATGACTGGCCATGCAGACCTCCACCTTCTGCTGATTCCATTTGGGGGAGGAAGTGAGCAGTGGCAGCAGCAGAATTTCTAAAAGTGGCTGCTTTTTGCTGCTGCCTTCTTGTCCATGGCAGCCAATGTCCTTCAGCACACATGGCCTGCCGCTTCTGACCTCCCTCTGACATTAAGTTGCATCGGAAGGGGATCAGAAGCAGCAGGCCATGTGTGCTGAAGGACATGGCCTGATGCAGGCAAGAAAGTGGCGGCAAAAAGTCACTGCTTTTTGAAATAGCTGCTTCCCCCTCTCAAGACGGAATTGGCAGTAGCTGGAGGGAGGAGACAGTGGCGGCAGCAGTGGCAGCTGGGGGGGGGGGCGGCAAGGCCAGGGTTTCTACCTAAGGTGGCAGAAACCCTTGGGTCAGCTCTAGGTCTAAATTAATGAATGGAGTGGAACGGGTAAACATAGATCGTTTGTTTACTCCTTCAAAAAGTAGAAAGACTAGGGGGACACACAATGAAGCTACAATATAGCCTATTTAAGACTAATAAGCAAAAATATTTTTTCACTCAATGAGTAATCAAATTCTGGAATTCATTGATGGAGGATGTAGTAAAAGCTGCTAATGTAGCTAGGTTTAAAAAAGGTTGGGCAAGTTAAACAGCCTGATACTATCTGTATATTTTTTGAAAATACATGGCTAGGTTAATTATGCATTTGCCAGTCAACATCTAATTGCCTCTGAATATTTGTCTGATAGGGCATAATTATTCATTCATTTGGAACACTCCCAGAGGCGTCAATAAAACTCTCCCAACAACAGACACAGAGCAGAAGTAGGATGTTTCACTTTACAACTCAACATACCAAAACAATCTATTCTAGTCTCACATCAGTGATAACACCACTAAGTTCCTCCACAGTTAGATATTGTGCGTCATGGGGAGGGGTGACCTGCATGGAGCAGCAATTGCACCTACTATTGCCACCTTGCTGGGCAGACTAGATAGACCATATTGGTCTTTATCTGCCATCATATACTATGTTACTATGTAACATAAACCTTATTAAAGAGGACCAGGGAAATGGGCTAGAATCTGTGGAATCTGTGCACCTTTTTGGGAACCTGACAGGTACTTGTGATTTGGATTGGCCACTGTTGGAAACAGGATCTTGGTCTGACCCAGCATGGCATTTCTTATATTCTTATGTTATGTTCTTATGGAGCAGCCTGGATGGATCAAAAATCTACACGTGTATTCCCCATTCATATGACTGCAATTATCCATATCTGGATTTAAAACTGCTCCCCTGGCACTTTTTTGTTTTTAAAAAGTGCTCATTTTGGCCAGCCCTTTACAGGAAAGATGTGACTTCTCCGACTCCACCTATCAGCACGTATACGTGCACTCCTATGCTATTTTAGAAAAGGCTCTACATTTGACACAAAACTGCCAGGATTTTGTGCACTTCAACCTCAATATCTTAATTCCTATATCCATGTAAAATATGCCTTCACATCTGTTTCAATGAGGTCCATTCGTCCTTCAGCTCAAGGAAGGTACAATCGTAGCATACAGTACACTGATTCTTTCTTTAAAATTACCTCATGAGCATGGAGGAAATTTCTGGTTTGCATAGGTGCCAAATACATGAGCTCTGGCCCCCAGCATAATTTTGCTTGCCATCCATAATTGTGGCAGACTCCTCTCTGTCCGCAGTGGATCGGATCCCTGCAAGCAGGGTGAAAGACTGCCATCATCATGGCTAAAACTCCTGTCTGCTCGTAAGAGATCCCTATGGGCAGACAGAAGGAGTCTGTTGTGATCGTAGTGGCCTTCCCCTCCTGCCCATGGGGATCTGATCTCCCGTGGGTAGACAGGAGTTCGCCACGATCACAACCATTCCCCTTTCTTCTGCAAAAGGAGATGGGATCCCTGTGGGCAGAACAGGAAGGAAAGGCCACCGGGGGGGGGGGGGGGGGTAGGGGTGGAGCTTGGGGCAGAGTTAAGGCGGAGACTGGCCCCTTCGATTGGAAAGACATTCCATGGCTTCTGCTGGTTCTTACATCTAGTTTTTCAAGATCTTTAAGATGCCAGTCTGCAATTCCAAAGCTATATGAGAATATAGGGATTTTATTCTGATTGATAGCTTATATTATATTCCATGATGTTAAAGTACTTTTCAGTATCAATTTTAATCTCCTGTAATATTATTTACTGATCTTTTCTGTCAGTAATTTATGCTTGACTGCCCCTCCTTTCTCTAATCCTAGATATTTATATGCACCTTCTTGTTCAAGTTCCTTTATGTCACAGTCAGCTAGAGAGATATTCTCAGATTTGCTCAATTATCCTCTAATTAAGGTTGTCTGAGAACATTTGTCCAGGCCAAAAATCATCTTGATGTCATCTGAGAAGCTTTTCACTGCACAGAGTTGTTTTGCTAAAGAACATTGAAACTGAAGAGTTTTAAGTCATCTAGAGACAGTAAGTGTGATATTACTTCTGGATTGTTACCACCATCTTTAAGATTAAGGCTAAACCCATAGCTCAAAGAGTTAAGAAGAGAACTCAAAGGACTAAGTGGTAAACAAAATAAGAGTGGAAACAGGGAGTCTCCATGAAGCATTCCTCACTGGATCTTGATGTTAAAAATCACAAACCATCCATCTTCAGATGGCGTGTCCATTGCCACATTTTTATGGTAAACTTGATATACTGTACTTGATCAATCCAGGGTTTATTTTTTACATTTCAAGGCAATTTATTATCCAAGAGTGTGGGATACTATCAAAGATTTTCTCGTAGGCAATCCATGCTTTACTGAGATTTGTGCTTTCTTAGCACTGGCCATGAAGACTTTGTTCAGCATTAACTGGTCTTTGTTTTTATATGCTTATTGCCCTTTAGCTCTATTGCTATGATGTTATTGGAACTGATAAGATCTACTGCAGATCTACTGTAGATCTACTGCAGTGTACAGCTTATAGATTGTAGGTAGACAAGTGATTGGTCTTCTTTGGAAGAACTGTTCTTCTTATTATTAGCCATTGAGCATGATTCTCAGAAGGGTATATCCAGGTCGTTCGGATGTCCCCGATCAACCTGGATATACCCCTGTTTGGACCCGATTCTGGACCATGGGAAAGTGCATAGAATCGGGCCTGTAGATGGCCTGGCATGCCCCTGCTGCCTACGGGGATGTCCTCCCCGTAGGTGCCCCCAACTCCCATGGCTTAGGCTCCCCTTATCCCCGCTGTCTGACCCACAGCTGCCCTGCATGAGCATGGATCGAGCGGCTGGGATCCCCTGCACCCAGCCCTGGCCCTGGGGAGGATACCAGGGCCCGATTGCCGGGAGAGTGCTGCTTATTCCACCTTTGAGGCGGAATAAGCAGCACGTCCCCTTTGATCCAGCAGGATGTGCATGGCCGTGACCTGAATCGGCTCATACATCCTGCCGGACTGGCCTGCCCCCACTCTGCCCAGAACTCGCCCCCTCCTGCCCCCCACCTGCTCTCCCTGTCCTGCTTCTCAGGACATATGGGCAGAGCCAGGGGGGGAGGGGGGGGAATCAGGCCCGGACGGCTTGCTGGACTGTACGTCTTGCCAGGATGTGCAGCCTCGCAACCCGCATCCCATAATTGGACCTATTGTGGGGTTAAGTCTTGCTGCTTGACCTACTGACTTTTGAAGTTTGTCAGGTCTTGTTGGATAACTTTTCAGCTAAAAATTGGTCACTTTATCTGGGTCAGAACTCTTAAACCTGCTTTCAAACTCTTTTGTTATTACTTCAGACCATTTAATTGGTATGATGTTTGTCTTTTCCAAATTCTCTCCTATGCAGCATAGCCATTCTGCTTCTCAATTGTGCTCTACAGGATCATTATATAAGTTTCTTCAAAATGTTTGCTTGAACTTTAGTTGATGGCATTTTCACCATACTAATACTCTACCCCAGTGCCCTGTAGAACTGATTTTCTTTCTATCTAAATAGTTTATTTTAATATCTCTGTTTTCTTCATATCTCTGAAGTTTTTGTGCTTAAGCTGCTACTTTCAATTTATTATTGGAGTATATGAATTTAAGGTCTTCTGTTAATGCAGCATGTTTCAATTTGATGTTTTGGATCTTCCTCCTTATCTTTGTTGATCTTAATCCTCTTAGATACTCGCCGATCATTGACATGTCTACACTCAGTATTTTTCCTTCAGTGCATTTTTTCCAATGAGAGTTGTTGCTGCTGTTTTCTTCTTACTGTACATTTTTATCAATAGAATTCTTTCAGTGATAACTCTGGCTGCCCAATATTGCATTTGATTTATTTGTGTGATGTCCATAGATGGCCCTTTAAACAGATTGTGGCTTAATTCATCTCACTTATCCCACTCTCTTCTTTAAGTGTTAAATTTAACGTGGGTAATTTTTCTCTCTCCTGGAACTCAGCATATTTATCTCCTTCCACATAAGCTAGGCACTGAGCTGTTAAGTTCTCTACTTCTGGGTCTTTTTCTGCCTTTCTTCTTCTTCTTTAGTTGACTTCTTGGCCTGTTCTTCATTTATCTCACTCTCCTGCACTTCCAGATCTAGCACTCTGTTCTAAGCCCCTTCTTTCTCTCCTATCATCAACCTTTTTTCTGGTATTTTTGACTAGATCCCTTCTTTCCCACAATGCATCAGTCCCTCTTGTGCTCCTCTCTGGTCTCCATGCTTCTCCCTGTGCATCAGCCTTTCTTCTGATGCTCCTTTTCCATTCCCCTCTCCTTCTGCTTTTCTTCTGTTATTCCTTTCTTATGCTCTACCTTTTTTTGCTGCATGCATCTTTCTACTGGTGCTCTTGCCTAGACCTTCTCTTTCTCTTTCTCCATTTCTTTTTCTATAGACTACTTCAGTTATTTTAAGATGCTATCACTCATGTACTCCTTTAAAATTGTTGTTGTTATAAAGTGCCGTTGAGTCAGGGTCTATTCATGGTGACCTTCTGGATAGTTGTCCTAAACTATGTTCGGTCTTCAGTCAGACAGCTCATTACGATAGAGTGGCATCCATAGCTGCTTTACTGTATCGATCCATCTCATTGACAACCTTCCTCTTTTGCTAAGCATGATGTCTTTCTCTAATGATCTCTCTCTTTGCATGATGTGTCCAAAGTATGAAAGTCAAAGTCCTGTCATCTAAGTCATCTGAGCTTCTAAAGAAAATTTAGTTTTGATCTCCCCTAGTACTGACTAGTTTGTTCTTTGTGCACTCCATGGTATACACAGTATTCTTTGCCAGCACCATAATTCAAAGGCATTAATTTTCTTCTTGTCTATCTTCTTCATTGTCTAACTTTCGTATCCATATGACGTTATTGAAAATACCACGACTTGAACAAATTGAATCTTTGTATGGAGAGAGACATCTCTGCTCTTGAGAATCTTGTCTAGGTCCTTCATAGCCATTCTGCCAAGAGCAATGTATCACCATATTTCTTGACTGCTTGTCATTTCTTTATTAATTATTGATTCAAGCAGGTTAAAGTTGTCCACTATTTCTATTTCTTCTCCATCGATGAACTTACTGATTTTACTAGTTGTGATGATCTTTGTCTTCTTCAGATTAAAGTGTAGGCCCATTTTAAGACTATATTCCTTGATCTTAAGAAGCAAATGTTTCAGTTCGTCTTCACTTTCAGCCAGTAATGTGGTATCATCAGCATAGCAAAGGTTGTTGATGAGTCTTCTACCAATCTTCACACCTCAGTTGTCTTCATACAGTCCTGCTTCTCTGATGATTTTGTTCTACATATAAATTAAACAGGTAGGGGGAAGTATGCAGCCTTGTCGTACACCTTTGCTGATTTTAAACCATTCTGTTTCTCCTTGCTCCGTTCGAACTGTTGCTTCTTGATCAATGTAAAGGTTGTACAAGAGAACTATCAGGTGTTCTGGTATACCCATGCTTCTTAATGTTTCCAGAGTTTCTCATGGTTTACATAGTCAAAAGCCTTGCTGTAGTCAAAACATATAGATATCCTTTTGGTATTCTTTTGTCTTTTCAAAGATCCATCTCACATCCACGATGATGACTCTCATTGCTTACTCTTTCCTGAACCCTGCTTGCACTTCAGGCAATTCTCGTTCCAGGTATAGTTATATTCTCTGATGAATGATCTTGAATAGAATCTTGCTGACATATGAGATCAGAGTGATTGTGCAGTTAGTCGATCACCTTTCTTCAAATATTGGTATAAACACATATCTTTTCCAGTCATTTGGCCATGATGTTGTTTTCCAAATTTCCTAGCAGAGCCTTGTAACTATGGTGACAGCCACATCTGATTGTAGTAATATGCCAATGGGAATGCCATCAATACCTGGTGCATTGTTCTATGATAATACTTTCATGCTGCTCTGACTTCTTCTTTCATCGCCAATGGTTCCTGATCATAACTACCACTACTACTACTACTACGGATAATTTATATAATGCTACAAGGTTTACGCAGCGCTATACAGAGACATGTAAGAGATGGTCCCTGCTCATCAAAGCTTACAATCTAGTCAAGATAGACAGCACAACAGCTGAGGATAAGGATACATCTAGGGGAATGGTAAGGAAACACATAGTTGGAGAGCAGGAGACTATGCAGATCAGGATCCAAAAGTGTTCTTGGTGAGTTTTAGCCTGGATTTGAAAAGGGCCAGAGATGAAGCCTGACATACTGACTCAAGTAATTTGTTCCAGGCATAAGGAGCAGCAAGATAAAAAGATTGAAGTCTGGAGATGGCGATAGAAGTGATCTGCCAGAATAGCGGAGTTTCTGAGGAGGGGTGTAGAGAGAGATAAGAGAAGAAGGTAGTGAGGAGCAGCAGAATGAGTGCACTTATAGGTCAATAGGAGAAGTTTGAACTGGATATGGAAATGGATAGGGAAGCAATGAAATGACTTGAGAAGAAGGGTTATGTGAGCATAGCGAAACTTGCGGAAGATTCGCTGTGTAGCTGAATTTTGAACAGATTGAAGGGGAGAGAGATGATTCAGAGGAAGACCAGCAAGGAAGAGGTTGCAATAGTCTAGACAGAAGCTGATTAAAGAGTGGATAGAGGTCTTAGTAGTGTGTTCACAAAGGAAGGGGTGAATTTTGCTTATGTTATAGAGAAAGAAATAACAGGTTTTAGCTATCAGTTGGATGCATGTATGGAGAAAGAGAGGGAGGAGTCAAAGATGACTCCAAGGTTGCGATCAGATGAAACAGGGAGGAGTAGAGCATTATCCACAGAATTAGAGAAATGAGGAAGGGAGGAGTTAGATTTTGGGGAAAAGATAAGAAGCTTGGTTTTGGCCATGTTCAATTTCAAATAGCGGTAAGACATCCAGGCAGCACTATCAGATAGGCAGGCAGAGATATGGCCTGGATTCCTGGAATGATTTCAGGTGTAAAGAGGTAGATCTGAGAATCATCAGCATAAAAATGGTACTGAAAATCATGGGAGGAGATGAATGCAGGGAGGGACTGTGTATAGAAAAAGAAAAGGAGTGGTTCCAAGACAGACCCTGTGGGTACACTGAGAAAGGGTATCCACCAGAACATACACTAAAAGCACAGTGTGAGAGATAAGAAGAGAAACAGAATAGAACAGAGCCCTTGATACCTTGGTTTTGAGGAGAAGCTGGTGGTCAAAAGTGTCAAAAGAAACAGGAGGGTCAAGAAGGATAAGGATCAAGTAAAGATCCTTGGATTTGGTCAGGATCAAAATGCTGGAGACTTTGGCAATAGTTGTTTCAGAAGAATGTAGAGAATGAAAGCCAAATTGTAATAGATCCAGAAGGGCTTGAGAGGAGAGAAATTCAAGACAATGGTGGTGAACTACACATTCAAGTAGTTTAAAATTAAAAGGAGGAGGGTGATGAGTAGATAATTAAAAGGACAGGTAGGGTCTAGCGAGGGTTTCTTGAGGAGAGGTATAACCACAGCATGCTCAAAGGCTGTCGGAACAGTTGCAGTGGAAAGCAATAGGTTGAGGATATGACAGATAGAAGGGTTGACTATGGAGGAGATGGAGCTTAGGAAACTGATGAGAATATGATTAGCAGAGCAGTGAGTGAGTTTAGAAGATGAAAGAAGATGTGTGCTTTCCTCCTCAGAGATCTTAGAAAAGTAAGAAAGGGTGGCAGAGTTTGAGGGAAGGAGATGGGAGTGAAGAGGGGGAAGAGGGGATGGAGATGACCTTGTGGGGAATTCAAGTGTAATCATGTGGATTTTGTCATGGAAATAGTCAGCCAAAGTCTGGGCAGAAAGGGAAGGGGGGCTGGAGATGGAGGCACCTTGAGGAGAGAATTGAGAGTTGTAAAGAAATGGCGAGGGTCACAGACAAAAGAGTTAGTTAAGTAGACATAATAGTCTTTGGTAAGTGGACATAATAGTCTTGTTTGGTAAGTGCCATGGCTGACTGGAACAAGGATGCGGGATTTGAGCCAAATGCGCTCAGCTGAGCAGGCACAGGAATGTGGGTAGCAGGTAGTTGAGGACAGTGAGGGTTGAGATACAATATGCCTCACAAGACGTGGCATGGAAGGAGCAAGAGCATCCAGAGCAGAAGAGAGTGCAGTGTTATAGGAAGATACTTCCTCATCAACAGACTCAGATGACATAGTGTAGGAAAGAGGTGATTAGACAGTAGTGGAGAGAGCTGATTGGTCGATAGCATGAAGATTCCTAAAGAGGTTGGATGAGATGGGGTGAGACTGAGGTGGAGGGTGATGAATTGTGAAGCTTAGCAGGTGATGGTCAGATAAAGAACATAAGATATGCTATACTGGGTCAGACCAAGGTCCATCAAGCCCAGTATCCTGTTTCCAACAGTGGCCAATCCAGGTCACAAGTACCTGGCGGTTTCCCAAAAAGACACACAGGTTCAACAATGCTCGTATAGGGGCAAGCAGTGGATTTCTCAGGTCCTCTTTAACAATGGTTTATGGACCTTTCCTCCAGGAACTTGTTCAAACTGCGAATAGCTGATGGGGACGGGGGCTTGGAATGGAAATGGGTTGTGAGGGGGAGGGAGCTAGGACTGGAAATGGGTGAGTGGGGGGGGGGCTAGGACAGGAAATGGGCTGATGGAGGGGCTAGAATAGGACTGGAAATTGGCTGTTGGGGTGTGCTAAGATTGGAAATGGGCTGTGGTGGGGGTTTGGATTGAAATGGACTCATGAAGGGGCTAGAACTGGAAGTAGGCTCATGGGCTGGGATTGGAAATGGGCTGAGTGGAGGGGAGCTAGGATTTGACATGGGCTGATGGTGGGGCTAGGAAAGGACTAGAAATGTGCTCATGGGGGGCTGGGATTGGAAATGAGCTGATGGAGGGACTCGGATGGGACTGCAAATAGATGGGGGAGCTAGGACTGGAAATGGGCTGATGCGGGGACTAGAAGGGAGCAGATGCTGGGTGGGACTGGAACTAGAATGGAGCTGATGTTGGGGGAGGATTAGAATGGGATGGAGTTGGGAGAGTGAAATGGAGAGGGAAAAAATATTTTGTGTGGGAGGGAAGACAAATCTACAATTGTCCGGATATTGGGAGAGTAAGTGGGGATTGAGGATGGAGGGGTAAAATTTGAGTGGATGAAATAGGAATGAGGAAAGAGCAAAAGGAGAAAGATTAGTATGTTAAAGCAGATGTAGAGAGAGAATGGAAAAAAACTAGAAGAGAGAAGAAAAGACAAATGGACAGCAGACGATGAAGAGTTAGCGGAAGACACGAAGAAACCAGAAGAAAGTGGCTGGAGCAATTGCAGCTGAAAAGAAATGCACAAAAGGTAGAAAAATATCTCTTTATTTTGAATTTATTAATTGGAATATGTCAGCTCTGGGAAATGTGCATCATTAACGTCTGCGCTTTGTATAGTACAAGAGCAAATTAATGTATAGTTTTATTTCTACAGTGTTGTACATTCCAAGTTTGGCTTTTGGGATTCCCAGTTTAATTGTCTTCCTGTTTCTAAATTGTGATTCCTTGTTTGATGATGGTCTATGTTCTGCATGTGTAACTGAGCTGAGGTATTCTGTTTATGTAATTCCTATTTGACATTGCCACTTGTTCTCTTTCCCCAGTAGGTCATGTATTGTTGTTCTCTGAAATGTATTGGTTTAATATTTGCAGCGTTTCCTTTTGATAGTTAGGGTATGGTGCTTTATGAGTCCTGGTAGTGCTGTTAGGATACGGCGGGTTTGCTATGGGTTCTAAATGGGCAGTGTTTGTAGTAGTTCCTAATGTGTCTGGCGGTTGGCACTGGATTATAGTAATGTAGAAGTCTTTTAGTCTTTCTTTATTCATACACTCATTAAGAGGCATGTTTACTAAAAGTTCGTGTATGGTAACATTCTGCAAATATTTATGCAAATGAGGCCCCGCACCGAGTCTCCGCACATGGCCCCGCACCCCCCTTGGGCCGCCCCTGCCTGGGAGGCATTTGACTATCTTCTGTCCTTTGAACTGTGTTCCCAAGTTGGTGCCTCTAATGATGGAATCTCCAAGTAGTAGTAGTTTTCTGTTTGGTGAGTTTTTCTTCATATTTGGTGCTTTATCAGGAGACTGGGCATTGACTGTCTCATTTAAGGGCCCTTCAGTTTCCATGGATTGGGCATCCTTATTAACCAAAGCAGAGAAGGCATTATGCATTGATGTATAGGATGCCTCTGCGTTACAGGTCCCAATCTACCTAAGCCTACTGTGATCCAATTGTTCCTGGGATGTTTGATTCTTTGTGAGAGCGGTGGTGGACTTTGTTCGGTTTGTATCCTAGAAGAGATACGTTTCATTGCAGCTAGTTTTTCCCTTAGTAGAGTCAATTCTTTATGCATGGCAGCTAACTTGAGGCATTTAGGACAAGCTTTTAGGTTCCAAATGATTCTTCTCAGAATGAAAGCACCACAGTTATTGTACTGAATACACAACATGCTGATTAAGCGGTCCTAGAAGGAGAAGAAGAAAAGGTGGGTTCAACACCTAATTAAAAGGATAGATGTCAACGTATATGACCACTATATAGGCAATGCCGTCCTGGGGTGGGTGGGGTGAGGGGGAGGGTGGGCAGAAACCTAAGTGTCCCTGGCCAGTAGGCCTTACATGAACTGAGGGTACACTCCCCCGGATTTAAAGGCTATGCAAGGAATGTAGGCAGTCAGAATATTCTGAAAAATGAATGTATATCTAACAGTTATCTATATTAGCAAACAAAACAGGCAATGGATAGAAGGCTGAAAGCTTAGCTGTGTGGAGTCTCTGGAAGCTGTGAAGACTAGACTTGATCAGATACTTGTGGACAGGCTGTAAGGTAATTTACTTAGCTCTGCCCTGTGAGCAGGCTTGCAACAGACAATTCCAAAAATGGAAGCAGAAATAGTCAAACTGAACTGAACTGACTATGGACAGTCAAGGTGAGGGGAGCGTCACCCCCTGCTACTGATAACTCTACTGTGCAGGCAGGATGCAGCACAGCTACAAAGGCCAATGTGGCTGAGGGTGAGGATGAGCTGGGGACAGTTTACCCTTTCCTTGCAGAGCTGGAGTTCCTCATACAGGAATATCCGGTGGATGGAAGACGTGATGATATGGACCAGGAGTTTCTACAGGAGGGGTCACAGCTACTGACCTGCACTGAAGGCATCCAGTCTGAGTTGCATGGCATATGGCAGGAGCTGCATGCTACAGCCCAGGAGAGGCAGGCAGAGCTCCAGAAATTGTGTGACCATCAATTGAGTCTACAGCACCCCCGGGAGCTGCAACTGCATCTGATACAGGAGATGGTGGCCTACTAGGCCACTATTGCTGGTGTCCTATGCCAGTTGGTGGTCCTCACATGGGACCTGGAGGGTTGGGGGTAGAGGACGCACCACTGGAGCATCACAGTGGCCAGACCCATATGAGGTGGACTGCATCCCAAGGGAGGGGGATGATGCTGCCATTACCACATCTGACACTGCTCCATTGCATCACAGTGTCCACTTTGCCAAAAGACCATTGTGTGCTATGGAGCTGGGGGGGAGGGGATGACAGTGGGATCACTTAACCTTTGTGCATGCTGTACTGTCACCTAGTCCCCTACCGGTGGGTGCTGCATGTCCCCACAGCCACTAGAATGTCTCCCAGATGAGGCGTGCCTGGTTGGCCTGTGCCTGGGCCTACTACTGGCTTGTCGTCTGTGGTCCATCCACCTTTGCTACCTCTGTGGCCTCCAGGTCCTCTTGTGCATCAGGATCAGGGTCAGGTATGCCCTGCTGTCTAGCCCGGTTGTGGAGGATGCAACATGTGGCAGATATCTGGCAGATGCACTCAGGGCTGTAGAGCAGCTCAGCACCACTCCTATCCAGGCACTGGAACCTGCTCTTTAGGATCCCTATTGGCTCTCTCCACAATTGCCCTGGTCCTCTGGTGCGCAGTATTGTACCACTCCTCCTGTGCAGTCTGGGAGTTCTGTAGTGGGGTCAGCAGCCAGATCCAAAGGGGAAATCCACGGTCATCTGTAGGGGCAAAAGGAGATGTGCACATAAGCATTGCAACTGTGACAGGTTCGATGGGGCCTGCAGGAAGGTTTGGGGCAATATGGGTGTGGACACTGAAGGCTGCTTCCATTTGGTGGGACATCCTGGAGATAGTTACAGCTGTGCCTCTGCTCCAGGCATGTGTGTGTCTCCAGGATGCCTCACCCATGTGCTGTTTGCTAACACCCCCCTTCACTATTTCACTAATTTATAATAACTCGTTGGGTATATTAATGTTACATTATTTATTATATGTTTGTTATAAACTCCAAAAAGTGTAATCTTGTAGTTGATGCTGCACTTGTATGTATTATTCCTAGTATTTCTTCTATGTGGTTCTTCCACCTTGCGTTTGGACTTTTATTTATTTATTCATTTGATTTATCATTTATGGAATTTTTATGTTATCTATATTATTTTATCATGAGCATTATGTTGGGTACTTTTATTTATTTATTCATTTGATTTATCATTTATGGAATTTTTATGTTATCTATATTTTATCATAAGCATTATGTTGTGTACATGTAGGTGCTTTTACTATTGTTTATTATTATTAATGTTTTTAATGTTTTTAATCTTTAAATGGTATTTTTAATTTCTATTTTTAATTGTTGATTATTAATTATTGTATTGTTTAGTTGTGTGCCCCCTGAAGAAGGCGAAAGCCGAAACGTGTAGGGGTTTCAGTAAAATTATCTCACCAATTCACGACTCTTGCTCCTTGTGTTTGCTGTTTGCTAACACCATCACTTATCTACAGCAACACAGCACATGTGCCCTCAGTGTTCATCAGCATTCATATGGCACACCTCCCATCTAACCCCCTCCATGTTTGCCCACAGCTGTGCATATTTTAATGTCTATTTAGGGCTGTGTGCGTGTTTGGGGGCTCAGAGCTGTCTACACTCACCTAGCAGCCAGGCATCTCCAAGGTGTCCACCAGCTGCTGCTTGCCCCAGACTGTACTGGCCAAGTATGTAGGCACACACATCCCTGAACATCATATTGGCATCCACCACCACATGCATATTCATAGAGGTGTAATTATGCCGGTTCCAGTAGGCCCTCTGATCCTGCTTGAGCACCCTCAATGCCTCATGTGTGCAGTCAATGATGCCCAGCACTGATGGAAAGCCAGCCAGGTCATAGAAGGCCTGCATCATCTCCTGCCACTCCAGCAGTGTTCGGGGGAAGGCAATGTGGTGACCCATGCAACACAGCAGTGCTCTGGTGGTGGCATGTATGCGGTGGCTTGCTGTGGACTACATGATGCCAGTGGTTGCTTCAGCAACATGCTGAAAGCTCCCTGTTGCCAGGAAGGGTAGAGCGATGGTGACCTTCACAGCCACTGGCAATGCCTGGCTTCTCGTGGTGGCTGGCTTCAGGTCCCCACTGAGTCTAGTGCACAGCTCCGTGATGGTGCCTCCATCCAGCGGTACTGCTGGTACACCTTCTCCTCAGTCAGCGGCAGGTAGCTCACGTTTGGCCTGTGCACTTGAGGGACATGGTACCTGCACCTAGGATGCTGGACCACTGCCTGCTCCTGTCTCCCTGCAGCTAGCCACATTCTCCTCTGTGCCCAGGCATGACGGGCACGTCTCCACCTCTGGAGAAGCCTGTGGAGTGCCCACATGCCGTCCCTGGCTGTCCTGCATGGGTTTGTGTGCTCCACCAGTTGGAAAACCTCTCCGATAGCACCTTTCTCTTGCACAGATTTGCTTTACCTTGTGCGTACAGTGGTCTATGGGTAGTGTTGCGGTGTCTTATGCATCACAAACCCTCGCCTAGCCTTATGTGGTTTATAGCGTCTTCCAGCACCACCCAGCATGTTCGAATATCCATGTTATGCAGGTATAATGGAGCCAAACCTCGGCCACGCCCCGTTACGCCCTTGCAGCTCGGTGATTGCTGTTACCCGGTTATGGCGGAATTTTGATACAAGTTGTCTTGTTGAATATTTGGTATACACAGTTATGACATCATTACATGGGTAAGTCCCTCCTTTCCAGCACATGCCTAGCTCTTCGAATATTGGGCCCTATATCTTTTGGGTCAATTTGGTCTGCTTATCAATGGCACTTGGTTCTAATGTAAGTGCTGTACTTTGTATTAAGTAATTCGTTTCTTCCTGGTTCACTGGCATTTCATTGGTTATATTTCTGTAGCAATAGCAATAGTTGAACTAGCTTGTTTTAAAACTTTTTATTTTCACTTTGTCCTGTAATGTGCTTTACTATATATCATGTTAAAAGTGCTGCTGTTTTTTGGATGGATCATTTAAAAGAACACATTTTCATTATATTGGCACAGATGATTTTTGTTGTTCTGTCTATGTGGGTGATATTGTATTTTTAATTATTTTTCCCACTGTCAACGTAAAAGAGGAAGGCCAGCAATGAGATTGATCATTACTATAACAGCAGCTATGGATGCCACTCTATCAACAATGAGCCACTTGACTGAAGACCTAATACAGTTTAGGACAACTATCCAGAGGGTCGCCATGAATTGATATTGACTTGACGGCACTTAAGAACAACAACCTTGCACTATTGGAAAAGAAATCTTCTTAACCATCCTGTTTGTTGATACATTTATTATATACCCTTGATGAAGGCTTCAGCTGAAAAATGTTGGGATTTTTATGAACTTTTATGTTTTGTAAACCTATTCCATGCATCTACTTCTCTTCCTGAGTGGAGGAGTAGCCTAGTGGTTCAAGCACTGGCTTGTTAGCTAAGTCAACTAGGATTCAATTCCCACTGGCCCACCTTGTAGTCTTAAGCAAGTCAGAAGAAAGGCCTGGCAATCTACTTCTGGTCACACTGCCAAGAAAACCCAGGAGCTGCTGGGTCACCAGGAGCCAGTATTGACTCAACAATGCACATTGCAATTTTTTTTACTACTCTTTCTATAAAGAAATATCACTTTAGATTACTCCTGAATCTACCCAATTTCACCCTCTTCCTATGGATCCTCATTATCGAGCATCCCTTCCATTGCTAGGGGTCTACTTCCTGTTCATTTATTCTTTGGAAATCTTTAAATATTTCTGTTATACCACCCCTTTATCTATTTCTGCTCTTTCTGCTCCAGCTAAACCCTCCCAGGGTGTACATGTTTAGATCTTTAATTCTGTTATTTCATTCACCTCATAAATTCTCCTGACCAACTTGCCTAATTATTTACATCCTGACGCCCTCACCCCAAATTATTCTCTCACACTCCCCCTATCATCCTGTTTCTGATTCACTCTCTTCCCTAGCCATCCCCTTACATATTTGACATTCCTCCCAATACCTTCCCTGGCTTTCTCATACACCCTTCCACATCACCCCTTCTGAGTCTCATATATCCCAACCATTACCAATCTATGAGGAACATTTTATAAACTAGCTCATACTTAATGTATGTCATGCCTATTTTCTAAAGTCAAGTATGCACATACTCTGCTTTATGAAATACCAGTGTAAATAGCCTAAAGCACATATTAATTTAGGTGTAACCCCTTATACCATCCCTCGGGCTGATGTAAACGCCCGTTCTTGTAAGCTTGCGCTTTCCCCTTACTCCATCTAAACTCTGCCCTGTGCACACCCGCAGTGAAAGGACACACAATCAGATGTGCAATAGAGACTCATGACCACACCATTTACATGTGTAAGCAGCCACTCATGTGCATATATGACTAAAATACCTAGATTTACACATGCTCACAAGTAAATCTAGGCAGCCTGTTAGGCATGCTCAATCAATGTGTGCCTTTGAGTCAGTCCTGACTCCTGGCAACCCAGAAGCTCCTGGGTTTTCTTGGCAGTGTCACCAGAAGTAGATTGTCAGGCCTTTCTTCCGAGGCAATAGAGGGTTAAGTGACTTGCCCAAGGCCACAAGGAGTGCTAGTGGGAATCAAACCCTGGTTACTTGGTTACCAAGCCAGTGTTGTAACCACTAGGCTACTCCTCTGCTAGACATGCTCACATAATGGTAATTTCATCTCTCTCTCTGCCTCTTTGTCACTCATGTCCTCTTATCATTACCTCTGACTCTGCCACTCTTTCCTTTTCATCTCTGGCTTTCTGTCACACATATCCACCACCACCACCTCTACCACACCTTTCCTCCTCCCCTCACTCTAACACCATCTCTGGCTCGCTTTCACCCTGATTCTCATCATTATCTCTGACTTTCTTTCACACACATTAACCCTCTAGCTTTCTCTCCCATCTATCACCCTCTTTCCACCTATTCTCATGCACTCCAAATCTGCATTTCTTTTACCCACTTAATCCCCCCCCCCCCCCACACACACTAGCCCTGTCCTCTCTCACCTGCTGCCAAACACATGGCACTGTAGATGTTGGAGTGGGAAGAATGCCAAACTGTCCAAGTCTGCATTAATGACCAGAAGAGTAAGAAGACATCATTCATCTCCTCCTCACCTTTCTCCAGCTTTCAACCTCTTCCTCATCTCAACCCAGCTTTCAACCTCTTCTTCACATTCCCAAAATTCATTCCATTTTAGAATAACACTCCCCCAATTTCCTGAATATTCACCTCCTCTCACATTGCCCAAGCATTCACCTCTTCACACATCACCCTATTTCAGCCTTCACCTTTTTCTCTTCTTTCACCCCTCCCCTTCTCTGACAACTAAATTCTGCATCTCAGGAGCACAGAGAGCTACTGGCCTTCTTCCATGTTTGCTCAAGGCCATCTCTTCCTGTCCCCATGTAAGGTAGAATGACTGGAGTTCAATTTGAGAGCAAAGGCAGTTCTTCTATGCTCTATCCAATCCAATCTCACCTTCGTCCTGTTGGATGACAAGAGGGAAGGGGCTGTATTAAGGTACAGGATAACTGTCTCTTTGATCCAACATCACTCCTTTCATCGTGATATTTGCAGCTGCCTGGGAGGAGAAGGAAAGGGAGGGAAGTGGGACCTGCTGGGGGTGGGGCTGAATCAGAGAGCAGAGGACCATTCACGGCTGTGCTCTTTTTCTCTAGCCTCAGCTTCTCTCTTATGTACTCTGTACCACAGTCTAAGCCCTGAGAACAAAACTGAAAGCTGGTAACTCAGGTCCTGTCAGGTGTAAACACAACAGGGGGTAATCTTAAAAAGCCAATTATGCACATAAAAGAGGTTTATACACCAAAATGTTTTTTTTTAATTGCCTGACCACTTTGTGCATTAATACAAGTCTATACATTGAAAGAGTGGAGGAGTAGCCTAGTAGTTAGAGAAATGGCCTATTATCCAGGAGATCTGGATTTGATTCCCACTGGCACTCCTTGTGGCTATGGGCAAGTCACTTTACCCTCCATTGCCTCAGAAGAAAAGGCCTGGCAATCTACTTCCAGTCACACCTTGCCAAAAAACCCCATGGACTGCTGTGTTGCCAGGAGTCAGCATTGACTTGAAGGCACTTGAAAAAAAAACGCACTGCAAAGGCATCTTATAAAATTACCTCTAACATAAAAGTAGGCCAATGTTTGCATGTGACTTTAGAGTAGGTGTGTTCAGGGGAAGAGTTTGTTGAGTGGAGCATGGGAAGAGTCATAATATATGTGCATATATTATAAAATACTCTTGTACACATGTACTTAACACACTAACCTTGGTGCCTGCTTCTGAGCAGGTGTAAATATCTGCAGCTTCCATCTAGGCACTCTTTCTGCTGGATTTGTACTAGTATTTGATAAAGACACATAAGTGTCTATGCACCTTTATAAAATAGGATAAAAATAGATGCCTCTGTGGCCTTCACATATAGGTATCCTGTTATAAAATTACCTTCTTACTGGTCAGTGCAGAAACAATGCATTAGAGCCATGCTCTGAAGCTCAGCACACAGTTTTGCAATGCAAGGTTAAAACCAAATGGTTTGCTCTTCAATGCTATAAGCAAAGAGCATGCAAATAACTTGTGTGCAAAAAGTCTGAACTAAACAGAGTAAGCCAGATGCATGCGCATATGGATCTGTGCGAGCAACACCTACTGTATATCTTGCCTAAAAGGAAAAAAAATCTGTTCGGCGCTTGTGCACATGTGTTGTAATGCTCTCTGATGCATAAACAGCAATATTATTCTGTGCAGTTTAATATTGATGTCGATGTGCCAGATTATATTCCAGCATTTGCACAGAATGTTGTTCCAGCGCATCTCTGCCTCAGATCTTCATCTCCTGCCATTTTTTACACCGTTCCCGTTGAACAAACTAGAAAAAAAAGTTGCATGTCCTGTACGTTTAAGATAAAGGAAGAAACAGGCATGAATTCCTCACTACTGCTGACGGCAGACCTATTAGCTAATCCTTTATGTCTCCTCAGACCTTGCGTTAAAATCCCAACATTGAGCTCAGCCTTCTGGTCTTCTGCGCACATCTCTGCATAGCTAATTGTTTCATTGCCGTGGATTTAAATGAATTGTGCACTGCTGTCAGTACTAGGCTTTGTGCACAGTTAATTTGTGTATAAAACCAGAGCTAACCTGCTTGCAGAGCCTAGCACACTTGACTGTATCAGCCCGTTAGTTTAGATGAGGCTATTTCATGTATATTTTTACCTGCAAAGAGTGGAAGCATTCCAGTGGGTGAAGTTGGGGGTTTGATTTGGAACCATGTGCATACCCTGAATTTTCCAGAGCATGTGTGTAAATTTTTGGGAAAATGTTATGTCTACTAAATAGCAAGTGTAAATTTATGCTGATGTTTTCCATGGGATATTTTTTGAAAGGAAAAATATAAACATACTTTCTCCTGAAATATCGATGCAATGTATGTGCACACTGGCTTCACAAATTAGAAGACCTGCTAAAAACTAACCCTTAAAGTGATTCCTAAAAAGTCTATAGAACCCTAAACACAAAAATAAACAAAACCATGATGAAAACTAGTGGTGTAGCTGCGTATGTGTGTATAAGAAAAATGTGAAAAGAAAGGATCGTGTTCCTCAATCGTTAGTGTGAACTAATGGGAGGTAGGAATAATATGGGCACTGCAGCAGATAGCACAGGCTAATGTTAGCACATGATAACATTAGAAGGCCCATTTATTAAAGGGAGCTGTGGTGTTCCACCTAACACACTGACAACACAGAAATTCATGGCATGTTAGGGCAACACCATGGCATTACCTACTGGTGGCATGGAAAGCATATTCCTAGCAGTTAACGCGGCTCATGCAGCTCTGCCATTGCATAACAATAGCACATAGGCACTTACCTCCACCTACGGAAGTGGCAGGAGGTGCGCCCGAGCTACTTTCACACTGTGCAGGTAGCAGAGAAGCGCTGACTGCACGTCGTTCACCCCACCCACTCCCTGCTCCTAATCTGCCCACTTACAGCCCTGATGCACCATGGACAGTTGATACCAAAATTCACTGCACTCTCATGACTTGACACTACTTGTCAATGTGTGCCTTTAGCATGTGTCAGACCCGCACTGACAGCTAGCACCCTTTATTAAACCACCTTCTTAATTGACTTGTTCCAAAGTTATTATAAGTTATGATGACTCTTAGGGGTATGTTTACTAAAGAGCTCTAAGGTAGCACCCTTTAGTGAGCGTTAAGGGCAGCGATAAGGGTTTTCCATGCGTAAAGGGCGATGGGCATGTTGGAGGCGTTCTGGCGTTAAGGGCACTATCGGACACTGGGCATGCTAAAAGGATAGCGTGGGGTAAGATGTCAAGCATGCACCATAATACAGTACAAGAAAACCTCTGTAAGGCAGAAAAGGGGGGGGAGGGCAGGGAAGCCAGTGAAAAAGGTATGGATGGAAGGACTGTTGATAGCTGATGGAGTTGATTGACCTGTAGACTTTCTCTGTTGCAGTATGTGGGATGAGCATGTTGGACCTAACATCTGGGCTGTGCTGTTGACTAGGCAGTATAGGTGGCTGCCTAGGGATGCTGGCCAGTGTGGGTGGTGACAGTGTCATGGGTGGGTGGTGGCGGCAGCGGAGCCAGCAGAGGGGTGGCAGCAACGGGGGCACTGTGTATGATGTGCAGTCTGAGGTGTTGATGAAAGCCTAAGATTTTCTGTAAGCTACAGCATAGTGGCTGTGAGGTGAGGACAGGTATCCATCAGTACTGTCAGTATCTGGCATGGATAGGCCTGAACAATGTCTGGGTGGAGATAGCATGTACCTGATGTGGGCAGCAAAGTGTGGATTGACCATGAATGGTGATGTGGAGCAGTTACAGAAGAGGTGTGCATAATTTGCCCAAATGTTGCAAAGCACTCTTGATGGCCATAGTGGAGCAGCTGAATGGCAAATACAGGAATGCACCTGACAGCCAGATATTGGTTGAAGATCTGTGCCATGGAGGTTCTGAGCAAAGAATTTGGTATTTTGTGCTGGGTGGATGTATGGGATCTGACTGGCCAAGATCACTTGGTGTGTGTGATCCATAGGCAACAGTGTCATGGGGCATATGAAACACCATTTGTGTGGGTGGGACAGGTGCCTCAGCCTGTGCAACTGCAAGATAATACGTCTGACACAGTGGCATGATAGAAAAGGACAAGTTGATCCCATATGCCCCATATGGAGCAAGTAATGATGGGTGAACAGTGCAGGAGATGGTCATGCAGAGTGGGGTGTGCCTGATATATCCCCTTTGTGTGAAGATGGGAGGTCACAGTGATGACACACTATAAAACTCAGTCATACCACCTGTCCCCTACATCTGCTGCATATACATCCCTGACCCACTGCAATGGGCTGCAGCTGATCAAGTAAAGCTATGCCCTCAGAAGCCCATGATGAGTAATATCATATCTGTCTATCCAACGTATGGCCAGAATGTACAGAAACATTGAAGGATAATTATCTGCAAGTCACAACAGAGCCAGGCCTGTTAAAGGTGGGGAAGTGACCTGATTAGCATCCAGGCACAAAAGAAGCAAGTGGGAATCAAACCTTGGACCTTTGCCACTGGAGAAATTGCACTGACAGGCTACACCTCCACACTGCTCTACACAGTAATGCCTGGATTCAAAGAATCTGCTGGTCTCTGCTCAAACTGTCTGCTGTGTGTACTGGTGTAGGTTTACCCCTCCACTACCCATGAGGCACTGCAAATACAAAACAGCAGACTACAGCTGATCAAGAAATGGATAATGCACTGCTCCAGCACATGAACTCAATAAGATGCACTGATTGTGTATGCCTCATGCACATAACAGCTGCCAGCCCTGCTATCGAGCAGTTTAAGCAGTCACCCTGAGGGTAGGATGGGTGCTCAGCACCTGGTCCATAGAACCTGCACTGTTAGAGGTGACCTCTGCTGGAGATCCATGGCATTACTGGTGTGTGGTAGTTATTGTCTGCAGTGTGCTATGCTTATTTCCTGTAAATTTGGAGCATAGTGCCAATCACAGCTATGCTCTCTGTCCCAACCATGTTGTACAAAAACTCTCCCAGCACAGTTACAGCAAATGCAGTGGGGGTGCACAGGTTCATGCTGCTGTTCATCAAACAAAGGTCACTTTCCAGAATGAAAATATCAAAATCAGAAAACAAGTACACTAGCTGGGTCCCTAAAAGGCACACATGTCCAAGAATGCTTGTATTGTGGCAAGCAGCTGATCCTCAGTGTCCCCTTAATTGATGGTATAATGACCTGTCATTTCATACTTTTCAAGTGACAAACAGATAAGTCAGAAATGTTTTAACTTAACTTATAGCATAGTATAGCAGATCAGCAGGAGGCTTAACTTAACTTGAGCAGACAGGGAAACAGCCTCCTGCTGATCTGCTATACTATGCTATAAGTTAAGTTAAAACATTTCTGACTTATCTGTTTGTCACTTGAAAAGTATGAAATGAAAGTAGGAGTAGGAATGGTTATTGATGTATAAGGGCAGCAGCATACAGCCGTTTTTCTGAAAGAAGCCCATTGGTTCTGAGACCTTCCTTTCTCCATGTATGTGTTTTTTTGTGGTTTTTAAGCACTTATCCCAGTGTTTTGTTTTGTATAGAGTGCTTTTTTTCTGATTTTGCTGTTCACCATAGTGCATTGACCAAGTACTATAACTGCTCCCAACCGTTGAGAACTAACACTCCACCACAGCAAACACAGTAAGACTGTTCCAGCCGTGCACATAAGTGCAGCTAATCAGCATACACTGAATGTGGCCATATACACCCTGCTGCATGAGACACAGCATTTGGCTCAGTGATTAGGATCCCCCCACATAGCAATTGCACCCACAATACTGGAGCCAGGTAGCACTATGTGTATACATAGCTGTGCCATGCTCACTGCTTGGTCAGAGTGAGCACACCCCCTCATCATGACATTCTGTGGTCACCCGGGCCATGCATGTGGCAGATGGGCACAATGAAGACCTAGCCATTGACCCTACCACCAAAGCAGGCATGTCCTGGCTCATCCACCCTGTTTCAGGCTATACCCACAATCCTCTGCTTCTTGTTATGCACATTTGCAGACAAAGGCTGAGAAAAGCTAGGCCAATGCGAGGAAAAGTGAAGTACAGAAAGCCACAGGACAAAGGGTAGCCATACACACTCACATTGGTGTGCTGTGCAAAAGTGGGGATGGTTGACATTCCTGTCTGCCACTCATGTCTCCATGTCAGCTCAAGGATTGTTACTGTGTGCAGGTGCTATTAGCACCCCTTGCCCTCGATGCATTTGTTAGCACCAGTTCAGCGGGCTATCAGCTTCCCCTTCTCCAGCCAGCTATGGATAGTCCTGCCTGTCTGTGCTGCTGATGGGTGTTTGTACCCTTGCTGGCAGGCTCTTTGAGGGTTGTACCTGCTGGTGCTGTACCTGTAGTGTTGGCTAAACCTTAGCCACGTGGACATGCAATACAGGATCTCCAGAAGGGACTTGAACCTGTGACCCTCTGCATATTGAAACACTGACCCTGTGAATTGCACCAAATTGCTGCTATATGGGGATGATAGCCCCTGTTGCTGACATGCTCCCTTTCAGACGGACCTTGGCTCATGCTGCAATGAGCATGGTGCACAGGGCCAGGACAAGGCTTTGGTCTGCTGCAGGTGGGTTCTGCTGACAATGCTACCACCACCACCACATCATGCTGACATGCCCACGTGCAGTCAGTGGTGGTGGTGCACAGTCCCAGTCTGTCCAACATGTGGGTTGGATGGGTGCCTAGGGTGCAGGGCCTAGATGGGTGGCAGAGGCACACATGGATGGCCACACAGCCCCCCCACACACACACATCTGCCGCCTCACTGATAAGTTTTGGGGATAGGATGGCAGCCACTGCTGTGGTATTGGCTGAGGCACCTACATTTGCAGCTACATGGAGGACTACATCTGCAGATACTCTTGGCCCCATCCTCCACACCCAGGGTCAGTGGCTGTTGGGGGGGGGGCTCTTGGATATCTGCCTAGGATGCAATGTCCCTTGGACCGCCCCATGTGGCACATCACCTTTCCATAGCATCAGTATAACTGTGTTCCGCCACTGTCACTGTATCATCATGACGGCCATCATAGATGGTGATGAGGATGGTAGGATACCCCTATGTGAGAAGGTTACAAAGGTTTGGCCTCCTCACTCTGGAAGTTAGATGGCTGAGGGGAGATATGCTAGGGGTCTACACATAACTGAATGGGGTGGAACGGGTAAACACAGCTTGGTTGTGGGGACACTAGGGGACAGACAATGATGCTATTTCAATGCATAGGCACAATTTGTTTGGAAGGCTCCTTGTCTAGCTTGGATTAGGGAAGATTTGGTCAGATTCCTGTGGGACAGGTCATTATACCATTAATTAAGGGGACACTGAGGATCAGCTGCTTGCCACAATACAAGCATTCTTGGACATGTGTGCCTTTTAGGGACCCAGCTAGCGTACTTGTTTTCTCTTGATTGGCCACTATTGGACAGAAGTTACTGGGCTTGGAGGACCTTGGTCTGACACAGTGTGGCATATATTTGGAATTTGTGTTCCTATGCTCTTATGTGCCACCTGGGCAGCTGCCTAGTCTGCCCTGTCCACCAGCACCCCCCACTGCATGTCCACCATGCAACTCCCTGTGCTCCATTTGCACCATCAGCATGGCGCCCTTTCCTACTTAAGCACCATGCTGTTGCTGCTAATGGAGCACTACTATCACATTTTTGGGCTCCCTCGTCAGTGCATCACATTGCTGATGCTTAAATTGTCTCTCTCCACTATACAAACACCCTTTCCGTTAGGTTTTACTTGGCGATCGGGTTCCCAGCGTTAAAGGGCTTTAGGAGATTGCACAATCAGCAGTAAGGGAGCACAAGCTGTTAATGCCCATTCTCTGCCCCTTGCACCATTAATGCTGCTGGTGCCTTTAACATCCCTTAAAGCAGTGTTTTTGTGGTGTTAAGGGCACTAGGGTGCTGATAAAGAGGCGTTAATGGCACACATGCTCCCTTAACGTCATTTAGTAAACATACCCCTTTGAGTTTGTATGATTGTCTGGACCAATTGTTTGGTGTCGAAACTGTAGTTTTTTGCATAATACTATAATACTTATACCTGCCCTGCCTTTAGATAAAATAGTGTGGTTGCCATATTAGTCCACTTTCGTGGTAATTAAATACAAACTAAAACAAAACAAGCAGAATAAGGTCATACCTTTTTATTGGACTAACATAATGCAATTAAAATTCCAAAATGTTATGCTTAGCAGTATTGACATACTACAAAAATGTAAAACCTTTAAAAAGCCCTTGTGCTAGTCTGATCATTCAATGACAGCTCTGCGCTCTGCTGTGTTGGAGACCTGGATTCAAGTCCTAATTCTCAGGCTGATTGGTGCTGCAGAGGAAGCACACACAGGCCCTGAGGAGTAAGGGTAAGCCTAATTACCACTCTCTAGTGAACCCTGCCGCCTGCTGTACAAAGTCCCCAAGGATTCTGCAATCCAGCCAAGGACTGCTGCTATGACAGCCAGGCTTGAGCGGGGGCAAATATAAAAACAGCGAAAAATGCTAGGTGGCCTGCAAATGAAGTGCCCAAGAAGACTGCAAAAGCCAGTTGTCAATGTCTATACTAATCAACAGGCATCAGCCAAGGAATAAGAATGGGGGATGGGTAGATTGCCTAAGCCACATTGATGGAATACTGCTGCTGTGTAAGTCACTGGCCCAAAATCCAAGCCAATTGTGTTATAGATATTTTTGCTCAACTTTTTATCCTAGAAGGTGTTCATATTTTGGATACCCCTGATCATCAGAGGTACAGGGCACACACTGGAGCTGTACAGACAGTATTGTGGAGGCATGTCATAAATGCAGAAATCAGTGCTTAATGTTTTTGTAGAGGAGTTCATAGATGAAGTTAGATTACATAGTTAGATTCTGGGAATGCGACTCAATGAAAAAAAATATATATTCCCAATCAGAACAGAACAGGGGCATTATACAGTGAATGCTCCTTTAGCTGGGCACTAACTTGCCTCTCTAGTTGTTTTGGAGGAGCAATCTAGATCCCACTATCAATCTCCTTCTGTTTAAGGTGAAGTAATGGAGGATGAAACTAGATCTCCGTCACCCCTAATGGGTGTTCCTCTTTTTACAGTTTGGAGGGAATTGCGAAGGGAACAGTACTTGGGAGGTTTTAGTCTTCTTTTTGGGTGGGAGCCGTATCTATCATGGAGTAAATTGAAGGAAACTCTAAGGGGTTCAGGCTACTAGGAAGCAGCAGGGAACTGCCTATTATCATAGCTAGCTAGGTCTTGTAAAAAGAGAACAGTTTCCCCAGGATAGCTTGCCTTCAGAAGCCTAAATGCAACAAGGAGTAAAGAGTAGAACAGACCAAGGGGAGGTCTGTGGGCAAAGAACGTCCAGCTTTGAACAGAGAAAGTGAAAGCAGCAGAAGCCAGAAGAGACTCATCTAGAGCCTCCAAAGGATGAAAGCTGCAGGAAAGTGTTTGATATATCTCAGGAGGCTATGGAAACCCAGAGGGTGAACCTCATTTCACATCTTAAGAAGTCGAGGCTGAAAGTGACAGTCCAGATCAGTGCATCCCAAGCATGTATTATTTTTATTAATTTTGTTGTTTTAGTATGTAGCTCAGAATTTTCCAGTAGCAGTTCAAAGTGAGCTCCATTCAAGTACCTTAGGTGTTTCCCTGTCTCAGGAAGGCTTGCAATCTAAAGTTGTACCTAAGACAATGGAGGGTCATGACTTCTCCAAGGTCACGAGCAGCATCCATGGGATTTGAATGCTAGCTTCCCTGATTCCAGCCCACCGTCCTAATCACTAGGCTACTGAAGTCTAATTTAAAAAAAACAACAACAACAAAAAACCAGTAAGAAGATAATTGTTTTGATCATTTTCTCTTTGGAAATTAAACATAATTTCACCTGGTGCCTTTCCACAAGTGTACTTGCTTTTAGCATAGGAAATTGGGTTTTGAGAGCAAGAGGTCCATGGAATAGATTAATAGGTGCTTAAACCAATACCAGAACGATTCTGCATTGAAAATGTGTTTTGTGAGAGTCTTTAGAAGAAAAAGTGAGAAATCTGGAGTAAAGATCCCAGAATCGACAACAAGAAGGAAGAGTGGAGGAGGACCTGGTCATGAGAAAGTGGTCCAGAGAACAGAAGGAGGAGATTTACCCAATTAACATAGAATCTATATGGATTGAAATTCCATATAAAAGGGGGAAGGCAATGGCAGTGGGGGTGTACTATCGAGCACCTGGCCAGAATGACCAAATGTATGATGAAATGCTCAAAGAAATCAAGGAAGCTAACAAAAGTTACAGCGCAGTAATAATAATGGGTGATTTCCATTACCCCAGTATCGACTGGGTCAGTGTCACGTCAGGACATGCTAGGGAGATAAAGTTCCTAGATGAAATAAATGACTGCTTCTTGGAGCAGCTGGTTCATGAACCGACCAGAGGGGAAGCCATATTAGACCTAGTCCTTAGTGGAACACCAGATCTAGTGCAAGAGATAAGGGTGTTGGGGCCACTTGGCAATAGTGATCATAGCATGATCGCCTTTGATTTAATTAGTGGAGGAGGGATAGTAAGGAAATCCACAGTACTACCTTTTAACTTTCGAAAGGGAGACTATGATAAAATGAGGAAAACAGTTAAGAAAAACTAAAAGGAGCAGTTGCGAAGGTTAAAGACGTACATCAAGCTTGGGTGTTGTTGAAAAATACTATCTTGGAAGCCCAGACCAGCTGTATTCCACGCTTTAAGAAAAGTGGAAGGAAGTCCAAAAAACTGCCAGCATGGTTTAAAGGTGAGGTCAGAGAGGCTGTTGTTGCCAAAAAAGCATCTTTCAGGAAATGGAAAAAAGAGCCAAACGACGAAACCTGGAAACAGCATAAGCACTGGCAAGTCAAATGCAAGGCATTGATAAGGCAGGCAAAGAGAGAATTTGAGAAGAAGCTTGCTGCGGAAGTAAAGACGCAAAATAAAGACCTTTTCAAGTACATTCGTAGCAAAAAACCTGTGAGAGAGTCAGTTGGTCTATTAGATGATAAAGGGGTTAAAGGAGCACTAAGAGGCGACAAGGCGATAGCGGAGAGACTGAATGAATTCTTTGCTTCGGTCTTTACTGAGGAAGATATAGGGATGTTACCTATGACTGAAGTGGTATTTAAAGGTGCGGAAGAATTGAAGGAAATATCGATACATCGGGAAGATGTCTTACAACTATTAGATAAACTGAAGAGTAGCAAATCACCTGGGCCAGATGGGTGTTGAAAGAACTGAAATATGAGATTGCAGAACTGCTATCAGTAATCTGTGAACTATCATTAAAATCATCTCTAATACCTGAAGATTGGAGGATCGCCAATGTAACACCAATTTTTAAAAAGGGTTCCAGGGGTGATCCGGGAAACTACAGACCGGTGAGCCTGACGTCAGTACCGGGAAAAATGGTAGAAACCATCATAAAGAATAAAATTACTCAGCATGTAGATAGTCACAACCTAATGGGAGACAGCCAACATGGCTTTAGACAAGGAAGATCTTGTCTTACTAATCTGTTATGTTTTTTTGAAGGAGTGAATAAACAGGTGGACAAAGGTGAGTCGGTTGATATTGTGTATCTGGACTTTCAGAAAGCCTTTGACAAGGTCCCTCATCAGAGACTTTTGGCAAAACTAAAGAGTCATGGGCTAGGAGGCAGTGTACTATTGTGGATCAGGAACTGGTTAAAAGATAGAAAGCAGAGGGTAGGGCTAAATGGCCAATTTTCCGAATGGAGAAAGGTGAATAGTGGTGTACCCCAGGGATCTGTGCTGGGTCCGCTGCTTTTTGACATATTCATAAATGACCTGGAAAGTGGAATAACGAGTGAGGTTATCAAATTTGCAGATGACACAAAACTATTTAAAGTTGTTAAAACCCAAGAGGATTGTGAAAAATTGCAAGAGGATCTTGATAAATTGGAAGACTGGGCATCAAAATGGCAGATGAAATTTAATGTGGACAAGTGCAAGGTTATGCACCTAGGGAAGAACAACCCAAACTATGGTTACACGATGCAAGGTTTCACATTAGGAACCACCACCCAGGAAAAAGATTTAG
Source organism: Ichthyophis bannanicus (assembly GCA_033557465.1). Lineage (NCBI taxonomy): Eukaryota > Metazoa > Chordata > Amphibia > Gymnophiona > Ichthyophiidae > Ichthyophis > Ichthyophis bannanicus. Next base: position 1,210,498,951 of record CM066032.1, read on the forward strand.
GCGTCATTGTGGATACCATGTTAAAACCCTCAGCCCAGTGTGCAGCGGCGGCCAAGAGAGCAAATAGAATGCTAGGTATGATAAGGAAAGGAATGGAAAATAAAACAAAAGATATTATAATGCCTCTATATCGTTCCATGGTGAGACCGCACCTTGAATATTGTGTGCAATTCTGGTCGCCGTATCTTAAAAAGGATATAGCGATTTTAGAAAAGGTTCAGAGAAGAGCCACCAAAATGGTAAAGGGGATGGAAGGATACTCCTATGAAGAAAAGCTAAAAAGGTTAGGGCTCTTTAACTTAGAAAAGAGACGGCTGAGGGGAGATATTATAGAAGTCTATAAATTAATGAACGGATTGAAACGGGTAAACGTAGATCGATTGTTTACCTTATCAGAATATAGAAAGACTAGGGGACATGCAATGAAGCTACAGGGTAAACTATTTAAGACTAATAAAAGAAAATATTTTTTCACTCAACGTGTAATCAAACTCTGGAATTTGTTACCGGAGGATGTAGTGGAGGCTGTTAGTGTAGCTGGGTTTAAAAAAGGTTTGGACAAGTTCCTGGAGGAAAGGTCCATAAACCATTATTAAGAAGTGACCGAAGATATCAATGCTTGACCCAGTACAAGCATTGTGGAACTTGTGTCTCTTGGGGAAACTGCTAGGTACATGTGACCTAGATTGACCACTGTTGGAAACAGAATACTGGGCTTGATGGACCTTGGTCTGACCCAGTATGGCATATCTTATGTTCTTATGTTCTAAGAATTGTATTTGATTTTGACAAGAAACTTTAAAGAGGACTTTACATTAACATCCACTGGTTTTCTTTGCTGTTTTTAAACTTTGTGTTTGTGTGTACTGAATTTCATCAAAATAAAGGTGAAATTTTACTTAAAAGCACACTGCAACATGGACATTATGGGGGTCATTTCAAGCAGCGTTTAGCGAGGATGTATGCCTGGTTTGGATGTACTTCCCCCGCCAAATGCTTGGGCCTGATGCCGATCCAAAAGCTCCGCGCACGTACAAAGGAGATGTGCAGGGAGCTCTGGACGGGGCTGGGAGGGGGTGGACTGGAAGAGGAGCAAGGGTGCGGCAGAGGCAGATCCATGACCCCAGATGTACAGGGTCAGTTCTGGTCATGATCCTGTTCGTCCAGGCTTGAGGAGATAGACGAGGGACTTATTCTACCTCGGAAGTGGAATAAGTCCCCCCCCAATGTTGGCGGCCTTCGCAGCAGGACCCCCTGACAGGCGAGCAGAGCAGGAGGATCCCTGCTGCCTGATCTCAGCCTTGGCAGGTCCCTCCGGGGGTCAGATTGTGGAGAAAAGCAATGTGAAGGATGTGCAGGACAGCAGGGCAGCGGGGCTCCTGCATGGAGTCCCTGTACCATAGCGACGGAACACCATAGCACTGAGGCTCCATGCAGGAGCATTGGGAGGGTTAGACAGGGTGGGAGCTGTATGTCTGGTGGCACAGAATCAGGGCCCATCTGGCCCGTCGAAGCCCTCTGCCCCGATTCTGCTCCTGTGGGAACGTCTAGCTCCCGCAGGTGCAGAATTGGGTGCAAATCAAGACCATCCAGATTTTGGATGTCCGGACAGGCCAGATGTACCTCGATCAGAATTGGCCTCCATGGGGATAAGTTTTGGCCTCCATGGGGATTGGCCTCCATGGGGATTTTTCTTATAAAATTGCCCTTGGGGTTACACATGTAAAATCTGCAGAGGTACAAGAAGGTGTGTACTTTAAGGCATGTTCTGGGGTGGAGTTTGGGCCGAGCACAGACAGTGTCACGATTTCTGCACACCAGGACATGTTTACTAAGAGGCGGTGGTGCCCAGCATGTTCCCATGTTACTAGCACATATATTGTGCCTCCCATGCTCCTTGCCTTTTGCTGCAAGCAGCGTGGATGCACTTAACACCACCTATGGAGGTAGCAGTAAATGCACCCATCCTAAGTGCCACATTGCTAGAGAGCACACACCAGTAAGGGCTGAGCTACCCATTGGATACTCTGTGCCAAAATTACCCAGTCTCTGCCCACAACTGCACTGCTCAAGTAGTGTGGTATTTTTAGCACGACTGCATTTTTAGTGCACAGTATTTTTTACCATGGTGCAATTGGTGTGCTCTGAACTCCACACTACCAGTAGTGCCCTTTAGTAAACATATGCCATTATTTGCAAAATCCAGGTGATCACGCATGTTATGCATGCTTACATTTGCACATGCTCTTGAGCTGGTGTAAATGTATACGATATAAAATAGCTGCGATTTCTGTAGGATTTTTGCTAGTACTTTATAAAGACACACAGGCGTCTATGAGTCTTTATAAAATTGGCTCAAAATTGATACCTTCTTGGTCTTCACACATACACATCCTGTTGAAAAATTACCTTCCACTTGTGGAGTGGAATGAAGGTATTTTTTCCTAAGTTGCCAGTGAGGGCTTTGGGGTTTCTGCCTCCCCTTCCCCCATTTCTCAGAAGTTACATACCGAGCTAAAATCAATACTTATGTGTATCCCAAAGAGAGAGCAGCTGAAAACGGTATCCGAGTGAACGTGGGCTACATTCCTTTTTAATTCTTCTGCTTTCTGGCATAATAGAACTAGTCACACATTCATAGTGAATTTATTTATAGCTTGTATATATTAATGCTTTTTAAAAGAAATTCTTCTTTGTATCATCCAGTGCTCAATATTTCCTGTAACTGTAATTTCACTAAACTGACTGGAATGCATCTTGTATTAAATTTCTTGCTACAACTAGTATAAAATGCTTCCATAAATTACACTGCATTATCTAGCAAGTACTTCAAAAATACAGGCTATCTGGGCAAGTACTCTAAATATTTATTATGTTAATATTTCTTATTCTCCAGTGCAAGATTATGAGAATAATAAGTGTATTGTGGGGTGGTATAAAGGAAAGCACAAGGACAGATGAATGGCTCGGAGGGTGCGTTTAGTTTCGTATGCATCAGTTTGCTCAGCAGAGCTCTTTTTGGTTCCATTGTGGTATACTGCTGAGTCTGGATTTGGTTTTGCTCATTCACATCAGACAGCCTCAGAATCCTCAAGAGGAAAGGTACAATCAGGCTCACTAGCAAACTAGATTAGTTACTGAGCGTATAGCTTGCATTCTGAAAAGCCAATTGATAGAATCGGAAGGGAACTACTACATAGCCCAGAGAAAGTGTATGATGTATTTACTATCTGCTATAGTCTACTAGGGATGTGCATTTATTGAAATGATACTGGAAATGTCAGTGACCTGAAATAGAAGGGAAAAATCTTGAAGCTTTATATTTTCCTGTGTCATAATGTACACTATTGTGCAATTGCGTACTCTATTGCTCAATAATGTGTGCTATTTACCCATAGGTCACACTATTGAGCAAGTGTGCATTGTTTGAGTAGTAAGGTACTCTATTGAGTAATAGTGCACATTATTGATGACCTTGCCCCGAGAGGCAAAAATATGAAAAATTAAAAACTTAAATGAAATGAAAAATCCTATATACAACATGAGAAACTAAAAAACAAAAATGTTTGGCCTAGAATTTTTGGCTCTCAGACCCAAAGGGGTATGTTTACTAAACCGCATGAATGTTACCGGCGCTAGGTGCAGCGTTAACGTGAGGAATGCCATATAAGGAAGTGGGCGTTCCGGCATCAAGGTAGCAATAACTGTTTATCTCACGGTAGAGGGCGCCTTGGCCTTAGCGCGCGGTAACGGCAATTTTGTGCAGTGACCTGCAGCCCATCTGTAGCTAGTCAGAGCTATACTAAAAGCAATAGAGGTGTAGCCCACTGGATAATACAATGACTGCCAAGGCAGAGGTCATGAGTTCAATCCTGCAGTGGTTTATTTAATAAGGCTGTTTGAGGCAATTCCTTTTAATTCCTGTTACAGTCAGACACATCCCCACAATCTGTGCTGCCAGCCAAAACCTGTGTCTTTTGGGGGAATTGCTAGATACCTATGACTTAGATTGGCCACTGTTGCAAACAGGATACTGGGCTTGATGGACCTTAGTCTAACCGAGTATGGCATATCTTATGTTCTTATAAGGAGTGGGCCAGGTTCAAGGCTGTTAATCTGAGGACAAGAAGACACCAGTGCATCAGTAATTGCTGCCCTGGCTAGTGGTTGGACATATGAAATTTGAGGGATGTGACAGGGTGTACATCCCATCACTGCATGACTCCCAGAGAACCCCAGCCAACACTGGCTTGGGAAGTAGGGACCCATCTAGGAGGTACCCCCTAGAGCAGCAGACAAGGACACCAAGGGGCCAAGGAAGGACCTGAAACCCTGCTCCCTCCCCAGCTAGAAGAGATAAGGCCTGACTCCCCTAGCATCATCTGGGATGAGAGAAAAATAAAAAGGGAGGTGAGTGACTTGGCCCAGACCCCCATGGAGGTAGATCCCACCTTGGGGAAGATTGAGGAGAACTCCAGCAGGAAAATAGAAATAAGAAACAAGCAACAGTGTATCCTTTACAAGACCCCCCCATGGACATTCAACTGGTGGATAACCTGCCAGAATTGGGGTGGTAGTAGCAACAAACAGCTACGTGGGAAGTGACGGGATGTCCAGGTAATTCCATACCTGGGATGCATCCTGGCTGAATCCGAGACCTAAAGGGTGTGTGTGTGGGGGGGGGGGGAATTTATTGTAATGTTCAATGTATATATTTATCTAAATTGAAAGATGTTGGGAAGATTCTATTTGCATATTCCTGACTTAATTTGAATATCATTTACATTTGTGTTGATACAAAGGACCCTGGTGAGGGCTACTTTGGACCTAGGGAGGGGACAGTTGCCTAGAAGGGGGGAGCAGACCCCTGTGTAGGAAGGGATCACACATGTGGACTTTGGGACTATTGGCTCACTCACCCTAATGTACAGGGGAACCCCAGAGATAGACCTCCTTGTTGGGGAGCAGGGTACTACTGCTGACATTGAGAGGTGGTTTTTGGATGCTTCTTTGACTGTAAATTGGGTTATTTGATCCACTCAGGTGGGTTTGAAGGACTCCCAGATACTTGCCTGCTAGACCTGAAGGTGGGTGATACTAGACTAGACCCGAGATAGAATAACAGCAGGAAGCATAGGCGGCATGAGGATACAGGGTGGTTAAGACAGAGCTTATATTTGCCTGTTCCTGGAGGAGGGGTTGGTCTTGTTAATCTGGAGATCATGTGTTGAGAATGAATTGTACACAAAGTATCAGTCCTTAGCAACATTAAGGGGTATGTTTACTAAACCGTCCTAATGTTACCGACGAAAAGTGCAGCGTTAACATGAGGAATGCCATATAAGTTAGTGGGCGTTCCGGTGGCAAGGTAGCAATGAATCTGTATCGAGCGATAGAGGGCACCATGGCTCGATAACATGCGGTAACCTTAATTCCATGCCAGCGCAGTGTTAGAAGCTAAAGAGGTGTAGCCCACTGGTTAATACAATGACTGCCAAGGTTGGGGTCATAAGTTTGAATCCTGCAGTGGTGTTAGCTAATAAGGCTGTCTGAGGCATATCCTTTTAATTCCTGTAACAGTCAGACACATCTCTACAATCCTTGCTGCCAGCAAAAACACCCTCACCTCAGTGCCGTAACCTAAGGTGCCCTATAGGGCGCCCCATAGGGCACATTATAAAGTTCCTTATCCGGCAAGGCACTGTATAATGTGCCCTATGAAGCGCCTTATAGGGCGCTGTATAATGTGCCCACAGAGCACCAAGGAAAAGCAATGAACATGTGATGGAAGAAAGTAGATGTTGGAGCTGCTGGGCCTGGCAAATCTGTGTGCAGCCCATGTGGCAGCCGGTAAAGTGGACAAACATATCGGAGGCAGCTGTACCAATGCACAGGGTGATGCTAGTGTAAAGTACTACAATGATAGTGTGTGGCAGAGGAAGGGAATATGTGTCCACCAGAGGAGGTTGAGGTGGCAGGATAAGTGCATTGACAGGAGGACAGAGGAGTAGTAGTGGCATGCAGAGCAGACACAGGAGAGGCAAGCATGAAGAGCCGCAATGCAGAAAAAGGTACCAGTGCAGGACATGGGGTAGTAGCCTGCACATTAGGGCAGGATGTCACACAGCTGGCAGACACAGAAGGATGGTTGGCAACTGTGATGAGGGTATAATGTGCCGGCAGCACAGATCTGCAGACATATGACTGTTACAGTAATGTAAAGTAGTTGTGTAGGACAGAGAGGAATCAAACCCATGACCACTAGCGAACAAGTCACTGCAGAAACCATTAGGCTACACCACCAACATGAGCTCTATAGCAAAGGCTGCATACAAGAACACTGCAGGGCACCACATAAACAGCCTGCTGTCTGCCAGGACACATACAACCACATACAATCACATACAACTTGAACATTCAGGGAATGGTAGTGTTTGCGGTTGCGGAACACTGCCTCCCTGTCTCTGGGCGGGACCAGGGCAACGTGTGCAATCAATAGCTCCCATCATGTGTGGTATCCCGGCAACCTCCTCAAAGGCCTGTTTCAGGGTCTCCCACTGTTGCCTACTGTTGGGAATTGCAATATAATTCCCCACCCGGCTGACCATGGCCCGCAATACCTGTTGGAGATGACACAGAGAGCAGGGATAGGCAGCGTGATGACACAACAGGAGGGGAGGCCGGGGAAACACCTGGGCAGCGGTCCCCAGAGGTGGCAGGGATGGGTGACCCTGAGATGGAGGTTGCAGGGCCATCAGGTGTGTCCCAGTCCACCCAGGTGCAGCCTGAGAGGCCACACAGTGTCAAAAGTAGGCACAAGCCAATTCCAGACGATGAAAGGAAGAGGGCCCTCAGATTCAGCCAGCAGGAAAATCATAACCTGCTGGCCAGTGTCCTTGAACATTATGAGGTGCTGTATGGCCGTCTCAGCTCCAGAACAACAGTGAGCACAAGGACACAGGTGTGGGTGGAGGTCCAGGAGGCCATGGCCCAGGCCGAGGAACCACCCAGGGACCAGGACAGCCTCCACAAGCGCTTCAACGATATAAAGCGAAGGGTCCGTGCACACATGACAGTGCAGAGTCGACATGCCATGGGCACTAGTGGTGGTGGTCCCTTTGTCCCCAGCCTGACACCCCTGGAGCAGCAGCTCGCTGAACGTCTGGGCCCGGTTTATCTTCATGGACTGTCCCCAGCGCTGGACACCGCCCATCCACAGGCAGGTAGGTCTGAGATATGCAGCACACGTACAGCTAACGACCCAACACATGCTGGGTCAGGGCCAGGGTGGTGCGGGCCCATGTCCTGTGATCATGTGTGGCCCAACAGAGGCAAAGGAGGCCATGAAAGCAGCAACAGTTGCCAAGGTGTTTCCAGGGAGGCTAGTACAGGTACCTGGGGTTGTGTGCCAGATATTCACAGTGATGCCCATAGTATAGCAAAGACCAGGTATACGGAACCGGGGGGGGGGGGGGGCTGGCTGTTGGACAGGCGGATTGGCACCCCTCCTCCACTGTGCAAGAGAGGAAACCAAGACTGTACAGACAGGGAGGGCCGACCACCTCCTCCCAAACTATAGCACCTCATGCAGTTTACATTCGTACCTGTCACATAGGTCACATGGAATCAACCTGCAAAAAAAGCCAGTCATGCATTCCAATATCACAGAGGCAAACATACAGGAATGGCAACCAGACACAATTATGTACAGAGTGACATGGAAAATTCCCCCACCCTCTACCTGTAACAGCTATTATGTACATGAGATATGTTCTGTCCATAGACACATTCCAGCTCAGTGAAAGTGAACAACCTATGACAGTGTGATTGCAAGCTACATGCAAAGAGAAGCTACCGAGCATTTCACACAGATATCAGACACAAACTACTCTCTCATTAGCAGACATACAGTAGGAATATGCAATCAACCCACCCCAGAGACTGGGGTGTACATTCCAATATCATCACGAGGTATGTCCTGTTCTGCAGTGTACCATCCAAATAGTCCCTTGGTTTACAATGCCATGCATCTGCCATTTCCCTCTCATTCCTTTCCTGGACCTGACACAGCTGCACTCCCTATGTCTGCTGCTGGGTGATCATTTCATGCCTTGTGTATCAACATGTACCTAGGCCGTGCCAGATCTATTTCATGTCATGTCACCACATTTCCCACCAGCCACCGTCCCACCTTGTCTGTGTTTCCATCCCCTAGTTCCAGAAAACAGTGAACATATATAACCTAGTAGGTCTCTGATACACTGACAGTTTGCATACTAGACGTACGTAGGCTATGCTACCGATGTCATTGCTATCATATGCCCTGTAAACACGTGTCCTGTTTTCACACATGATGACAAGTAGTACCCTCACCACCCCACACCACATATTCAGTACATTGCCAACACATTTACGGTGTTATTTGTGCCAACACCTTTTCCTCCAGCTCCCACACAGGCCAACAGTGACAGTGTCTCATCGGCATCATCCATGACAGCAACCAGGTATAGGGAAGATATACTGCGACCCGGTATAAACCAGTTACTGTCCTGGAGGGACAGAAAGGGGTATCAAATTACAGAGGAATATCCAAAAGGGGACAGGGGAAAAGCCCACCTCAGACAACCTGCACCATACAAAAGCAGATAGTTACACGTACAACAGGTAACAGAGGACAGCAGCCTTCTGACAAATCCCCACAAATACGTTCTGAGAGCAGGTGCACCTCAGAGAACAACACAATGGTACTTTACCTCAACATAGGCTCAGACTGCCATCAATGGCCCTGACAACCTCTGTACCGGGACATACATCATAACACACACCTGGCCACTACTGTTAGAGATTAGCATGGTGAAAAGTGCCTACCTAGGTCAGAAGGCTGTAGAAACACACAGCAGCACCCAGTATAACCTGGCAGAAACAGGCAGCACACAATGAGGCAGGCAAAAGCAAACACTATCACCACCACAACGGCTGTGCACAGAGGACCCAACATCAGGTGTCTGGGGAAACAGCGTCCACAGGGAGCTCTACATGCAACACGCTGCATATCATCGCCCCTGAGGTAGATATGTTCAAGACTGTGTCCTGGCCATGGTAAAGGCTGTTACTTGCCCCACACATGCTATCACCATGAGTTGGAAACAGCCTGCACCTATCTGTCTCAGTGTCCCATATATTCAGTGTGTTTCATGTACACTTCTGTGAAGATGCTGTTAGGCAAAACACCTGCTGTAGGTGCCCCTGTGGACAGCCCTAGCCCATGTGTGTAAAATTGTTGTCCTGCTTCATCGTCTGTTGCCTGGTGCTGCTTGTTCTGACTGCATCCTGCTGCCTGTTCCCACTGCCCTGTGCCCTGGGTAGGACCCATTCTCCATGTCAACTACCAGCAGTGGGGGCGTGGTGTGGGCCAGCATGCATGCCCCAGTACTGAGGTGGTTACTCATGGACAGATGTCACTCTGAGCATATTGTGAGTTAACACACTGTTGTGGTGTTAGCTGAGGTGCTAGGCTTCTCTGTATGTGTGGCTGCATGACTGAGGGACACATAGCTCTGTTACCAATGTGACCTTGTATGATGTGAAATGGCTCAGTACAGCGTAATTTATTTATTTATTTTATTTATTTATTTAACTGTATTTATATCCCGCTTTTCACCGGGTCAAAGCGGAAAATTAAGTATCAGGGTGGGCCATCATCAGGTGGGCAACGTTGATGATTTCGACATAAAACAGACTTTAGACATGGACAATATAGTGCAGTTGTCGCTCAGAGGTTCATGATGGGTGAGTTCAGGGGTTGGTGCGTTTTTTGGTGGGGGTTGTCTTGAAGTATTCTTGGAATAGGATGGTTTTTAGCTGTTTTCTGAATGATAGGAGATCGTTATTGTTTCTGAGGTGGCTCGGTAGAGAGTTCCATAGGGAGGGTGCATATAGTTCAAAGGCTCGGTTGCATGTCCGTTGAGAGCATTTGGTTCTTTTGTGAGGGACGGTGAGGTAGTTGCTGGAGGCCTGTCTGGTTGTTTTGCAGTGGGCTGGACGGGTCAGCAGGGTGCGAAGCTGGGTGTTCGGTGCTTGGTGGATGGCTTTGTGGGTGAGTAGGATGGATTTGTATTTAGTTCTTGCTTCGAAGGGAAGTATGTGTAGGTCTCTTAGAATTGGGGTAATGTGGTCGCTTTTTTTTGCTTGCTGAATAATTCTTGCTGTGGTGTTCAATGCAGTTCGGAGGGGGTTGGTCTGTGTGGCTGGTAGTCCATGGTAGATTATGTTGCAGTAATCCAGATGTGGGAGTGTCATAGCTTGCATCACCGTCCTGAAGTCCTGAGGTTCGAGGAGAGGTCTGAGGCGTTGCACTGTTTTCGCTTTATGGAATATATTTCCTGTGGTTTTGGTAATTTGTTGCTTGAGGGTTAGTGCTTGGTCAATGATAATGCCTAGATATCTTATTTGTGGCTGTATTTGGATGCATGTGGTTCCTATGTTGAGGTGTGTAGGTGGTGTGAAATCTGGGTCTTTTGTTACTATGAGGGCTTCAGTTTTCTTTATGTTTATGGATAAATTGTTTTCTTGTAGCCAGTGGGACACTTCGGAGAAGCATGCTGAAAGATGTATATTTGTTGGGTTTGTGGTTGTAATTGGGGCGTAGAGCATGATATCGTCAGCATATATATGGAAGTTGATGTTGTGGGTACGTATGACTGAACAGAGTGGTTGTAGGTAGATGTTGAAGAGCATGGCTGATAGCGTGGATCCTTGAGGTACTCCTTGGTGTTGCTGGAAGGGGGGCGAGGTCGAGGTGCTGGTACAGAGTTTGCCTTGATCCTGTGTTGTGCCATGGGAGGCTGACATGTACGTTGATACATGTCTGACACCATGGAGTAGTTCGTATACTGTAGAGCAACCTGTGCGGGATATGTCATGTCACAATGTCTGTCCCCATGTTACGTTATAATGCATCACCTGCCCACACACACACGAACCTCCCAACCCATGCCAGCAGCACCATCATACATGTGACCCCAGTCAGCCAGTCACAGTGCAGACCACCCCAGTACACACAACACATGGCCCAATGTGCAGATACATGCCCCCGCACAATGTGGACACCCCCTCACCACTTCATGTCAGGTCCCCATCTCCAGCCCCAATGACCCCTCCAAGATATGCACCTATCCCAACACCACCACCACCCGTGGTCAGCTCTGCTACAGGCATCGCAGTGCCACAGACACATTCCCATGACCCACACGCACAGTGCAACCTCATGCAGAGCATCTCCCCCCCATCCCCCGCAACATTCCACCAAATACCGCAGAGCACTGGATAGATGTCCACCCACACCCCACAGTGGCCACCAAAGCGGCAGCTCCCACACACGTCTGACTGACTGGCATACCTGCAGCAACACCTACCATGCATACCACACACCCCAATGCATACATATCGCTCACACACACTATGACAGGCCCCAGTCACATTGACGGCTCCCCCACACACCCTGGCCACATGTAGCGCTGAGCCCATATCCCAGGACACATGCACAGTACATACCTAGTGCTGCGCACAGTGGCCCCGGCACTCGCCATTCCATCCCCCCAAAACAAACCATCATATGTGTCACAGCGCCACCAGCGCAAAGGCGTGCCCCTTCCCCCCCGCCAGGTACACCACACTGGTGGATCTGTATACTTTTTGGGAACCTGACAGGTACTTTGACCTGGATTGGCCACAGTTGGAAACAAGATACTGGGCTTGATGGACCCTTTGGCCTGACTCAGTATGGCACATCTTATGTTCTTATGTTCTTGTGGTTTTTATGTCAGTTTCCTTCACTTTAGTACCTTGTTATATCATCTCCATTAGTGGTATTCTGTGCAGGTCCCTGCAGGAACTAGGATCCATGCTGCTTGTCCCACAGGTAAGCAGTGGATTTCCCCAGTCCTCTTTAATAATGGTTTATAGACTTTTCCTCCAGGAACTTGTCAAAACCTCTTTTAAACCCAACTACAATTACAGCTTTTGCTACAACCTCCAGTAATGAATTCCAGAGTTTGACATGATGACAACCCTAAGCCCAAGTGCTTTCAGTCTAGAGGAAGAGAAGACCAAAAGGACTATCTAACTCAGTATTTAAAGCTAAGTGCAGATTGTGGAAGAAGTTGTAGTAAACTATACTCCATAAATTACCTAAGAAATAAATCTAATATACTATAGTTGTTCCTTTATATTATAAGTTGTTCAGAAGTTGAAGATGTTTATCAGTGACACTAATTTTAAATAACACTACAGTATCTGCCTGGACCACAGGGAAAGGAGGGTTACACTGTAATTCTGCTGCTTATCTTGCATGAAAATGCACATTTTTCACAGTTAAGCAGAAGGGACTTGCAGGCCTAAATATGTATACACAAGAAGAGGAGGGACAGGAAGGAATATGATACAGACATTTAAACATTTAAAGGATAATAATGGACAGACCTTTTTCAAAGATGGGGAAGCTGTAGAACAACAGGACATGAAATGAAGCTGCAAGGAGGTAAACTTAACAGCAAAATTAGGAAATGCAGAAAGGGTGATGGATGCCTGGAATGCCCTTCCAAGCAACAACAGTGACAGAATTCAAAAAGGCATGGGACAGACACAGAGGAATCTTATTCTGTATGATGTTATCAGAGGATATTATCAAAGCAAACTTAAATAACTTCAAATATACCTCATAGAGGGATGTAACCTTCATGGAGTGGCAGGTACAACCCTAAATAAAGGAATGGAGAGGAAGTAACCTGCATTGAGCTGCATACTGGGCAGACTAGATTGACCATGTTGATCTTTATCTATCATCATTTATTATGTTAGAATGTTACTACAATACCCCCAGGACAATGTTCCCTCTAATTTTCTGTAGGCTGTGTGCACATAAAATATCAGCTGTGCAGCTTTTGAAGGAAGGTTAAATTTTTGTGTGCCACATAACGACACTTGGAGTTATATACTTTAAAATTTGACTACACGTCAAAATACAGTATGTACACCACATTGATTGCACTAGAAAATATTGTAGAACTTGTGAAAACCATAAATACACAACAACTTTTAAATTTTAAGATGTCTGTGTTGTTTTCTATCAGAATCAGAACTGTAATTTTTGTGCGCTCTGTTGTAAAGTATGTGCGCTCGCTCTGCGAGGTGTGTGCGCGCGCACACACGCACAGCTTAGAGGGAACAGTGCCCCAGGAGCTGTAGTATCCAGACTTTTGAAGAAACTGAGCAAGATCTTCTGAGCGCTGGATGCATACTTTTGAACAGTACTACATTACTATGGGCGTAATGTTACAAGCAACTTATATGTGCAGTACAGTTGTTTACATGGATGAGAAAGCTCTTAAATGATTGTCAGGGCAGTATGTGCTAGGATTCTGGACAGTTCCCATTCCAGCTATGGTTGTAGTCTCCACTGAATGAATTTGAATAGAATCTTGCAGGCATGTGGGATCGGATAAATTGTATGATAATTTCCACTGTCCTTTGGATAACCTTTCTTCACTATCAGTATGAACACAGATCTTTTACAGTCAATCGGCCATGATAACATCTTCCAAATTTTCTGGCAGAACCTTGAATTGTATTGTAACAGGTGCATCTGATTGCCATAATACTACGGTGGGGATTCCATCAATGCCTGATGCTTTGTTTTTAGATCATGCTTTCTGTGCTAATTAACCTCTTCTTTCATCACCAATGGTTCCTGATCAAAAAGTACAGCTTGAAAAGGCCGTTGATCCACTTGATCTTTATAGAATTATGACTACTTTTCCTTGATCTTCTCAGCATCATTCAACATGGATCCATGAGCGTAGCATTTCAGTTCAAGGATGGAATTTTCTTTATAACTCTCACTTTTGGAAAGCCAATTAGGTTGTTCATCTGATAGTTTCAGATTCTACTTCCTTGCATGCATTATTGTAGTCGTCTCTTTAACTCATCTTACTACATCTAGAAAATAACTTAAGTTCCATAACTACCTTTTTTTTTTCTCCTCTGACTTTAGATTCAATGCATTTCTGAGCAATTTTCAGAGTTTCCTCATTCATCCATTTTGGCCATTTTTGCTTTTTCATCTTTGCAGAGACTTCACTTTCTTCAAGCACAGCTTAAGAACATAATATATGCAATACTGGGTCAGACCAAAGGTCCATCAAGACAATTTTCTGTTTCCAACAGTGGCCAATCCAGGTCACAAGTACATGTCCCAAAAGGTAGGCTGATTCCATGCTGCTTATCCCAGGGGTAAGCAATGGATGTCTTCAGTCCACATTAATAATGGTTTAAGAACTTTTCCTCCAGGAACTTCTCCAAACCCCTCTTAAACCCAGCAACACTAACAGCTTTTACTTCATTCTCCTGCACAAATTCCAGAGTTTGATTACAAGTTAAGTAAAAAAAATATTTTCTACAAATAGTCTTAAATGTGCTGTGTCCCCTAGCCTTTCTACGTTTTGAAGGAGTAAACAACCAATCTACGTTTACCCTTTCTACTCCATTCATTATTTTATAAACCTCTGTCATATCTTCCCTCAACTGTCTTTTTTCCAAGTTGAAAAGCACTGACCTTTGAATCTTTTCCTCATAAAGGAATCCTTCTATCCCCTTTATCATTTTTGTTGCTCTTATCTGTACTTTTTCTAATTCTGCTATATCCTTTTTAAGATACAGCCACCAGAACTGCACACAATCCACAAAGCAGAGGCATTATAATATCCATGATTTTATTCTTCATTCCTTTCCTTATAATTCCTAGTGTTCTATTTGCTTTCTTGGCTCCCACTGCACACTGGGCAGAGAGTGTCAACATATTATCCATGATGACGTCCAGATCATTTTCCTATAATATTTGGGTATTCCTAATGTGGAACCTTGCATCGTGTAACTCTAGTTTGGGTTAATTTTCCCTAAACGCATAACTCTGCACTTGTCCACTTTAAGTATTATCTGCCATTTGCACACCCAATCTTCCATTTTCTCAAGATCCTCTTGCAATTTTTCACAATCCTCATGTTCTAACAACTTTGAATAATTTTGTGTCATTTGCAAATTTGATCAACCTACTTGTCGTTTCCATTTCCAGGTCATTTATGAATATGCTAAAAAGCAGAGGGCCCTGGGTACTCCACTATTCACTTTTCTCCATTGAGAAATAGGAATAATGAATGAGGTGATCAAATTTGCAGATGTCACAAAATTATTCAAAGTTGTCAAAACTCAAGAGGATTGTAAAAAATTGCAAGAGGACCTTGAAAAATTGGAAGACTGGACGTCCAAATGGCAGATGAAATTTTATGTGGAGAAGTACAAAGTTATGCACCTAGGAAAGAACAACCCAAACTATGGTTACATGAAGCAAGGTACCACCTTATTAACCACCACCCAGGAAAAGGATTTAGGTGTCATCATGGATAATACATTGAAACCTTCCGCCCAGTATGCAGTGGCAGCCAAGAAATAATTAGAATGTTGGGAATCATAAGTAAAGGAATGGAGAATAAAACAAAGGATATTATAATGCCTCTGTATCATTCCATGGTGCGACCACACCTTGAATATTGTGTGCAATTCTGGTTGCCATATCTTAAAGTTGATATAGCTGAACTAGAAAAGGTACACAGAAGAGCAACAAATATGGTAAAGGGAATAGAACACCACTATGAGGAGAGGCTTAAAAGTTGGGGCTCTTCAACTTGGAAAAGATATAGTTGAGGGGGGATATGATAGAGGTCCATAAATTAATGAATGGAGTGGAATGGGTGAATGTAGATCAATTGTTTATGCCATGAAAAAGTAGAAAGACTAGGGGACACACAATGAAGCTACAGTGCAATCCATTTAAGATTAATGAGAGAAAATATTTTTTTTACTCAACGCATAATCAGACTCTGATATTCATTACCGAAAGATGTGATTAAAGCTGTTAGTGTATCTGGGTTTAAAAGGAGTTTGGACAAGTTCCTGGAGGAAAGGTCCATGAACGATTATTAAAAAGGACTCAGGAAATCCACTGCTTGCCCCAGGACATGCATTGTAGAATCTGTGTGCCTCTTTGGGAACCTGCCAGGTACTTGTCTCCTGGATTGGCCACTTTTGGAAACAGGATACTGGGCTTGATGAACCTTGGTCTGACCCAGTAGGGCACTTCTTAAATTCTTATGAGAAAATTGGCTATTTAGCCCTACTCTCTGTTTTCTGTCTTTTAACCATTTTCTAACCCACAGTAGTATACTGCCTCCTATCTCGTGACCTTTTTATTTCCCCAAGAGTCTCTCATTAGGGACCTTGTGAAAGACTTTCTGAAAACCCAGATACACATCAACAAGCTCACTTTTCTCTGCCTGTTTGTTCACATAGGGCCTGATTCTGTCCCGCACAGTTATACTCTTTGTACGTCCGATCTGTGCCAGATGTACAAAGGGGATTGCGATTCTGATCCCGCAGGGCATGTCTAGCTCTGTGGAATCAGAATCATGACTAAGCATGTACATGCAGGCCGGAACTGCGATTCAGTCCCAGCCTGCATGTATAGTCACAGCCCAGTTAACTCAGTCAGGGCTGTTAAATGGAGCCACAGCACTGACCGCCGGGTTAAAGTGATTATTCCCTGCAGTCCGACTCTGGATTGGCCTCATAAGACCAGGGTCGGGCTGCGGGGAATAATCCCAACTCCATCCACTCCCCGGCATTGCCAAAAAGAAATGAATGTACAGGGCCAGCATTAGAATCAACCCAGTTCGTCCAGGGCCGGTGACCACCCACTGCTTGCCCACTCTCCGCCCCCGGGCCGCCTTTTCCCCACCTCCGACTAACTTCCCTGGCTTGAAATAACCCCCATATTAAAAAAAAAAACAAAAAACAGATTAGTGAGACAAGACTTTCCTTGGCTAAATCAATGTTGGCTTTCTCCCATTAAACCATGACTATCTATATGTTCAGTAATTGTGTTCTTTATAATGGTTTCTACCATTCTGCCCAGTTCTGATGTCAGGCTGACTGGTCTGTAGTTTCCCAGATCACCCCTGGAACCCTTTTAAAAAATTGGTGTCCAAAGTGGCAAATCGATTTTTAAGTCTATCTTTTAATTCTAGTGATATATTTTTAAGATCATACTTTGCTACATTTATGAGTGACTTACTCTTTTCCAGCTTCAGCTTTAGTTTGCTTATTAATAGGTCAGATCCAGGTTTTGTATTTGTTGATGTTATTAAGCTTTTCCATCATTCCATGTATCTGTTTAATGTCCATTAATGTACAATGTTCCTGTTTAATGTACATTACCAAGCTTAAGTTTCTATGTAAACCGCTTTGATTGAAATGATAAAGCACTACATAAAACCTGTTAAATAAATAAATAAATGTAGTCAGTCAGATTTCTGTACAATACATTGGGCTAAGTCACCACTTGTGTTGCTGGAAAAGGTGTTTGAGATGAATAGATTGTTGGTCTTGCAGAAGTCTATCAGGCTTTCTCCAAGTTTCCAACCATTTTGCTGCCTTCTTTATTCCCAACATTTGCTTTCTAGTCATCCATGACTATCAATACAGTATCTATTGTTTCCATGTTCTGTCGATTTCAGCTGGCACATGTCCATACAATTGATCAGCCTCATCCTCTTCTGCATATATACCTGAATAACAGTTGTGTTGATGGGCATTTCTCATAGATGAACAGAAATGAAGCATTCACTGACTGCATTGTATTTAATTATAGTTCTTGCAAGCTTTTTCTTAAATATAAATGCAATATAATTTCTTCTTTGTCTTTCATTTCCAGCATAGTATACCATGTGATCGTTAGATTTAAATTTTCCAATGCCAGTCCATTTTAGCTCACTGACACACAAAAGATCAAATTGTGCATGTTCAATTTCATTCTTGACCACCTCCAGCTTTCCTTGCTTATACTTTGTACATTTCATTTCCCAGCATGTAAGACATCTTTGCAGCTTCTTTCTCTCATTTGAAGTGCAGCAACATTAGCAATCAGACATTCTCAGGGCTTTGTTCTAATTGCATCATAAATGCTGGCTTTACTCTGATGAATCTTCAACTCTTCCCCAACCTGAGGGGCTCATCTTCCAGCATTATAATTTTTTTTTTGTTCTGACTATCCATTGGCATTTTTGTGACAAGATATGGAAATAGATTGCCAGGCCTTTCTTCTATGTAGGTAATATCAACATGGAGTGGAGGAGTGGCCTTGTGGTTAGCGCAACTGCTTAATACTCAGCAGATGAAAGGTTTGATTCCTACTGGCACTCCTTGTGACCTCAGGCAAGTCACTTTACCCTCCATTTCCTCAGAAGAAAAGGCCTGGCACTCTACTTCTGGTGATAGGTTGCCAAGAAAACCCTGAGTCAGCACTGACTTGATGGCACTAAGAGGTGTGCTCATTGGGATTTTCTGTGGGCTCTTTTGCTGTTAATTTCTCTGTTTGGTTGGGGGGTTGTAGTTGAGGAATTGACAGTTCTTGGGGGTGGGTTGATTTAGGGAAGTTTGTGATGGGGGACGGTTTTCCTATGGTTATGGGGAGGTGTGTAGGGGATATGTGGGTAGTCGGCCTAGGTTCTTGAGGGAGTTTTTTGTGGAAGATTGATGTGATGGGAATGTTGATTTATGGTTTAAATAGGGGAATGGGTGAAGGGGGGGGGGGCATTGCTATGGGAAGAGGGTTCAAGGGGTTAGAGTTTTTACCCCAGTGCTTTGTGGTTGGGAAGATGGGGGTGTTGGTGGACTGCCAGGTAGTGAGAGTATCACCCTGTTTAATGCTCAATTGGTGCACAACAAGGCAGAGGTTTTGCATGACTTCATTCAGGAAGGTGGATGAAGTTTAGTTTGTGTGACTGACATTTGGTTGAAGGAAGGAGATACAATTGTGGAGAAACAGCTGTGCCCTCTGGGTTATTGCTGGTTAGGGAAGAAAAGGGAGGGCAAGGGGAGTGGGGGTGTGGGATTGATGTTTAAGGACCAGTTAAATCTTATCCAGGTTCCTCTGAGGGTACTTAAGGGCACGGATTTTATGTTGGTGAGGTGGGGGAGGGTGGGTATGTTGCTAATGTACAGGGTTTCATTCAACTCTATGTTGTTGATGGAGGAGTTTTTGTTGCTTGTCGGGGAAGTCTCAGTACAATTTGATACCATATTAATCTTGGGGGAGTTTAATGCCCATTTTGATAATTTGGTCTCTTTGCATGAGAGATGTTTAGTACTTGGTATGCAGGATATGGGGTTCAGCCAGTATGTTACTTTTGCTACACATGAAAGACGTCATTGTTTGGACCTAGATTTTGTGAAGTTCAGTTTGGAATGGGAGCAGTTGTGGATCTCTGATGTTCTTGTTCAAGCAGTGCCATGGTTGGACCACTATGTTGTACAATTTGGGATCCGGTAGCATCGGGAGGGTGAGATGGTATCCCTCAATACATGCACAGCTCCCATTACCAAACAGGTGTGTACTCCCACTTCATTAATGCACACTGAGCATCCGGAGGCAGCAGGGCATAGAACCTCTGCTAAGCGGCCATGTATTCTTCATTTGTTGGCAGCTTGGTCAGCTTTACTGACTTCTTCAGAAGATAGAAAATCTGCATTCCTTTCCTCCCACAGAGCTTTAGCTGGTGAGGTTTCTTCTAACCATTTTATCAGAATACATCGTTTCACCACCAGTAATGCCAAGCGCACAAACATCTACACTCTCTGCCCCCCCACTATGTGCTCACTGACTATCCCCCAACAGCAACAGTCTATCGTCCCTAGGCACGTGCACTCCCATATACACTGTAATTATCTGTCCAACATCCCTCCAATAAGGATCCAGTGGAGGATATGCTAGGAACACATTCACCAGCATACACTGACTAAACTTGCAGCCCTGCAGCCCTTATCTACATTTAATACCCTTTCATCATGCCAATAAAACAATGATGTAGCAGCATAATTACATCTCTCCTATCCCCATGCACTTTCTCAAAGCAACATTTCATATCTTCACCTGTTACGTCCCATCCCAGTGGACTCTGCCAATAACTAGCCAGAGCCTCCACCACTTCATGTCCTCTCCCTCTGTGCCACCACCCATACCACTTAGTAATAGAATTTCACCTCCCCCCCTCTAGCTTCCAAAGGACAAATTCACCATCCCATTTTGCCTGTTCAGCGGTCCAACTCAGGGAAAGAATATGATGGGTCTGCAAAAAAGCATAAAACTGTGGGGCTAATGATGAACTTCCTGTTGCTAGGCAAAGGACTATAGATTCCTGGTACCCTCATCATAAAAAGAATGCACCCAGATAATCCATGCCCTTTCTGGTCCCTACACAACCTTTTCTCTAGTCCAGGGAAAAATTGGACTTGCCTAGAAAAGGCAGATAACCAGAGGCTGTAGGAGAAATTATCATGCCCTTTCTGAACTGAAACCACTCTTTATGCATAGCACCAGAGAGAGTGCTGGGGCCCCTCTCATCCAGGGACCCCACCTGCCCCTCAAATACATTAGATAGGTGTGTGAGGTCTCCCCATCTCCCCCCATTAATCCTGATGCTGTCAAGCTCTCCTCCCCACTATGTCACTCCCACAAAAATCTTATCTGATGAACCCCATTATAGGATTGCAGATTAGGAAGCTCGAATCCTCTATGGGGCTTGTTTACAAAGCAGCAATAGTGGCTTCCAATCGTTATTGGAGCCGCGGCCCCATTGAAATCAATGGGGCCGCAGCTCCGATAAAGATCGGAAACCGCTACCGCGGCTTTGTAAACAAGCCCCTATATTCCTTACTGAGCATTAACATCCCAACCTATCCGTGCCCTCTTACCCACCACAGGAAGCATGCCATGCCTCATTGAAGGTCTTTTACGTTTCTTTTTAACAGGCAATATGGCAGCATCTGAAGCTTATAAAGAATCCTTGGAAGGATCACCATTTTATACAATGCAAAAAAACCCCATCAGTCACAAGGATGGATCCTTCAACTTTACCAATAGCTGTTTTATCTGTTCCAGAGCTGGTTTGATATTCATGTGAAAACGTTTATCCAATTGTCAGCAAATTAGAATCCCTAAGTACTTTATATGCTCCACTGCCCATCTGAATGGGAAATCCCTCCCACACACATACACAAAGACACCCCTCTCCTCCAAACCTTTACCAAAGACAGCACCTCTGACATAGCCAGGCTAAAAATATACCTAGATATTTCCTTATACTGAAAACCGACTCCCATCAGCAAAGAGCCTCATTTTCAACCCTGTGTTCCCTTATTTGTCACCCTGAAATTCCCTCATATTCATTGGTAATATAGCCAAGAGCTCTATCGTAAGAATAAATAATAACAGGGACAGAGGACAGCCCTGTCTTGTTCCTCTTTCTAATGTAAAACTGGAAGTCACTTCCCCATTTAATAGCAGACAAGCAGTGGGTCATTCATAAAGAGCTTCTAGCCATCTCACCCCCTCCCCCCTGGATTCACATCTGAGGCAGAACACAAAAATATGAAGCTCCACCATACTTTATTGAAGGCTTTCTCAGCATCTAGGTCCAACACCATCCCACCCAGCTCTTCTCCAGTTTTCTTGAGGACTGCTGAGACCTTCCACATGTTAGATACTCCTTACAGTCTTTTAACAAAACCAGCTTCATCCATGCCTACCAATCCCAGCAGGATGATGCTGAGCTGAGTCAACAGAATGGCCACCAAAAATTTCAAAGCCAGATTGATCAAAGAGATCAGACAATATAATTTAACCTCCAAAGGGATCCCTTCCACTCTTACAAAGCAATATAATGAGAGTCTGCTTCATCTCAGAGTGAGATACACCCATCTCCAAGAATAACATTGTATGCATCCTTTAGGAGCACCATAATCTGAAATTTAAGAGGTTTATAAAACTCTGGCCCATACTCATCCAGCCCAGGAGCCTTTTCCAACTGTAAGCTCTGGAAAACCCCTCAAGGGGAGGGAGGAGTAGCCTAGTGGTTGGGGCAAGGTACTTCAGGCCAGAAGGTCAGGGGTTCAAATCCCACTAGAGGACAGTAACCTTGGACCAGAAGGACTGGGGTTTCTAGTCCCACAGATGCTCCTTGTGGTCTTGAGCAAGCCACTTAACCCTCCATTGCCCATGTTCCCTGTAAGTATTAGTGTATGCGTCTCATATCCCTGCATGTTAAATGTATCCCCCAATTGTGTTGTGACTGCTTTGATTGAAGGATAAGGCAGTATACAAAACTGTCTAAATAAAATAAAATTTAGCAGTAATCATTTTTATTAGTAGCAACAGATAATACAGTGGAGATATATAATAGATAATACAGTGGAGATATATCAAGGGGACATTTAACATCTGCCGCTGATAATCATCAACTTGCGGCCCTTCAGGGGCAGTGGTGTCCTCATAAAGGGTATGGTAGTACATTAAAAAAAAGCCTCCCTTCTATCCCCTGCCCATCCTGACACATCTTGCCCTGGACCCAGTTATTTATGCAATATACAGACTTCCTCGCACCCCTCATCAAGTTGGCCAAAAGGCAACCGCTGCTGATCGCTGGAAGTAGCGGTATACAAAATGTATAATAAATAAATAAATAAATAATAAAAATAACCAGCCTTATTCTCATATTGATATAACTGAAGCCTGTATTGTCACATCGACTTCTATGCTCTGTTATGAAGAAGCACATTCAGTCTTCCCTGACCTTGTAAAGCAGTTGTTTTTGGTCAGGTATGAGAAGCCCAATATTCCTCTGCTTGTTCACTACCAGCTTAGTCAGTCTTAGTATCTCAGCAAGAACAGAAGAGCACTGTCAGGATGGCATGAGTCCAGTGCACTCCTCCCATTGTCCTCGACATCCCAGTTCTAGAAATTTGCCTAAACTCTTATGGCACCAGGCCCACTGGCAGAAACTGATTAAGGCATTCCAAGAAGATCTAGGCCTCTACCTTGGACTGCAGATTCCAAGGTAGAGGCCTAGATCGGTTAATTTGTCTTACAGTGACACAAAAACACTTTTTGAGTTATCTCTTGCACCAACTCACCCACCAGGAGGATGGCATTTTTCTCACCATGTGCCGCCATGTGGTCATTAATTTTCTGCTTATTGTAGGCCCTTAGAACTCATACCCCCACATCAAACCTTTTCAAACTGCAATACGGAGCTGCCACTGACTCAAAACTCACCAATGTATGCTCTGGAGGAAAAATACCAACATCAGGTGATAAGGGAAGTGTTGTGGAACTGATATTAATGCAAATTATTACAGATTTCTGGAAGTGTTCAGTCATGCATCTGCTCAGCTATCTGGCATCATGTGACCCCTGCTGTCACCTTTTCTATCTCTTTGGACACCTTAAGGTCATCAGACATGATCACCCCTAGGTCTCAATCTTCTTTCATAGACAGAAGTACTTCATCCTTAAATGGTACCACTCCCTCATGTTTTTGCAGCCAAAGCATGACTTTTCATTTTTTAGCATTAAATCTTAGCTGCCAAATTGTAGACCATCCTTCAAGCTTGGATGGATTCCTGCTCATATTATCTACACCTTACAGGGTGTCTACCCTATTGCAGATTTTGATATCATCAACAAAGAGGCAAACCTTAACCGACAGCCCTTCTGCTACATCACTTACAAAAATGTTAAAAAGAACAGAACCAAGGACAGATCCCTGTGGCACCCCACTGGTAACATCTTTCTCCTCAGAGTGAACTCGATTTATCTGTACCCTTTGTTGCCTCTCACTCAATCAGTTTCTAATCCAGTTGTTCACTTTAAGATCCATCCTTAGGGTGCTCAATTTATTTATAAATCTCCAGTGTGAAACAGTGTTAAAAACTTTACTGTTATTTACTTGAAGCTAAATTCTCATATGTATATAGTTTCCCCAGTTAACTCCATGTTATAACCCTGTTTTATGTAAACGTAGGACAAAATATGTATGTCCAAGTGTTTAATGTTCAATGTAAACCGCACTGATGAGAAATAGCGCGGTATATAAGAAGTGTTAAATAAATAAATAAATACAATAAATACTGAAATCTAAGTACACCATATCTATCACTCTCCCTTTTTCCAAATCTCTGTTCACCCAGTTAAAGAAATTAATCAGATTTGTCAGTTTAGACCTGGCTCTACTAAACCAAACTGCCTCAGATCCTGCAGTCCATTGAATCCAGAAACATCACTATCTTCTGATTTAGTATTGTTTCCATTAATTTACTCGCCACAGAGGTCAGACAAACTGGCCTGAAGTTCCCAACCTCATCCTTACTTATGATTGCGTGTAGCCAGACTACATATGCTCTTCTCCAGGTCCCTGAGACCACTCCAAATCTAAATAAGCACTGAAAACATTGACAGTAAGCAAGATGGCAGATTGCAGAGGTTTAGCATGGTGAGCTCCGTGCAAATGAGTAGCAGCTCTCACCTCCAATGGCAATGCTGAAATGGAAGTGCAAGAATGTGGCTTACCCACCAGGGCCGCGATCAGGAGAAAGGAGACAGCTTATTTTAGACTAGCTCGAATTCCATTGCTTTTAACCGCTCTGGTGAGGTTGTACCAGAGCGAAGCACAGAATAGGCATCATTAAGACCTGAACAGAGAGTACTCCCCCTGCAGCCCAGAAGTGTTCCTGTGAGGAGAAGGGTTCTCCTGCCCAACTGCCTAGAGGTTGTTTTGGTGTTAGGAGATACGATGGGCTCTCCCCTGGCAATGTCTTCTCCTAGTGAAAGCGGCAAGAAGGGATTGAAAGGAGGTAGGCCAATTAACCATTTATCTGGGGGAAGTTCTGGTCCACTTGATGGCAGGGGAAATAGCTCTCCGGTTACCTTGAAGATGCTGTGGGACTCCATTAAAACTCTGGATGCTTTCCTGAATTTAAACGTGGAGAAAATCGGTACAAAGGTGGATTCCTTGGTAGAGTTTGTTGCTGCTCAGAATGTGGAAATTGGCTGACACACTGCTAATTAGAATAGCTAGAGCAGCAAATGAAGGAGTTAGGGGCGGTACAGGCTGCTGATATTAAGGACAGCTATGTGTTATGGAGGAAGCTGGAATATCTTGAAAACCAGACCTAGAGGAATAACTTAAAAATTTTGGGCTTCCTCCGTTCTCCTCTGCTTGGCCCAGTTGATATAGTGAAGAAGTATCTGTTGGATATCCTGGGCTCGGCACCAGACAATTTACCTCCTATAAGCCAGGCTTATTATGTGTATGCTACCAGTGGGATTTCCCACTCAGCCCTAAAACCAGATGGACTTGACCGGCTTCTTGGAAAATTCCTTGGAGTTGGTGACTGCTCGTAATACTATATTGGTGACTTTTACCTTTAAACAGGATAAGAACTCTGTGTTACAACTTTACTTTAGGCATATTAAGGAGCTTTTTTTTGGCTCAGGGGTCCGTATATTCCCTGATATGTCAAACCCAACCCAGGCTCAGTGCAAAGACTTCTTGGACTTTAGATCTCAAGTTCTAGTGCAGGGGGGTACTTGGGAATTAAAATTTCCCTATTTGTGTTATGTTAGTCTTAATAATAGAAATTACTTCATTACTGAGCCTAAATAGCTTCAAAATTTATTGATTTCACGTAAAGGGAAATCCAGGGCTGAAGGAGGGGCCCAACAGGGTGCCTGAAAAGCAAGGTCCCGGGGATAGCCAGAGGTGCTCCCTAGAATAAGGAAAGGGAAGGGCATGCACGACAGGAGACCTGAAAAGCTCACCTGCATGCAGAAAGCAACAGCGTTCTGCTCGGATTTCAAAATTCCAAGCGCAACGAATCTTCCGCCGAAGCTGAACGTAGGAAAGCCAACGAGGAATCTAAGGAAAGCTTGCTTAGCGGAGAAGGTAGCAGAGAGCCGCATGGGATTGCTGGCTTCTCATGTAAGAGTCAAAACCTCACTGAGGCTCAAGCAGCGACAGACTAGTGCAAAAAGGCATTAGAGCGGTCGAGGGGGAGGCAAGAGTAGCTCGCGTGCCAAGGAAGAGCCGTGAGAACGCAACAGGCAGGCAGCTGCAAATCCTTTGGGATGAGGAGAAGTGAAAAGAGAAAGGATGACTCTGTTCGCACTCGACAGTGATCTTTCCCAGGTCTCTTTCGCTTTTCACAAGGCATAGGCGCACTCGGTTGAGTTGTCTGCTGGTTACCGGTCGTCATAAGTTCAGGGAGAGCAGAGGCACTTTTGGAATGAAATAGAATTCGCGAGAAAGCGAGGAGGTCGGAAGCATGAAAATCGTGCCAGCACAGGTGTGCTTGTGCGTTAAACTACAAGCGAAAGGCGTTGCGAGAGCAATGGGGGAAAGCGCTTCTTAGAGACAATGCGGCACGCTTAAGGAAAAGAGTAAAGCAAAAAGCAGATCAAGAAAGCAAGCAGAGTGGCACAGCGGGAGCGTGCTGGGCCTCTAACCCAGAGGTCGATGGATCAAAACCTTCCTCTGCTTTTTTTTGGTTGCCTTCCTGTGACACGCTGCTTTTTTTCCTGGGGCTCAGCAGAGTGTTGCAGCAGCAGCAACAGCAGAAAAAGGAGACAACTCTCTACACTGGCTCGTTGGTCTAGGGGTATGATTCTCCCTTTGGGTGAGAGAGGTCTTGGGTTCAATTCCCAGACCAGTCCCTGCTATTCTCCTCTTAACCAGCAGGGCAGTGCTGAGGGTTGGTACTAGTCAAGTTTTTGCTTCATCGAGGAAATGAATAAGCCCCCACTACCTCATGCGTGTTCCGAAATAGAAGGGTGTCTAGTAGAAAAATGGAAGAGGCCAAAATCCAGCACGAGAAATGTGACCTGCGACGGAGACCACGCTTTCGGCAGGTCATTGGAGGGTCGTAGGTGGGGGCAAATCAAAGAAGGCCACCGACAGGGTGCCTGAAAAGCAAGGTCCCGTGGATAGCCAGAGGTGCTCCCTAGAATGAGGAAAGGGAAGGGCATGCACGACAGGAGACCTGAAAAGCTCACCTGCATGCAGAAAGCAACAGCGTTCTGCTCGGATTTCAAAATTCCAAGCGCAACGAATCTTCCGCCGAAGCTGAACGTAGGAAAGCCAACGAGGAATCTAAGGAAAGCTTGCTTAGCGGAGAAGGTAGCAGAGAGCCGCATGGGTTTGCTGGCTTCTCATGTAAGAGTCAAAACCTCACTGAGGCTCAAGCAGCGACAGACTAGTGCAAAAAGGCATTAGAGCGGTCGAGGGGGAGGCAAGAGTAGCTCGCGTGCCAAGGAAGAGCCGTGAGAACGCAACAGGCAGGCAGCTGCAAATCCTTTGGGATGAGGAGAAGTGAAAAGAGAAAGGATGACTCTGTTCGCACTCGATAGTGATCTTTCCCAGCTCTCTTTCGCTTTTCACAAGGCATCGGCGCACTCGGTTGAGTTGTCTGCTGGTTACCGGTCGCCATAAGTTCAGGGAGAGCAGAGGCACTTTTGGAATGAAATAGAATTCCCGAGAAAGCGAGGAGGTCGGAAGCATGAAAATCGTGCCAGCCCAGGTGTGCTTGTGCGTTAAACTACAAGCGAAAGGCGTTGCGAGAGCAATGGGGGAAAGCGCTTCTTAGAGACAATGCGGCATGCTTACGAAAAGAGTAAAACAAAAAGCTGATCAAGGAGGCAAGCAGAGTGGCGCAGCGGGAGCGTGCTGGGCCCATAACCCAGAGGTCGATGGAACAAAACCATCCTCTGCTATTTTTTTGGTTGTCTTCCTGTGACACGCTGGGTTTTTTCCTGGGGCTCAGCAGAGTGTTGCAGCAGCAGCAACAGCAGAAAAAGGAGATGACTCTCTGCATTGGCTCGTTGGTCTAGGGGTATGATTCTCGCTTCGGGTGTGAGAGGTCCTGGGTTCAACTCCCAGATGAGCCCCTGCAATTCTCCTCTTAGCCTGCAGGGCAGTGCTGAGGGTTGGTACAAGTCAAGCTTTTGCTTCCTCGAGGAAATGAATAAGCCCCCACTACCTCATGCGTGTTCCGAAATAGAAGGGTGTCTAGTAGAAAAATGGAAGAGGCCAAAATCCAGGACGAGAAATGTGACCTGCGACGGAGACCACGCCTTCGGCAGGTCATTGGAGGGTCGTAGGTGGGGGCAAATCAAAGAAGGCCACCGACAGGGTGCCTGAAAAGCAAGGTCCCGTGGATAGCCAGAGGTGCTCCCTAGAATGAGGAAAGGGAAGGGCAAGCACGACAGGAGACCTGAAAAGCTCACCTGCATGCAAAAAGCAACAGCGTTCTGCTCGGATTTCAAAATTCCAAGCGCAACGAATCTTCCGCCGAAGCTGAACGTAGGAAAGCCAACGAGGAATCTAAGGAAAGCTTGCTTAGCGGAGAAGGTAGCAGAGAGCCGCATGGGATTGCTGGCTTCTCATGTAACAGTCAAAACCTCACTGAGGCTCAAGCAGCGACAGACTAGTGCAAAAAGGCATTAGAGCGGTCGAGGGGGAGGCAAGAGTAGCTCGCGTGCCAAGGAAGAGCCGTGAGAACGCAACAGGCAGGCAGCTGCAAATCCTTTGGGATGAGGAGAAGTGAAAAGAGAAAGGATGACTCTGTTCGCACTCGATAGTGATCTTTCCCAGCTCTCTTTCGCTTTTCACAAGGCATCGGCGCACTCGGTTGAGTTGTCTGCTGGTTACCGGTCGCCATAAGTTCAGGGAGAGCAGAGGCACATTTGGAATGAAATAGAATTCCGGAGAAAGCGAGGAGGTCGGAAGCATGAAAATCGTGCCAGCCCAGGTGTGCTTGTGCGTTAAACTACAAGCGAAAGGCGTTGCGAGAGCAATGGGGGAAAGCGCTTCTTAGAGACAATGCGGCATGCTTACGAAAAGAGTAAAACAAAAACCTGGTCAAGGAGGCAAGCAGAGTGGCGCAGCTGGAGCTTGCTGGGCCCATAACCCAGAGGTCGATGGATCAAAACCATCCTTTGCTATTTTTTTGGTTGTCTTCCTGTGACACGCTGGGTTTTTTCCTGGGGATCAGCAGAGTGTTGCAGCAGCAGCAACAGCAGAAAAAGGAGATGACTTTCTGCACTGGCTCGTTGGTCTAGGGGTATGATTCTTGCTTTGGGTGCAAGAGCTCCTGGGTTCAACTCCCTGATGAGCCCCTGCAATTCTCCTCTTAGCCTGCAGGGCAGTGCTGAGGGTTGGTACTAGTCAAGCTTTTGCTTCCTCGAGGAAATGAATAAGCCCCCCACTACCTCATCCGTGTTCCGAAAGAGAAGGGTGTCTAGTAGAAAAATGGAAGAGGCCAAAATCCAGCACGAGAAATGTGACCTGCGACGGAGACCACGCCTTCGTCAGGTCATTGGAGGGTCGTAGGTGGGGGCAAATCAAAGAAGGCCACCGACAGGGTGCCTGAAAAGCAAGGTCCCGTGGATAGCCAGAGGTGCTCCCTAGAATGAGGAAAGGGAAGGGTATGCACGACAGGAGACCTGAAAAGCTCACCTGCATGCAGAAAGCAACAGCGTTCTGCTCGGATTTCAAAATTGCAAGCGCAACGAATCTTCCGCCGAAGCTGAACGTAGGAAAGCCAACGAGGAATCTAAGGAAAGCTTGCTTAGCGGAGAAGGTAGCAGAGAGCCGCATGGGATTGCTGGCTTCTCTTGTAAGAGTCAAAACCTCACTGAGGTTCAAGCAGCGACAGACTAGTGCAAAAAGGCATTAGAGCGGTCGAGGGGGAGGCAAGAGTAGCTCGCGTGCCAAGGAAGAGCCGTGAGAACGCAACAGGCAGGCAGCTGCAAATCTTTTGGGATGAGGAGAAGTGAAAAGAGAAAGGATGACTCTGATCGCACTCGATAGTGATCTTTCCCAGCTCTCTTTCGCTTTTCACAAGGCATCGGCGCACTCGGTTGAGTTGTCTGCTGGTTACCGGTCGCCATAAGTTCAGGGAGAGCAGAGGCACTTTTGGAATGAAATAGAATTCCCGACAAAGCGAGGAGGTCGGAAGCATGAAAATCGTGCCAGCCCAGGTGTGCTTGTGCGTTAAACTACAAGCGAAAGGCGTTGCGAGAGCAATGGGGGAAAGCGCTTCTTAGAGACAATGCGGCACGCTTACGAAAAGAGTAAAACAAAAAGCTGATCAAGGAGGCAAGCAGAGTGGCGCAGCGGGAGAGTGCTGGGCCCATAACCCAGAGGTTGATGGATCAAAACCATCCTCTGCTATTTTTTGGTTGCCTTCCTGTGACACGCTGCGTTTTTTCCTGGGGCTCAGCAGAGTGTTGCAGCAGCAGCAACAGCAGAAAAAGGAGACAGCTCTCTGCACTGGCTCGTTGGTCTAGGGGTATGATTCTCGCTTTGGGTGTGAGAGGTCCTGGGTTCAACTCCCAGACGAGCCCCTGCACTTCTCCTCTTAGCCTGCAGGGCAGTGCTGAGGGTTGGTACTAGTCAAGCTTTTGCTTCCTCGAGGAAATGAATAAGCCCCCCACTACCTCATCCGTGTTCCGAAAGAGAAGGGTGTCTAGTAGAAAAATGGAAGAGGCCAAAATCCAGCACGAGAAATGTGACCTGCGACGGAGACCACGCCTTCGGCAGGTCATTGGAGGGTCGGAGGTGGGGGCAAATCAAAGAAGGCCACCGACAGGGTGCCTGAAAAGCACGGTCCCGTGGATAGCCAGAGGTGCTCCCTAGAATGAGGAAAGGGAAGGGCATGCAGGACAGGAGACCTGAAAAGCTCACCTGCATGCAGAAAGCAACAGCGTTCTGCTCGGATTTCAAAATTCCAAGCGCAACGAATCTTCCGCCGAAGCTGAACGTAGGAAAGCCAACGAGGAATGTAAGGAAAGCTTGCTTAGCGGAGAAGGTAGCAGAGAGCCGCATGGGATTGCTGGCTTCTCTTGTAAGAGTCAAAACCTCACTGAGGTTCAAGCAGCGACAGACTAGTGCAAAAAGGCATTAGAGCGGTCGAGGGGGAGGCAAGAGTAGCTCGCGTGCCAAGGAAGAGCCGTGAGAACGCAACAGGCAGGCAGCTGCAAATCTTTCGGGATGAGGAGAAGTGAAAAGAGAAAGGATGACTCTGATCGCACTCGATAGTGATCTTTCCCAGCTCTCTTTCGCTTTTCACAAGGCATCGGCGCACTCGGTTGAGTTGTCTGCTGGTTACCGGTCGCCATAAGTTCAGGGAGAGCAGAGGCACTTTTGGAATGAAATAGAATTCCCGACAAAGCGAGGAGGTCGGAAGCATGAAAATCGTGCCAGCCCAGGTGTGCTTGTGCGTTAAACTACAAGCGAAAGGCGTTGCGAGAGCAATGGGGGAAAGCGCTTCTTAGAGACAATGCGGCACGCTTACGAAAAGAGTAAAACAAAAAGCTGATCAAGGAGGCAAGCAGAGTGGCGCAGCGGGAGCGTGCTGGGCCCATAACCCAGAGGTCGATGGATCAAAACCATCCTCTGCTATTTTTTGGTTGCCTTCCTGTGACACGCTGCGTTTTTTCCTGGGGCTCAGCAGAGTGTTGCAGCAGCAGCAACAGCAGAAAAAGGAGACAGCTTTCTGCACTGGCTCGTTGGTCTAGGGGTATGATTCTTGCTTTGGG
Organism: Ichthyophis bannanicus; assembly: GCA_033557465.1. NCBI lineage: Eukaryota > Metazoa > Chordata > Amphibia > Gymnophiona > Ichthyophiidae > Ichthyophis > Ichthyophis bannanicus. The sequence continues at coordinate 1,210,530,488 of CM066032.1, forward strand.
TGCGAGAGGTCCTGGGTTCAACTCCCAGACGAGCCCTTGCACTTCTCCTCTTAGCCTGCAGGGCAGTGCTGAGGGTTGGTACTAGTCAAGCTTTTGCTTCCTCGAGGAAATGAATAAGCCCCCCACTACCTCATCCGTGTTCCGAAAGAGAAGGGTGTCTAGTAGAAAAATGGAAGAGGCCAAAATCCAGCACGAGAAATGTGACCTGCGACGGAGACCATGCCTTCGGCAGGTCATTGGAGGGTCGGAGGTGGGGGCAAATCAAAGAAGGCCACCGACAGGGTGCCTGAAAAGCACGGTCCCGTGGATAGCCAGAGGTGCTCCCTAGAATGAGGAAAGGGAAGGGCATGCAGGACAGGAGACCTGAAAAGCTCACCTGCATGCAGAAAGCAACAGCGTTCTGCTCGGATTTCAAAATTCCAAGCGCAACGAATCTTCCGCCGAAGCTGAACGTAGGAAAGCCAACGAGGAGTCTAAGGAAAGCTTGCTTAGCGGAGAAGGTAGCAGAGAGCCGCATGGGATTGCTGGCTTCTCTTGTAAGAGTCAAAAACTCACTGAGGTTCAAGCAGCGACAGACTAGTGCAAAAAGGCATTAGAGCGGTCGAGGGGGAGGCAAGAGTAGCTCGCGTGCCAAGGAAGAGCCGTGAGAACGCAACAGGCAGGCAGCTGCAAATCTTTCGGGATGAGGAGAAGTGAAAAGAGAAAGGATGACTCTGATCGCACTCGATAGTGATCTTTCCCAGCTCTCTTTCGCTTTTCACAAGGCATCGGCGCACTCGGTTGAGTTGTCTGCTGGTTACCGGTCGCCATAAGTTCAGGGAGAGCAGAGGCACTTTTGGAATGAAATAGAATTCCCGACAAAGCGAGGAGGTCGGAAGCATGAAAATCGTGCCAGCCCAGGTGTGCTTGTGCGTTAAACTACAAGCGAAAGGCGTTGCGAGAGCAATGGGGGAAAGCGCTTCTTAGAGACAATGAGGCACGCTTACGAAATGAGTAAAACAAAAAGCTGATGAAGAAGGCAAGTGGAGTGGCGCAGCGGGAGCGTGCTGTGCCCATAACCCAGAGGTCGATGGATTGAAACCATCCTCTGATATTTTTTGGTTGCCTTCCTGTGACACGCTGCGTTTTTTTCCTGGGGCTCAGCAGAGTGTTGCAGCAGCAGCAACAGCAGAAAAAGGAGACAGCTTTCTGCACTGGCTCGTTGGTCTAGGGGTATGATTCTCGCTTTGGGTGCGAGAGGTCCTGGGTTCAACTCCCAGACGAGCCCTTGCACTTCTCCTCTTAGCCTGCAGGGCAGTGCTGAGGGTTGGTACTAGTCAAGCTTTTGCTTCCTCGAGGAAATGAATAAGCCCCCCACTACCTCATCCGTGTTCCGAAAGAGAAGGGTGTCTAGTAGAAAAATGGAAGAGGCCAAAATCCAGCACGAGAAATGTGACCTGCGACGGAGACCATGCCTTCGGCAGGTCATTGGAGGGTCGGAGGTGGGGGCAAATCAAAGAAGGCCACCGACAGGGTGCCTGAAAAGCACGGTCCCGTGGATAGCCAGAGGTGCTCCCTAGAATGAGGAAAGGGAAGGGCATGCAGGACAGGAGACCTGAAAAGCTCACCTGCATGCAGAAAGCAACAGCGTTCTGCTCGGATTTCAAAATTCCAAGCGCAACGAATCTTCCGCCGAAGCTGAACGTAGGAAAGCCAACGAGGAGTCTAAGGAAAGCTTGCTTAGCGGAGAAGGTAGCAGAGAGCCGCATGGGATTGCTGGCTTCTCTTGTAAGAGTCAAAAACTCACTGAGGTTCAAGCAGCGACAGACTAGTGCAAAAAGGCATTAGAGCGGTCGAGGGGGAGGCAAGAGTAGCTCGCGTGCCAAGGAAGAGCCGTGAGAACGCAACAGGCAGGCAGCTGCAAATCTTTCGGGATGAGGAGAAGTGAAAAGAGAAAGGATGACTCTGATCGCACTCGATAGTGATCTTTCCCAGCTCTCTTTCGCTTTTCACAAGGCATCGGCGCACTCGGTTGAGTTGTCTGCTGGTTACCGGTCGCCATAAGTTCAGGGAGAGCAGAGGCACTTTTGGAATGAAATAGAATTCCCGACAAAGCGAGGAGGTCGGAAGCATGAAAATCGTGCCAGCCCAGGTGTGCTTGTGCGTTAAACTACAAGCGAAAGGCGTTGCGAGAGCAATGGGGGAAAGCGCTTCTTAGAGACAATGCGGCACGCTTACGAAATGAGTAAAACAAAAAGCGGATCAAGGAGGCAAGCAGAGTGGCGCAGCGGGAGCGTGCTGGGCCCATAACCCAGAGGTCGATGGATCAAAACCATCCTCTGCTATTTTTTGGTTGCCTTCCTGTGACACGCTGCGTTTTCTCCTGGGGCTCAGCAGAGTGTTGCAGCAGCAGCAGCAACAGCAGAAAAGGATACAGTTTTCTGCACTGGTTCTTTGGTCTAGGGGTATGATTCTCGCTTTGGGTGCGAGAGGTTCTGGGTTCAACTCCCAGATGAGCCCTTGCACTTCTCCTCTTAGCCTGCAGGGCAGTGCTGAGGGTTGGTACTAGTCAAGCTTTTGCTTCCTCGAGGAAATGAATAAGCCCCCCACTACCTCATCCGTGTTCCGAAAGAGAAGGGTGTCTAGTAGAAAAATGGAAGAGGCCAAAATCCAGCACGAGAAATGTGACCTGCGACGGAGACCATGCCTTCGGCAGGTCATTGGAGGGTCAGAGGTGGGGGCAAATCAAAGAAGGCCACCGACAGGGTGCCTGAAAAGCACGGTCCCGTGGATAGCCAGAGGTGCTCCCAAGAATGAGGAAAGGGAAGGGCATGCAGGACAGGAGACCTGAAAAGCTCACCTGCATGCAGAAAGCAACAGCGTTCTGCTCGGATTTCAAAATTTCAAGCGCAACGAATCTTCTGCCGAAGCTGAACGTAGGAAAGCCAACGAGGAATCTAAGGAAAGCTTGCTTAGCGGAGAAGGTAGCAGAGAGCCGCATGGGATTGCTGGCTTCTCTTGTAAGAGTCAAAACCTCACTGAGGTTCAAGCAGCGACAGACTAGTGCAAAAAGGCATGAGAGCGGTCGAGGGGGAGGCAAGAGTAGCTCGCGTGCCAAGGAAGAGCCGTGAGAACGCAACAGGCAGGCAACTGCAAATCTTTTGGGATGAGGAGAAGTGAAAAGAGAAAGGATGACTCTGATCGCACTCGATAGGGATCTTTCCCAGCTCTCTTTCGCTTTTCACAAGGCATCGGCGCACTCGGTTGAGTTGTCTGCTGGTTACCGGTCGCCATAAGTTCAGGGAGAGCAGAGGCACTTTTGGAATGAAATAGAATTCCCGACAAAGCGAGGAGGTCGGAAGCATGAAAATCGTGCCAGCCCAGGTGTGCTTGTGCGTTAAACTACAAGCGAAAGGCGTTGCGAGAGCAATGGGGGAAAGCGCTTCTTAGAGACAATGCGGCACGCTTACGAAAAGAGTATAACAAAAAGCTGACCAAGGAGGCAAGCAGAGTGGCGCAGCGGGAGCGTGCTGGGCCCATAACCCAGAGGTCGATGGATCAAAACCATCCTCTGCTATTTTTTGGTTGCCTTCCTGTGACACGCTGCGTTTTTTCCTGGGGCCCAGCAGAGTGTTGAAGCAGCAGCAACAGCAGAAAAAGGAGACAGCTCTCTGCACTGGCTCGTTGGTCTAGGGGTATGATTCTCGCTTAGGGTGCGAGAGGTCCTGGGTTCAACTCCCAGACGAGCCCCTGCACTTCTCCTCTTAGCCTGCAGGGCAGTGCTGAGGGTTGGTACTAGTCAAGCTTTTGCTTCCTCGAGGAAATGAATAAGCCCCCCACTACCTCATCCGTGTTCCGAAAGAGAAGGGTGTCTAGTAGAAAAATGGAAGAGGCCAAAATCCAGCACGAGAAATGTGACCTGCGACGGAGACCACGCCTTCGGCAGGTCACTGGAGGGTCAGAGGTGGGGGCAAATCAAAGAAGGCCACCGACAGGGTGCCTGAAAAGCACGGTCCCGTGGATAGCCAGAGGTGCTCCCTAAAATGAGGAAAGGGAAGGGCATGTAGGACAGGAGACCTGAAAAGCTCACCTGCATGCAGAAAGCAACAGCGTTCTGCTCGGATTTCAAAATTTCAAGCGCAACGAATCTTCCGCCGAAGCTGAACGTAGGAAAGCCAACGAGGAATCTAAGGAAAGCTTGCTTAGCGGAGAAGGTAGCAGAGAGCCGCATGGGATTGCTGGCTTCTCTTGTAAGAGTCAAAACCTCACTGAGGTTCAAGCAGCGACAGACTAGTGCAAAAAGGCATGAGAGCGGTCGAGGGGGAGGCAAGAGTAGCTCGCGTGCCAAGGAAGAGCCGTGAGAACGCAACAGGCAGGCAACTGCAAATCTTTTGGGATGAGGAGAAGTGAAAAGAGAAAGGATGACTCTGATCGCACTCGATAGGGATCTTTCCCAGCTCTCTTTCGCTTTTCACAAGGCATCGGCGCACTCGGTTGAGTTGTCTGCTGGTTACCGGTCGCCATAAGTTCAGGGAGAGCAGAGGCACTTTTGGAATGAAATAGAATTCCCGACAAAGCGAGGAGGTCGGAAGCATGAAAATCGTGCCAGCCCAGGTGTGCTTGTGCGTTAAACTACAAGCGAAAGGCGTTGCGAGAGCAATGGGGGAAAGCGCTTCTTAGAGACAATGCGGCACGCTTACGAAAAGAGTATAACAAAAAGCTGACCAAGGAGGCAAGCAGAGTGGCGCAGCGGGAGCGTGCTGGGCCCATAACCCAGAGGTCGATGGATCGAAACCATCCTCTGCTATTTTTTGGTTGCCTTCCTGTGACACGCTGCGTTTTTTCCTGGGGCCCAGCAGAGTGTTGAAGCAGCAGCAACAGCAGAAAAAGGAGACAGCTCTCTGCACTGGCTCGTTGGTCTAGGGGTATGATTCTCGCTTAGGGTGCGAGAGGTCCTGGGTTCAACTCCCAGACGAGCCCCTGCACTTCTCCTCTTAGCCTGCAGGGCAGTGCTGAGGGTTGGTACTAGTCAAGCTTTTGCTTCCTCGAGGAAATGAATAAGCCCCCCACTACCTCATCCGTGTTCCGAAAGAGAAGGGTGTCTAGTAGAAAAATGGAAGAGGCCAAAATCCAGCACGAGAAATGTGACCTGCGACGGAGACCACGCCTTCGGCAGGTCACTGGAGGGTCAGAGGTGGGGGCAAATCAAAGAAGGCCACCGACAGGGTGCCTGAAAAGCACGGTCCCGTGGATAGCCAGAGGTGCTCCCTAAAATGAGGAAAGGGAAGGGCATGTAGGACAGGAGACCTGAAAAGCTCACCTGCATGCAGAAAGCAACAGCGTTCTGCTCGGATTTCAAAATTTCAAGCGCAACGAATCTTCCGCCGAAGCTGAACGTAGGAAAGCCAACGAGGAATCTAAGGAAAGCTTGCTTAGCGGAGAAGGTAGCAGAGAGCCGCATGGGATTGCTGGCTTCTCTTGTAAGAGTCAAAACCTCACTGAGGTTCAAGCAGCGACAGACTAGTGCAAAAAGGCATGAGAGCGGTCGAGGGGGAGGCAAGAGTAGCTCGCGTGCCAAGGAAGAGCCGTGAGAACGCAACAGGCAGGCAGCTGCAAATCTTTTGGGATGAGGAGAAGTGAAAAGAGAAAGGATGACTCTGATCGCACTCGATAGTGATCTTTCCCAGCTCTCTTTCGCTTTTCACAAGGCATCGGCGCACTCGGTTGAGTTGTCTGCTGGTTACCGGTCGCCATAAGTTCAGGGAGAGCAGAGGCACTTTTGGAATGAAATAGAATTCCCGACAAAGCGAGGAGGTCGGAAGCATGAAAATCGTGCCAGCCCAGGTGTGCTTGTGCGTTAAACTACAAGCGAAAGGCGTTGCGAGAGCAATGGGGGAAAGCGCTTCTTAGAGACAATGCGGCACGCTTACGAAAAGAGCAAAACAAAAAGCTGACCAAGGAAGCAAGCAGAGTGGCGCAGCGGGACCGTGCTGGGCCCATAACCCAGAGGTCAATGGATCGAAACCATCCTCTGCTCTTTTTTGGTTGCCTTCCTGTGATACGCTGCGTTTTCTCCTGGGGCTCAGCAGAGTGTTGCAGCAGCAGCAACAGCAGAAAAAGGAGACAGCTTTCTGCACTGGCTCGTTGGTCTAGGGGTATGATTCTCGCTTTGGGTGCGAGAGGTCCTGGGTTCAACTCCCAGACGAGCCCTTGCACTTCTCCTCTTAGCCTGCAGGGCAGTGCTGAGGGTTGGTACTAGTCAAGCTTTTGCTTCCTCGAGGAAATGAATAAGCCCCCCACTACCTCATCCGTGTTCCGAAAGAGAAGGGTGTCTAGTAGAAAAATGGAAGAGGCCAAAATCCAGCACGAGAAATGTGACCTGCGACGGAGACCATGCCTTCGGCAGGTCATTGGAGGGTCGGAGGTGGGGGCAAATCAAAGAAGGCCACCGACAGGGTGCCTGAAAAGCACGGTCCCGTGGATAGCCAGAGGTGCTCCCTAGAATGAGGAAAGGGAAGGGCATGCAGGACAGGAGACCTGAAAAGCTCACCTGCATGCAGAAAGCAACAGCGTTCTGCTCGGATTTCAAAATTCCAAGCGCAACGAATCTTCCGCCGAAGCTGAACGTAGGAAAGCCAACGAGGAGTCTAAGGAAAGCTTGCTTAGCGGAGAAGGTAGCAGAGAGCCGCATGGGATTGCTGGCTTCTCTTGTAAGAGTCAAAAACTCACTGAGGTTCAAGCAGCGACAGACTAGTGCAAAAAGGCATTAGAGCGGTCGAGGGGGAGGCAAGAGTAGCTCGCGTGCCAAGGAAGAGCCGTGAGAACGCAACAGGCAGGCAGCTGCAAATCTTTCGGGATGAGGAGAAGTGAAAAGAGAAAGGATGACTCTGATCGCACTCGATAGTGATCTTTCCCAGCTCTCTTTCGCTTTTCACAAGGCATCGGCGCACTCGGTTGAGTTGTCTGCTGGTTACCGGTCGCCATAAGTTCAGGGAGAGCAGAGGCACTTTTGGAATGAAATAGAATTCCCGACAAAGCGAGGAGGTCGGAAGCATGAAAATCGTGCCAGCCCAGGTGTGCTTGTGCGTTAAACTACAAGCGAAAGGCGTTGCGAGAGCAATGGGGGAAAGCGCTTCTTAGAGACAATGCGGCACGCTTACGAAAAGAGTAAAACAAAAAGCTGATCAAGGAGGCAAGCAGAGTGGCGCAGTGGGAGCGTGCTGGGCCCATAACCCAGAGGTCGATGGATCAAAACCATCCTCTGCTATTTTTTGGTTGCCTTCCTGTGACACGCTGCGTTTTCTCCTGGGGCTCAGCAGAGTGTTGCAGCAGCAGCAACAGCAGAAAAAGGAGACAGCTTTCTGCACTGGCTCGTTGGTCTAGGGGTATGATTCTCGCTTTGGGTGCGAGAGGTCCTGGGTTCAACTCCCAGACGAGCCCTTGCACTTCTCCTCTTAGCCTGCAGGGCAGTGCTGAGGGTTGGTACTAGTCAAGCTTTTGCTTCCTCGAGGAAATGAATAAGCCCCCCACTACCTCATCCGTGTTCCGAAAGAGAAGGGTGTCTAGTAGAAAAATGGAAGAGGCCAAAATCCAGCACGAGAAATGTGACCTGCGACGGAGACCATGCCTTCGGCAGGTCATTGGAGGGTCGGAGGTGGGGGCAAATCAAAGAAGGCCACCGACAGGGTGCCTGAAAAGCACGGTCCCGTGGATAGCCAGAGGTGCTCCCTAGAATGAGGAAAGGGAAGGGCATGCAGGACAGGAGACCTGAAAAGCTCACCTGCATGCAGAAAGCAACAGCGTTCTGCTCGGATTTCAAAATTCCAAGCGCAACGAATCTTCCGCCGAAGCTGAACGTAGGAAAGCCAACGAGGAGTCTAAGGAAAGCTTGCTTAGCGGAGAAGGTAGCAGAGAGCCGCATGGGATTGCTGGCTTCTCTTGTAAGAGTCAAAAACTCACTGAGGTTCAAGCAGCGACAGACTAGTGCAAAAAGGCATTAGAGCGGTCGAGGGGGAGGCAAGAGTAGCTCGCGTGCCCAGGAAGAGCCGTGAGAACGCAACAGGCAGGCAGCTGCAAATCTTTCGGGATGAGGAGAAGTGAAAAGAGAAAGGATGACTCTGATCGCACTCGATAGTGATCTTTCCCAGCTCTCTTTCGCTTTTCACAAGGCATCGGCGCACTCGGTTGAGTTGTCTGCTGGTTACCGGTCGCCATAAGTTCAGGGAGAGCAGAGGCACTTTTGGAATGAAATAGAATTCCCGACAAAGCGAGGAGGTCGGAAGCATGAAAATCGTGCCAGCCCAGGTGTGCTTGTGCGTTAAACTACAAGCGAAAGGCGTTGCGAGAGCAATGGGGGAAAGCGCTTCTTAGAGACAATGCGGCACGCTTACGAAATGAGTAAAACAAAAAGCTGATGAAGGAGACAAGCAGAGTGGCGCAGCGGGAGCGTGCTGGGCCCATAACCCAGAGGTCGATGGATCGAAACCATCCTCTGCTATTTTTTGGTTGCCTTCCTGTGACACGCTGCGTTTTTTTCCTGGGGCTCAGCAGAGTGTTGCAGCAGCAGCAACAGCAGAAAAAGGAGACAGCTTTCTGCACTGGCTCGTTGGTCTAGGGGTATGATTCTCGCTTTGGGTGCGAGAGGTCCTGGGTTCAACTCCCAGACGAGCCCTTGCACTTCTCCTCTTAGCCTGCAGGGCAGTGCTGAGGGTTGGTACTAGTCAAGCTTTTGCTTCCTCGAGGAAATGAATAAGCCCCCCACTACCTCATCCGTGTTCCGAAAGAGAAGGGTGTCTAGTAGAAAAATGGAAGAGGCCAAAATCCAGCACGAGAAATGTGACCTGCGACGGAGACCATGCCTTCGGCAGGTCATTGGAGGGTCGGAGGTGGGGGCAAATCAAAGAAGGCCACCGACAGGGTGCCTGAAAAGCACGGTCCCGTGGATAGCCAGAGGTGCTCCCTAGAATGAGGAAAGGGAAGGGCATGCAGGACAGGAGACCTGAAAAGCTCACCTGCATGCAGAAAGCAACAGCGTTCTGCTCGGATTTCAAAATTCCAAGCGCAACGAATCTTCCGCCGAAGCTGAACGTAGGAAAGCCAACGAGGAGTCTAAGGAAAGCTTGCTTAGCGGAGAAGGTAGCAGAGAGCCGCATGGGATTGCTGGCTTCTCTTGTAAGAGTCAAAAACTCACTGAGGTTCAAGCAGCGACAGACTAGTGCAAAAAGGCATTAGAGCGGTCGAGGGGGAGGCAAGAGTAGCTCGCGTGCCAAGGAAGAGCCGTGAGAACGCAACAGGCAGGCAGCTGCAAATCTTTCGGGATGAGGAGAAGTGAAAAGAGAAAGGATGACTCTGATCGCACTCGATAGTGATCTTTCCCAGCTCTCTTTCGCTTTTCACAAGGCATCGGCGCACTCGGTTGAGTTGTCTGCTGGTTACCGGTCGCCATAAGTTCAGGGAGAGCAGAGGCACTTTTGGAATGAAATAGAATTCCCGACAAAGCGAGGAGGTCGGAAGCATGAAAATCGTGCCAGCCCAGGTGTGCTTGTGCGTTAAACTACAAGCGAAAGGCGTTGCGAGAGCAATGGGGGAAAGCGCTTCTTAGAGACAATGCGGCACGCTTACGAAATGAGTAAAACAAAAAGCTGATGAAGGAGACAAGCAGAGTGGCGCAGCGGGAGCGTGCTGGGCCCATAACCCAGAGGTCGATGGATCGAAACCATCCTCTGCTATTTTTTGGTTGCCTTCCTGTGACACGCTGCGTTTTTTTCCTGGGGCTCAGCAGAGTGTTGCAGCAGCAGCAACAGCAGAAAAAGGAGACAGCTTTCTGCACTGGCTCGTTGGTCTAGGGGTATGATTCTCGCTTTGGGTGCGAGAGGTCCTGGGTTCAACTCCCAGACGAGCCCTTGCACTTCTCCTCTTAGCCTGCAGGGCAGTGCTGAGGGTTGGTACTAGTCAAGCTTTTGCTTCCTCGAGGAAATGAATAAGCCCCCCACTACCTCATCCGTGTTCCGAAAGAGAAGGGTGTCTAGTAGAAAAATGGAAGAGGCCAAAATCCAGCACGAGAAATGTGACCTGCGACGGAGACCATGCCTTCGGCAGGTCATTGGAGGGTCGGAGGTGGGGGCAAATCAAAGAAGGCCACCGACAGGGTGCCTGAAAAGCACGGTCCCGTGGATAGCCAGAGGTGCTCCCTAGAATGAGGAAAGGGAAGGGCATGCAGGACAGGAGACCTGAAAAGCTCACCTGCATGCAGAAAGCAACAGCGTTCTGCTCGGATTTCAAAATTCCAAGCGCAACGAATCTTCCGCCGAAGCTGAACGTAGGAAAGCCAACGAGGAGTCTAAGGAAAGCTTGCTTAGCGGAGAAGGTAGCAGAGAGCCGCATGGGATTGCTGGCTTCTCTTGTAAGAGTCAAAAACTCACTGAGGTTCAAGCAGCGACAGACTAGTGCAAAAAGGCATTAGAGCGGTCGAGGGGGAGGCAAGAGTAGCTCGCGTGCCAAGGAAGAGCCGTGAGAACGCAACAGGCAGGCAGCTGCAAATCTTTCGGGATGAGGAGAAGTGAAAAGAGAAAGGATGACTCTGATCGCACTCGATAGTGATCTTTCCCAGCTCTCTTTCGCTTTTCACAAGGCATCGGCGCACTCGGTTGAGTTGTCTGCTGGTTACCGGTCGCCATAAGTTCAGGGAGAGCAGAGGCACTTTTGGAATGAAATAGAATTCCCGACAAAGCGAGGAGGTCGGAAGCATGAAAATCGTGCCAGCCCAGGTGTGCTTGTGCGTTAAACTACAAGCGAAAGGCGTTGCGAGAGCAATGGGGGAAAGCGCTTCTTAGAGACAATGCGGCACGCTTACGAAATGAGTAAAACAAAAAGCTGATGAAGGAGACAAGCAGAGTGGCGCAGCGGGAGCGTGCTGGGCCCATAACCCAGAGGTCGATGGATCGAAACCATCCTCTGCTATTTTTTGGTTGCCTTCCTGTGACACGCTGCGTTTTCTCCTGGGGCTCAGCAGAGTGTTGCAGCAGCAGCAACAGCAGAAAAAGGAGACAGCTTTCTGCACTGGCTCGTTGGTCTAGGGGTATGATTCTCGCTTTGGGTGCGAGAGGTCCTGGGTTCAACTCCCAGACGAGCCCTTGCACTTCTCCTCTTAGCCTGCAGGGCAGTGCTGAGGGTTGGTACTAGTCAAGCTTTTGCTTCCTCGAGGAAATGAATAAGCCCCCCACTACCTCATCCGTGTTCCGAAAGAGAAGGGTGTCTAGTAGAAAAATGGAAGAGGCCAAAATCCAGCACGAGAAATGTGACCTGCGACGGAGACCATGCCTTCGGCAGGTCATTGGAGGGTCGGAGGTGGGGGCAAATCAAAGAAGGCCACCGACAGGGTGCCTGAAAAGCACGGTCCCGTGGATAGCCAGAGGTGCTCCCTAGAATGAGGAAAGGGAAGGGCATGCAGGACAGGAGACCTGAAAAGCTCACCTGCATGCAGAAAGCAACAGCGTTCTGCTCGGATTTCAAAATTCCAAGCGCAACGAATCTTCCGCCGAAGCTGAACGTAGGAAAGCCAACGAGGAGTCTAAGGAAAGCTTGCTTAGCGGAGAAGGTAGCAGAGAGCCGCATGGGATTGCTGGCTTCTCTTGTAAGAGTCAAAAACTCACTGAGGTTCAAGCAGCGACAGACTAGTGCAAAAAGGCATTAGAGCGGTCGAGGGGGAGGCAAGAGTAGCTCGCGTGCCAAGGAAGAGCCGTGAGAACGCAACAGGCAGGCAGCTGCAAATCTTTCGGGATGAGGAGAAGTGAAAAGAGAAAGGATGACTCTGATCGCACTCGATAGTGATCTTTCCCAGCTCTCTTTCGCTTTTCACAAGGCATCGGCGCACTCGGTTGAGTTGTCTGCTGGTTACCGGTCGCCATAAGTTCAGGGAGAGCAGAGGCACTTTTGGAATGAAATAGAATTCCCGACAAAGCGAGGAGGTCGGAAGCATGAAAATCGTGCCAGCCCAGGTGTGCTTGTGCGTTAAACTACAAGCGAAAGGCGTTGCGAGAGCAATGGGGGAAAGCGCTTCTTAGAGACAATGCGGCACGCTTACGAAATGAGTAAAACAAAAAGCTTTTCAAGGAGGCAAGCAGAGTGGCGCAGCGGGAGCGTGCTGGGCCCATAACCCAGAGGTCGATGGATCGAAACCATCCTCTGCTATTTTTTGGTTGCCTTCCTGTGACACGCTGCGTTTTTTTCCTGGGGCTCAGCAGAGTGTTGCAGCAGCAGCAACAGCAGAAAAAGGAGACAGCTTTCTGCACTGGCTCGTTGGTCTAGGGGTATGATTCTCGCTTTGGGTGCGAGAGGTCCTGGGTTCAACTCCCAGACGAGCCCTTGCACTTCTCCTCTTAGCCTGCAGGGCAGTGCTGAGGGTTGGTACTAGTCAAGCTTTTGCTTCCTCGAGGAAATGAATAAGCCCCCCACTACCTCATCCGTGTTCCGAAAGAGAAGGGTGTCTAGTAGAAAAATGGAAGAGGCCAAAATCCAGCACGAGAAATGTGACCTGCGACGGAGACCATGCCTTCGGCAGGTCATTGGAGGGTCGGAGGTGGGGGCAAATCAAAGAAGGCCACCGACAGGGTGCCTGAAAAGCACGGTCCCGTGGATAGCCAGAGGTGCTCCCTAGAATGAGGAAAGGGAAGGGCATGCAGGACAGGAGACCTGAAAAGCTCACCTGCATGCAGAAAGCAACAGCGTTCTGCTCGGATTTCAAAATTCCAAGCGCAACGAATCTTCCGCCGAAGCTGAACGTAGGAAAGCCAACGAGGAGTCTAAGGAAAGCTTGCTTAGCGGAGAAGGTAGCAGAGAGCCGCATGGGATTGCTGGCTTCTCTTGTAAGAGTCAAAAACTCACTGAGGTTCAAGCAGCGACAGACTAGTGCAAAAAGGCATTAGAGCGGTCGAGGGGGAGGCAAGAGTAGCTCGCGTGCCAAGGAAGAGCCGTGAGAACGCAACAGGCAGGCAGCTGCAAATCTTTCGGGATGAGGAGAAGTGAAAAGAGAAAGGATGACTCTGATCGCACTCGATAGTGATCTTTCCCAGCTCTCTTTCGCTTTTCACAAGGCATCGGCGCACTCGGTTGAGTTGTCTGCTGGTTACCGGTCGCCATAAGTTCAGGGAGAGCAGAGGCACTTTTGGAATGAAATAGAATTCCCGACAAAGCGAGGAGGTCGGAAGCATGAAAATCGTGCCAGCCCAGGTGTGCTTGTGCGTTAAACTACAAGCGAAAGGCGTTGCGAGAGCAATGGGGGAAAGCGCTTCTTAGAGACAATGCGGCACGCTTACGAAATGAGTAAAACAAAAAGCTTTTCAAAAAAGCAAGCAGAGTGGCGCAGCGGGAGCGTGCTGGGCCCATAACCCAGAGGTCGATGGATCGAAACCATCCTCTGCTATTTTTTGGTTGCCTTCCTGTGACACGCTGCGTTTTTTTCCTGGGGCTCAGCAGAGTGTTGCAGCAGCAGCAACAGCAGAAAAAGGAGACAGCTTTCTGCACTGGCTCGTTGGTCTAGGGGTATGATTCTCGCTTTGGGTGCGAGAGGTCCTGGGTTCAACTCCCAGACGAGCCCTTGCACTTCTCCTCTTAGCCTGCAGGGCAGTGCTGAGGGTTGGTACTAGTCAAGCTTTTGCTTCCTCGAGGAAATGAAAAACCCCCCACTACCTCATCCGTGTTCCGAAAGAGAAGGGTGTCTAGTAGAAAAATGGAAGAGGCCAAAATCCAGCACGAGAAATGTGACCTGCGACGGAGACCATGCCTTCGGCAGGTCATTGGAGGGTCGGAGGTGGGGGCAAATCAAAGAAGGCCACCGACAGGGTGCCTGAAAAGCACGGTCCCGTGGATAGCCAGAGGTGCTCCCTAGAATGAGGAAAGGGAAGGGCATGCAGGACAGGAGACCTGAAAAGCTCACCTGCATGCAGAAAGCAACAGCGTTCTGCTCGGATTTCAAAATTCCAAGCGCAACGAATCTTCCGCCGAAGCTGAACGTAGGAAAGCCAACGAGGAGTCTAAGGAAAGCTTGCTTAGCGGAGAAGGTAGCAGAGAGCCGCATGGGATTGCTGGCTTCTCTTGTAAGAGTCAAAAACTCACTGAGGTTCAAGCAGCGACAGACTAGTGCAAAAAGGCATTAGAGCGGTCGAGGGGGAGGCAAGAGTAGCTCGCGTGCCAAGGAAGAGCCGTGAGAACGCAACAGGCAGGCAGCTGCAAATCTTTCGGGATGAGGAGAAGTGAAAAGAGAAAGGATGACTCTGATCGCACTCGATAGTGATCTTTCCCAGCTCTCTTTCGCTTTTCACAAGGCATCGGCGCACTCGGTTGAGTTGTCTGCTGGTTACCGGTCGCCATAAGTTCAGGGAGAGCAGAGGCACTTTTGGAATGAAATAGAATTCCCGACAAAGCGAGGAGGTCGGAAGCATGAAAATCGTGCCAGCCCAGGTGTGCTTGTGCGTTAAACTACAAGCGAAAGGCGTTGCGAGAGCAATGGGGGAAAGCGCTTCTTAGAGACAATGCGGCACGCTTACGAAATGAGTAAAACAAAAAGCTTTTCAAGGAGGCAAGCAGAGTGGCGCAGCGGGAGCGTGCTGGGCCCATAACCCAGAGGTCGATGGATCGAAACCATCCTCTGCTATTTTTTGGTTGCCTTCCTGTGACACGCTGCGTTTTCTCCTGGGGCTCAGCAGAGTGTTGCAGCAGCAGCAACAGCAGAAAAAGGAGACAGCTTTCTGCACTGGCTCGTTGGTCTAGGGGTATGATTCTCGCTTTGGGTGCGAGAGGTCCTGGGTTCAACTCCCAGACGAGCCCTTGCACTTCTCCTCTTAGCCTGCAGGGCAGTGCTGAGGGTTGGTACTAGTCAAGCTTTTGCTTCCTCGAGGAAATGAATAAGCCCCCCACTACCTCATCCGTGTTCCGAAAGAGAAGGGTGTCTAGTAGAAAAATGGAAGAGGCCAAAATCCAGCACGAGAAATGTGACCTGCGACGGAGACCATGCCTTCGGCAGGTCATTGGAGGGTCGGAGGTGGGGGCAAATCAAAGAAGGCCACCGACAGGGTGCCTGAAAAGCACGGTCCCGTGGATAGCCAGAGGTGCTCCCTAGAATGAGGAAAGGGAAGGGCATGCAGGACAGGAGACCTGAAAAGCTCACCTGCATGCAGAAAGCAACAGCGTTCTGCTCGGATTTCAAAATTCCAAGCGCAACGAATCTTCCGCCGAAGCTGAACGTAGGAAAGCCAACGAGGAGTCTAAGGAAAGCTTGCTTAGCGGAGAAGGTAGCAGAGAGCCGCATGGGATTGCTGGCTTCTCTTGTAAGAGTCAAAAACTCACTGAGGTTCAAGCAGCGACAGACTAGTGCAAAAAGGCATTAGAGCGGTCGAGGGGGAGGCAAGAGTAGCTCGCGTGCCAAGGAAGAGCCGTGAGAACGCAACAGGCAGGCAGCTGCAAATCTTTCGGGATGAGGAGAAGTGAAAAGAGAAAGGATGACTCTGATCGCACTCGATAGTGATCTTTCCCAGCTCTCTTTCGCTTTTCACAAGGCATCGGCGCACTCGGTTGAGTTGTCTGCTGGTTACCGGTCGCCATAAGTTCAGGGAGAGCAGAGGCACTTTTGGAATGAAATAGAATTCCCGACAAAGCGAGGAGGTCGGAAGCATGAAAATCGTGCCAGCCCAGGTGTGCTTGTGCGTTAAACTACAAGCGAAAGGCGTTGCGAGAGCAATGGGGGAAAGCGCTTCTTAGAGACAATGCGGCACGCTTACGAAATGAGTAAAACAAAAAGCTTTTCAAGGAGGCAAGCAGAGTGGCGCAGCGGGAGCGTGCTGGGCCCATAACCCAGAGGTCGATGGATCGAAACCATCCTCTGCTATTTTTTGGTTGCCTTCCTGTGACACGCTGCGTTTTTTTCCTGGGGCTCAGCAGAGTGTTGCAGCAGCAGCAACAGCAGAAAAAGGAGACAGCTTTCTGCACTGGCTCGTTGGTCTAGGGGTATGATTCTCGCTTTGGGTGCGAGAGGTCCTGGGTTCAACTCCCAGACGAGCCCTTGCACTTCTCCTCTTAGCCTGCAGGGCAGTGCTGAGGGTTGGTACTAGTCAAGCTTTTGCTTCCTCGAGGAAATGAATAAGCCCCCCACTACCTCATCCGTGTTCCGAAAGAGAAGGGTGTCTAGTAGAAAAATGGAAGAGGCCAAAATCCAGCACGAGAAATGTGACCTGCGACGGAGACCACGCCTTCGGCAGGTCACTGGAGGGTCAGAGGTGGGGGCAAATCAAAGAAGGCCACCGACAGGGTGCCTGAAAAGCACGGTCCCGTGGATAGCCAGAGGTGCTCCCTAAAATGAGGAAAGGGAAGGGCATGTAGGACAGGAGACCTGAAAAGCTCACCTGCATGCAGAAAGCAACAGCGTTCTGCTCGGATTTCAAAATTTCAAGCGCAACGAATCTTCCGCCGAAGCTGAACGTAGGAAAGCCAACGAGGAATCTAAGGAAAGCTTGCTTAGCGGAGAAGGTAGCAGAGAGCCGCATGGGATTGCTGGCTTCTCTTGTAAGAGTCAAAACCTCACTGAGGTTCAAGCAGCGACAGACTAGTGCAAAAAGGCATGAGAGCGGTCGAGGGGGAGGCAAGAGTAGCTCGCGTGCCAAGGAAGAGCCGTGAGAACGCAACAGGCAGGCAACTGCAAATCTTTTGGGATGAGGAGAAGTGAAAAGAGAAAGGATGACTCTGATCGCACTCGATAGGGATCTTTCCCAGCTCTCTTTCGCTTTTCACAAGGCATCGGCGCACTCGGTTGAGTTGTCTGCTGGTTACCGGTCGCCATAAGTTCAGGGAGAGCAGAGGCACTTTTGGAATGAAATAGAATTCCCGACAAAGCGAGGAGGTCGGAAGCATGAAAATCGTGCCAGCCCAGGTGTGCTTGTGCGTTAAACTACAAGCGAAAGGCGTTGCGAGAGCAATGGGGGAAAGCGCTTCTTAGAGACAATGCGGCACGCTTACGAAAAGAGTATAACAAAAAGCTGACCAAGGAGGCAAGCAGAGTGGCGCAGCGGGAGCGTGCTGGGCCCATAACCCAGAGGTCGATGGATCGAAACCATCCTCTGCTATTTTTTGGTTGCCTTCCTGTGACACGCTGCGTTTTTTCCTGGGGCCCAGCAGAGTGTTGAAGCAGCAGCAACAGCAGAAAAAGGAGACAGCTCTCTGCACTGGCTCGTTGGTCTAGGGGTATGATTCTCGCTTAGGGTGCGAGAGGTCCTGGGTTCAACTCCCAGACGAGCCCCTGCACTTCTCCTCTTAGCCTGCAGGGCAGTGCTGAGGGTTGGTACTAGTCAAGCTTTTGCTTCCTCGAGGAAATGAATAAGCCCCCCACTACCTCATCCGTGTTCCGAAAGAGAAGGGTGTCTAGTAGAAAAATGGAAGAGGCCAAAATCCAGCACGAGAAATGTGACCTGCGACGGAGACCACGCCTTCGGCAGGTCACTGGAGGGTCAGAGGTGGGGGCAAATCAAAGAAGGCCACCGACAGGGTGCCTGAAAAGCACGGTCCCGTGGATAGCCAGAGGTGCTCCCTAAAATGAGGAAAGGGAAGGGCATGTAGGACAGGAGACCTGAAAAGCTCACCTGCATGCAGAAAGCAACAGCGTTCTGCTCGGATTTCAAAATTTCAAGCGCAACGAATCTTCCGCCGAAGCTGAACGTAGGAAAGCCAACGAGGAATCTAAGGAAAGCTTGCTTAGCGGAGAAGGTAGCAGAGAGCCGCATGGGATTGCTGGCTTCTCTTGTAAGAGTCAAAACCTCACTGAGGTTCAAGCAGCGACAGACTAGTGCAAAAAGGCATGAGAGCGGTCGAGGGGGAGGCAAGAGTAGCTCGCGTGCCAAGGAAGAGCCGTGAGAACGCAACAGGCAGGCAACTGCAAATCTTTTGGGATGAGGAGAAGTGAAAAGAGAAAGGATGACTCTGATCGCACTCGATAGGGATCTTTCCCAGCTCTCTTTCGCTTTTCACAAGGCATCGGCGCACTCGGTTGAGTTGTCTGCTGGTTACCGGTCGCCATAAGTTCAGGGAGAGCAGAGGCACTTTTGGAATGAAATAGAATTCCCGACAAAGCGAGGAGGTCGGAAGCATGAAAATCGTGCCAGCCCAGGTGTGCTTGTGCGTTAAACTACAAGCGAAAGGCGTTGCGAGAGCAATGGGGGAAAGCGCTTCTTAGAGACAATGCGGCACGCTTACGAAAAGAGTATAACAAAAAGCTGACCAAGGAGGCAAGCAGAGTGGCGCAGCGGGAGCGTGCTGGGCCCATAACCCAGAGGTCGATGGATTGAAACCATCCTCTGCTATTTTTTGGTTGCCTTCCTGTGACACGCTGCGTTTTTTCCTGGGGCCCAGCAGAGTGTTGAAGCAGCAGCAACAGCAACAGCAGAAAAAAGAGACAGCTCTCTGCACTGGCTCGTTGGTCTAGGGGTATGATTCTCGCTTAGGGTGCGAGAGGTCCTGGGTTCAACTCCCAGACGAGCCCCTGCACTTCTCCTCTTAGCCTGCAGGGCAGTGCTGAGGGTTGGTACTAGTCAAGCTTTTGCTTCCTCGAGGAAATGAATAAGCCCCCACTACCTCATCCGTGTTCCGAAAGAGAAGGGTGTCTAGTAGAAAAATGGAAGAGGCCAAAATCCAGCACGAGAAATGTGACCTGCGACGGAGACCACGCCTTCGGCAGGTCACTGGAGGGTCAGAGGTGGGGGCAAATCAAAGAAGGCCACCGACAGGGTGCCTGAAAAGCACGGTCCCGTGGATAGCCAGAGGTGCTCCCTAGAATGAGGAAAGGGAAGGGCATGCAGGACAGGAGACCTGAAAAGCTCACCTGCATGCAGAAAGCAACAGCGTTCTGCTCGGATTTCAAAATTCCAAGCGCAACGAATCTTCCTCCTAAGCTGAACGTAGGAAAGCCAACGAGGAATCTAAGGAAAGCTTGCTTAGTGGAGAAGGTAGCAGAGAGCCGCATGGGATTGCTGGCTTCTCATGTAAGAGCAGGGCCGGATTTACGTATACGCCATGTACGCCATGGCGTAGGGCCCACAACCGGCAGGGGCCCCCAAAAAATAGAACCAGGTTTTTTTTTTCAACTCGATTAAAAAAAAAACCTGGTGGCTGCCGCCGCGGGGCCCCCTCTGCTGCCGCGGGGGCCCCGTCTACAAGCTGGGCTGGTCTGGTCGGGTCTCGTCTCCCTCCCTCCCTCCCTCCCGGCTGCGAGAGACGCGAAGATAGAGCGTCTCCTCGCGTCTGTGTTAAGCCCGCAGGGGCTGATGGGATTTCCCATCAGCCCCTGCGGGCTTAACACAGACGCGAGGAGACGCTCTCCCTTCGCGTCTCTCGCAGCCTGCAGCGAGGGAGGGAGAGAGACCCGACCGGACCCGACCCGACCGGACCAGACCAGCTTGTAGACGGGGCCCCCGCGGCCCCAGCGGGGGCCCCGCGCCGGCAGCCACCAGCGTTTTTTTTCAATTAAATTTTCCTTGAGGCCGGGGGGGGGGTCGGAGGCCTCCCCCCCCCCGGCCTAAAGTAAAATTTAATTTAAAAAAAAAACCTGGTGGCTGCCCCCGCGGGGCCCCCTCTGCTGCCGCGGGGGCCCCGTCTACAAGCTGGTCGGGTCCGGTCGGGTCGGGTCGGTCGGGTCTCTCTCCCTCCCTCCCTCGCTGCAGGCTGCGAGAGACGCGAAGATGCGTCTCTCGCAGCCTGCAGCCTGCAGCGAGGGAGGGAGAGAGACCCGACCGGACCCGACCCGACCCGACCGGACCCGACCCGACCAGCTTGTACACGGGGCCCCCCGCGGCGGCAGCCACCAGGTTTTTTTTTTAAATTAAATTTTACTTTAGGCCGGGGGGGGGGTAGGACTGGTAATGGGCTATGGGGGGGGGTAGGACTGGTAATGGGCTATTGGGTGGACGGGAAATGCAAAGGGGGGGGGTAGGGCTGCAAATGGGCTAATGGGGGGGCTGGGGCTGGAATTGGACTGGGGGGGGGTAGGGCTGGTAATGGGCTATTGGGGGGCTGGGGCTGGAAATGGGCTGGGCTGGGGGGGGGTTAAGGCTAGAGGTGGGCTGATGGGGTTAGGACTGGTAATGGACTGTGGGCTGTTGGGGGGGGGGCTTAGAACTGGCAATGGGCTTTGGGGGGGTTAAGACTGGTAATGGGCTGTGGGCTGATGGGGGCTGTCTGTCTGGTAATGGGCTATGGGGGGGGGCTAGGACTGGAAATGGGCTGGGGGGTTAAGACTGGAGGTGGGCTGATGGGGTTAGGACTGGTAATGGGCTGTTGGGGGGGGGTTAGAACTGGTAATGGGCTTTGGGGGGGTTTAAGACTGGTAATGGGCTGTGGGCTGATGGGGGTTGTCTGGTAATGGGCTATGGGGTGGGGCTAGGACTGGAAATGGGCTGGGGGGTTACAACTGGAGGTGGGATGATGGGGTTAGGACTGGTAATGGGCTGTGGGCTGATGGGGGGGGTAGGACTGGCAATGGGCTAAGGGGGGCTGACTGGAAATGGGTTGATGGGGTTAGGACTGGAAGTGGGCTGATGGGGGTTAGGACTGGTAATGGGTTATAGGGGGGGCTTAAACTGAAAATGGGGTGATGAGGGGGTAAGGACTGAAAATGGGGTGATGGTGGGTTAAGGACTGTAAGTGGGGTGATGGGGGGGCTAGGACTGGAAATGGGCTGATGGATGGCTAGGACTGGAAATGGGCTGATGCAGGGACTAGAAGGGAATGGATGCTGGGTGAGGCTGGAACTAGAAGGGAGCTGATGTTGGGGGAGGATTAGAATGGGATGGGGCTGGAAGAGTAAAATGGAGAAGGGAAAAATATTTTGTGTGGGAGGGATAAAAAATCTACAATTGGCCGGGTATTGGGAGAGTAAGTGGGGATTGAGGATGGAGGGGTAAAATTTGAGTGGATGAAATAGGAATGAGGAAAGAGCAAAAGGAGAAAGATTAGTATGTTAAAGCAGATGGAAAAAAATCTAGAAGAGAGAAGAAAGGACAAATGGACAGCAGACGATGGAGAGTTAGCAGAAGACACGAAGAAACCAGAAGAAAGTGGCTGGAGCAATTGCAGCTGAAAAAAATGCACAAAAGGTAGAAAAATATCTCTTTATTTTGAATTTATTAATTGGAATATGTCAGCTCTGGTAAATGTGCATCATTAACATCTGTGCTTTGTTTAGTACAAGAGCAAATTAATGTATTGTTTTATTTCTACAGTGTTGTACATTCCAAGTTAGGCTTTTGGGATTCCCAGTTTAATTATTGTCTTCCTATTTCTAAATTGTGATTACTTGTTTGGTGATGGTCTATGTTCTGCATGTGTAACTGAGCTGAGGTGTTCTGTTTATATAATTCCTATTTGACATTGCCACTTGTTCTCTTTCCCCAGTAGGTCATGTATTGTTGTTCTCTGAAATGTATTGGTTTAATATTTGCAGTGTTGCCTTTTGATTGGTAGAGTATGGTGCTTTGTGAGTCCTGGTAGTGCTGTTAGGATACGGCGGGTTTACTATGGGCAGTGTTTGTAGTAGTTCCTAATGTGTCTGGCAGTTGGCACTGGATTATAGTAATGTAGAAATCTTTTAGTCTTTCTTTATCCATACACTCATTAAGAGGCATGTTTACTAAAAGTTAGTATATGGTAACATTATACAAATATTTATGCAAATGAGGCCCCTTATGCAAATGAGGTCCGCACCCCCCTTGGGCCGCCCCTGCTGGGGGCCCACAATTTTTGTTGGCGTAGGGCCTCACTCAAGGTAAATCCGGCCCTGTGTAAGAGTCAAAACCTAACTGAGGCTCAAGCAGCGACAGACTAGTGCAAAAAGGCATTAGAGCAGTCGAGGGGGAGGCAAGAGTAGCTCGCGTGCAAAGGAAGAGCCGTGAGAACGCAACAGGCAGGCAGCTGCAAATCTTTTGGGATGAGGAGAAGTGAAAAGAGAAAGTCATAGAGTATGTTCCACTTGTAACATAGTAACATTGTAAATGGCGGCAGATAAAGACCAGTATGGTCCATCTAGTCTGCTCATCAATATGACAGGAGTAGGTGCACCCCTTCCCATGTCTTTTAGGGAGTAGGTGCACCGCTACCCATGTCTTCACCCCTCCCCATATCTTTGTTTCTTTGTTTGTTTAGGGGTGAACACACCGCTCCTCCCCCCATCGCTCCATGTAGGACACCCCTATTTGTTGAGAAATTAGATGGTTCCATTTATTTTGATTTAATCTTGTTGCTGTAAAATGATCCATAGTGTCTGTCCCAGGCCACTTTGAATTCCGTCACTGTGTTTGTCCACACTACCTCCATCGGGAGGGCATTCCAAGCATCCACCACCCTTTCAGTAAAAAAGTATTTCCTGACATTGCCTTTCAATTTACCACCTTGCAGCTTCATGTTATGCCCTCTAGTTTTACAGTTTCCCCGTCTCTGGAAGAGGTTTGTTTGTTCATTATTTCTCTTTAAGTATTTAAAGGTCTAAATCATATCTCCCCTATCCCTCCTCTCCTCCAAAGTGTACATATTTAAGTCTTCAAGTCTCTCCTCATAAGGCTTCTGACGCAGGCTCCAAATCATTTTGGTCGCCTTCCTCTGAACAGCTTCCATTCTTTTTACATCCTTTGCAAGATACGGTCGCCATAACTGAACACAGTATTCCAAGTGAGGCCTCACCAGAGACTTATACAAGGGGATACCTTCTGCATTTGCAATAATTATTAAATGATGGGATACCTTCTGCTTCTGCAATGATAATAATTTACTTTTGTTATATTACTCTTCTTGCCCTATAAGTATTGTGGTTGAAGTGGCAATGATGTTTTGATTTGCTTTCGAATTTCTTTTTCTGCTATGTTTTTTTATTCTTTTTTGGATACTGACTTTGTCTACTTGTTAATGCTTATAAATAAAAAATTATAAAAAAAGAAAAGGTTGACAGTGCAGCTTCCAGAACTTCCCTAAGTTATTTCAATACTCTCAGATTTATCCCATCAGGACGCATCACTTTGTCTTATTTTAGTTTAGCTAGATCCTCAGGAATACAGTCTTCTGAAAATCATTGAAGATCGGCCTCACGTCTGTTCCTATTTGTATGTGTTTTTGAGACCCTATTCCCTGTCCTTTATCTGTGAATATGGAACATAAATATTTGTTAAGCAATTCTGCTTTACCCTCATGAGCATCTACATATTCCTCCCTTCACTCTTGAGTCTAACAATACCACTTTTGCAGTTTTTCCTGTCACTAACATATCTTCCATTTTATATTTGCTTTCCTGACTACTTTTCTAGCTTCTCTTAGCTTTTCCAAACATTGATGCTATCTTCGTCTTTCTGTGATCTCTTATATTTTATGAAAACCACCTTCTTTTTCCTCACCTATTCAGTTACTTCTTTCAAGAACCATAGTGACTTCCTTTTCCTTTTACATTTATTTACTTTCCTAACAAAATGGTTTGTTACCCTTCAAATATCCCCTTTAGATTTTGCTTCATATGCTGGGCTGGATTTCGGAGATTCGATGGCCTCCCCACTCGCACTTCTTTCCCTGAATTTACTGGCCAGAAGCAGTGGAAGGGAGATAAGCCGGTTAACTACCTATCTGGGGGGAGTCCTGGAGCACGTCAGTGGGGGGCAGCTCTAGGATGCCACCAAAATGCTGGACGCTTCCCTGAACAGTAATATTGAGAAAATTGGTGCAAAGGTTGATTCGTTAGTGGAGTTCGCTTCTGCTCAGAAGGTGGAGATTGGCAAGCATGCTGCTAAATTGGAGCAACTAGAACAGTGGGTGGTAGAGCTGGGGACTGTTAAAGATGCTTGTGTTAAGGAGAGTATGGTGCTGTGGAGGAAGCTAGAATATATTGAAAAACAGACCCGGAAGAATAACTTGAGGTTCTTGAGCTTCTCTTGGTCCCCTTATATTTGGCCCAGTCGATACGGTGAAAAAGTATTTGGTGGATATCCTGGGCTGGGCATCGGACATTCTGCCTCCTATAGCTCAGGCATATTACCTGACTTCCAATAGTGGGGAATCCAGGAACCCCAATCGACCCCAGAATCAGTTGGATTTAGCTGTTTTTTTGGAAAGCTCCTTGGAGCTGGTGATTGCCCGTAGAACTATGTTGGTGACTTTCAACTTTGAGCAAGATAAGAACTCTGTTATCCATTTTTACTTCCAACATATGAAGGAGTTGTTTTTTTGGCTCTATAGTTCATATATCTCCTGATATTTCTAAATATACTCAAGCCCGGTGCAAAGAATTCTTGGCTTAGCAGTCTCAAGTTCTTGTGCTTGGAGGAACTTGGCTGTTAAAATTTCCTTGTATGTGTTATATTAGTCTTGAAGCTAAAATTTATTTTTTCACAGAGCCTAAACAACTCCTGGTCCTTATATTTCGATGTGAGGGTAAAACAAGGGTTGTAGGTGGGAAGCATAGTGTGTGTTCTGCTAATGGTGGGTTACTCCTCAGTTTCTACATTGATTGTTGTATATTTTCTTGAGTTATTACTCCCCTTGCCCCATTTATTGTGGACAGAGTTGCAATGATATGTTGAAATTGCTTTATTAATTTTCTTTTGTGTTTTTTTTATTCTTGGTGAATATTGCCTGCATTTTCATTTTGGAATAGTTAAAAAACAAAAACAGCAGATTAAAAGGCTGTCAGTGATAGGCTGAAAGGTGGCTGTGGAGCAAAAGGCATATTTTTGCATCTTTGGTCCCTGATCTAAGAATTTGGGTCTACAATGGGAAAAAATCTTAATATTATTTATTCAGTCAATATTGCTCTATCTCAAGCTTGTTTATGTGAAGTGGCATTTTAGAAGAGACATCTAGAAAAAATCTTGGGCAGCAGAATGTCTAAAAACCAGGAGCGTAGCATTCGTGCCTTATAAAATTGCTCCATCTCAATTAGTCAATAAACATCCCAATAACCTATTCTGGAGATAGGCCCCATGCAGATAGCAAGGCCAGGTATGTGCAGGGTGTAGACCATTTCACAAATATAGATGTCTCCAAAGTGCATGCCTGCAGAACCGGGTACTTGGATGCCCCGACCTGGGAAGATCAGAAGGGGGGCGTCTATGTTATGAGACTAACATGTCCAGCCCTGCCATTTCAGATACTCAGATGTGGGGCAATGGGACATTAATATGTTTGGTGTATGTATTTACAAGCAGATTTCTACAGCCAGGAAATATTAGCTGCTGCGATGTAAGCATATTTTACTTTTCCTCCTGGAAGCGTTGTAGCCATGAAATGAGCACTTTTTTACATCTTATTCATGGTCAAAAGCAGGTATAGGCATGGATACCTCAGCAACCAAGGCCTGACATGCTTGGTCCATTCTGCAATTGCATGCAACATGCTCTGCCCAGGGCACACCTCTAACAAGTCCTAGTGCTACTTGGACATTCTTGTGCTGGGAATATCTGTTTTTCTAAAATGGTGCTGGGGATATCTCCATGATTTTGTATATCTAAGTGCCATTTTCATACATCCAACTCTTGAAAAGAGCTTCTAAAATGTGCCCTTTGTTCTCACTGAGAACCAAAATCTTTTAAACAAACCAATCATTGCTTCTATTATGTTTCTTGTTAACAGGAAGATCATAATAGCAAGATTTTGGAAGTGCTCTTTCTCCCCCTTCCCTTATGGAATGATGGAAAAAAGTACTATAACTTTTGAATATGGGGAAACTATCCTGTTTATGACAGAACAAATCAAGTATTTAAGAGACAATGTGGGGGCCTGTGCTGAATTCCAAGCCCCTCTTTTCTTCTTAGGGTAATTCCCCCAAAGTTCTTTCTTTCTTTACTTTGTACCCATTATGGTCTATTGATTTGGAATAATGTTTTCTGTAAGTGATCGGTTCTCCACTGGAAATCTCCCACTCACATCTTCCTCTATTGATCTTTCTCTCCTCTACCCTCTATTCTTTCATCTTTTTTTTTCTCCTTTCCTTTTTTCTTCTCTTTTTGAAGTATTATTGCTTTCTCATCACTATCTTTCTTATTGTCTTGTTTATAGCGGCTGGCAGGAGAAGCAGAACATAGAACATCTTTTTGGTTGGAGGGGCCAAGCAAAACAATCTCCAGCCCTGCCATCAAGCTCTCTATTTACTGATTCTGTGTTAGGCATAATATTGGTGGGGCCATGGCCCCTGTAGCCCATTCCATTCTGCTGCCTATGATGGCTGGTGTTGTTCCTCCAAGGTGCCATTAAACCTGTTGCTGCTATTGGGTGTACTAATGTGGAATCTTTATATCATGCTATAACTGTACCAGCTAATTCGATTTTGCTTATTGTTAAAAAACTTTAATAAAGATTTAATTGTTAAAATTAATTATTATGCTGTACATGATGTCACTCCATGCCTCTATCAGCTTCAGCCACCAGAGGACTCTTCAGTATTCATCCCAAAGCATATGGGAGATACAGAGAAAACCTCACACAACCTCAACATGGGCAACAATGAGTATTCAACAGTAGTGAACTATATACCGGAAGTAGAACAGAAGACTGTCAGAAGAAAAGATCCTGCAGAGTTAAATACAAATCATGGTGGACTGTAGAGTACTGCAATAGAAAGACCAGAGAAATACAGTTTCAAGGGCAGGCCCTAGACTGATCTAGCAGGACTCAAGACAAGGACATTATCTGGTAAGTAAAATGTCACCTTCCATATCGTCCTGATAGACCAATCCAGACAAATAGTATGCACCAAAGCTACAATACCACTGGATGGGAAGAAGATACAGCAGCTCGCAGAAATCGAGTCGAAGACCGCGTCCAGGGCCAGGCCAGCCACTAGAATGCTAGGTATCATAAGGAAAGGAATGGAAAATAAAACAAAGGGGTATGTTTACTAAGCAGTCTTAACGTGCAGCCGGCGTTAGTGTGCAGGATGCCATATAAGGTAGTGGGCTCTCCGGTCTTAAGGTAGCATTTAGGGTTATCGTATGATAAGTACTTTTCGTGTGATAGAGGGTGCTGTGGCACGTTAATGCGCGTTAGCCTTAATTAGGTGTGCTGACCTACAAACACACCAACAGAGGTTTAGCACAATGGTTGATACATTGACTGATGAAACAGGGGTCATGAGTTTGATCCCCCAGTGGGCTTGATGAGTAAGGCTGTGTGAGGTATTACCCTTTACTTTAAATCAGTGCTGTCTGAGGCATTTTCTTTTTTAATTTAAATTAGTGCTGCCAGCAAACACACCCTCACAGTGCCATAACATAAGGTGCCGCATAAGGCGCCCTATAAGGCACTCCAGAGGGCACATTATAAAGTGCACTGTCCGCCAAGGCACCTTATAATGTTCCCTATAGGGTGCCTTATAAGGTGCCTTATAGGGCGCTTTAAAGGGTGCCTTATAGAGCGCTTTAGAGGGCGCCTTATGAGGCACCTTAAGGTTACAGCACTGTGAGGGTGTTTTTCCTGGCAGCACTAATTTAAATTAAAAAAGAAAATGCCTCAGACAGCCCTATCAAATAACCCCACTGTGGGATCAAACCCATGACCTCTGGCTCCACAGGCAGTAAGGTAACCGGTGGGCTACAGCTACTAACAGCCCCCTGGCTGGCTACAGAAGGACTGCAGGTCACCACACAAACTGTCTGCTGTGGTTACCAGGATAGGGTTAACCCACCCGTACTCATGAGGCACTGCACATGCAAATCAGCAGTCTACAGATGATCACAAGATGGGGTATGCACCCCCACAGCACCTCGGCCTGGTAGGGGGAACTGACCGTGTGCACCCCCACAGCACCTCAGCATGATAGGGGGTACTGACCGTATGTTACTGGCACAGAGTAGCTACAGACCGTCACATTGTGTGGGTACTTTGCTCACCCTGAGGGTGAGGTGGGGCGCCCAGCACCAGGTCCACAGCACCTTTCATGGCTGAAATAGGCCATTCTGCAGGTCCCTCAGTGCTAGTGTGCGTGATAGGTAGTTTCTGCAGACACACCTAGGATACATCTGTGTCCATCTGTATTTCTCAGTCATGTCTAGCCCTTATGGGCTATGATGCATCCAGAATGGTGCATATCCTGTGTTGGTGCCATGGTCATATGATGTAGGTGAAGGGTGGGTATTTGGACCCATAGGCAGATTATGTACCACCACCCAACCCACCCTCTGTGGCTTAGGGTTGGAAATAGGATGTCCCACCAACAGAGCCACATTCTACCTCCCTGCAATGGTGGCAGTAGAGGGGACCATCAACCCCAGTCCTGCTGGGGAACAGACACGCTACAGGGCAGGCAATGCAGAGCTGTACACATCCATAAAGCAATAGCAGACAGACAGTAGGCCTGGAAATGCTCAGCTGCCCCCACCACTATCTGACATTCTCCAGCAGCAAGCCTCCAGCCACTGCACCCTGCAAGGTGTTACAGCCAGACACATACTAGCTGCAGACAGTCTGCTAGCTAGTCCATAATGCATGTTCCTGGAGGAGATGCATGTATCCAGAACTGGGATGTCAGCATACAAACCAAGCAGATAAGTCAGTGATTGGGCCCCAAAAGAGAACCCATAAATATCACATGAGAAAAATGCTATATGGCACTATGGGGGAACCTAGCCATGCCATGGTCACTGCTCAGTCAGGATGAGAGTGACCTCCCAGCAGGACATGCTGTGGCCACCCTGTCCGTGCAGGTGGTGGCCGGGCACTACAATGTCCGAGCCATTGCCCTATGCCCTGTGCAGATGCATCCTGGCCAGGCCACCCTGTCCAGGCTATACTTATGGTACCTTGCTCCTCATTATGCACATTGGCAGGCTGACACTGGCAACAGTGCAAGCAGTGCAGGCTGAGGAAGGTGTTGGCAGCAAGCACACACTGGGTAGACAGAAACACACTCCCACACCTATGTCAGCATTGTGCAACTATAGAGGCTTTTGGCAGCCCTGGCCACCGCACCAGTCCTGGGCACAGTGCAGGCATGGCTATGGTACGCAATACTGTTGGGGTCACTCCCCAGGGTGGTAAACACTGTCAGACACCAGACCTGAAACACACTCCACAGACATCAGAGAGGTTGCT
This sequence comes from Ichthyophis bannanicus, assembly GCA_033557465.1. Classification (NCBI taxonomy): domain Eukaryota; kingdom Metazoa; phylum Chordata; class Amphibia; order Gymnophiona; family Ichthyophiidae; genus Ichthyophis; species Ichthyophis bannanicus. Next base: position 1,210,559,558 of record CM066032.1, read on the forward strand.
ATGATACAGTTCAATGAGCAGATTGTGCTTAACCTAGGGATTGCTATCTGCCAGTAATCATAGCAACCTTTTGATATATGTGTACCTTATTCCTAGGTTTATGGTGGCAGTGCTATGGTATGCAAGTGCTAGTATTGGGAGATGGTGCTGCACACAAGGCCCAACATCCTGCCTCTCCCGGAGGCTTTGGATAATGGTGCCTGTGGGTGCGGGTGTTTCTGCCCCTGTTGGCCACTGCTCTAGTACAGAGGTTCCCAATTCCAGTCCTGGTGGGCCAAACACTGTTCGGGTTTTCATGCTATCCCTAATGAATATACATGGTTACATCTGCATACTATGGGGGCGGCGCAAAGAAATGCAGCACAGGCATCTTTATTAGGGACAGCATGATGCCTGAATAGAGTTTGTCCCTCCAGGACTGCATTTGGGAAACTCTGCTCTAGGTATTGCATATGTCTATGGTGTCTGTACTCTGTAGGGTAAAATATAGGCATTTCAGGCATGTTTATGTTATCTGCAATAAAGGTTCCCTCTTTATTACCATGGTTTAGTACTGGGTAAAATATGGGGATTGGGTTGGTGGGAGCCACAGCTAGGACTTGAACCTGTAACCTTCTGTTCCTGAACACACTGGCTGTGTGTACTGCACCACACTGTTGCCACAGGGACATTTCATTCCCTGGGGATATGATGACTGTTCGTCAGACAGGGCCTGTCTGTTGCAGTGCATGGTACCCACCTAAACAGGGCTAGGCCATGGTCTGCTGTGAGCAGCTGCCACTGCCCCCTCCACCACCAGTACCCCTCTGTCGCCATGTTGACATGCCCTTCTGCTGGTGGTGCTGGTGGTGCGCAGTCTCAGGTCATCCAGTGTGCTGGTAGGCGGCTGCCTATGGTGTGGGTTCTGGGGTAGGGGTGCCTGCATAGATGTCCACGCTTCCCCCCAGCACTGCCTGCCAATGTTCTGTGCCCTTGGGGGTACCTGCTGGGTACTATCCCCTGTGACACTGGGGGAAACACACTCATGCCCCCATGTTGGGCCCTCATCAGTTGCTGTCTGGCTGCTCTACTGTTTCAGCATTCCTATGGGCCACCTAGGCATCACCCTAGTCCGCACTGTGGCCCAGCTGCACCACAGCATGTGCCGCCTGCAGCCCTCTGTATCCCCTTTTCCAGCATCTGTCCAGTTGCCCATTCCGACATGCCCACCTTGTTGTTGCGGGACATGTGCATGCCATAGGAAACCTGTCCAATAGAAAGGGAAAATCCTGATCAGCGCTATTTCACTGTGGGACATTCACCTTGTATGGGGACAAAGCATAGCCCCTTCCAAAATTGATATCCTTTTTTTGGAGCTTTCCCAGTAGTGTTTTTTGATGTTTCCCATTAATATCACTATTGTCCAGCTTGGTTATGTTTTTTTTCCTGTTTGTTCAGGTCATTTTCAATGTTTATTTGCCCTTTTGTTCCGTGCACTGGTATCACACTTATCACTTTTTGTTGGTTTCCCTGGCTTTGCTATACATTACTGACAGAAATGGTTTCTCTTCCCTTTAAATCTGCTCTAACGCGAGGGTTTCACTCGCGTTAGTTTTCAGCCCAGGAATCCACAGCGTTAGTGTGCAGGGAGCCTCTCCCCTCCCACTCTCCACCCATTGACCCTCTCTCTCCGCCCCTGGGGAGCCTTCCTCCGCCCTCCGGGAGCCTTTCTCCGCCTTCAGCGCTCGTTTGCACCGCTGCGCTCGTTAACGCGCGATAAGGCACCTTATCACCCGGTAAAGCACCATTATCGCGTGATAAGGCGCCTTATCGTGCAATAACGTGACAGCAGCGCAAATAGCGCCCTTTAGTAAACATACCCCAAAGGATATTATAATGCCTCTGTATCGTCCCATGGTGCGACTGCACCTTGAGTATTGTGTACAATTCTGGTCGCCGTTTCTTAAAAAGGATATAGCATTATTAGAAAAGGTACAGAGAAGAGCCACAAAAATGGTAAAGGAGATGGAAGGACACCCCTATAAAGAGAGGCTAAAAAGGTTAGGGCTCTTCAAACTGGAAAAGAGATGGCTGGGGAGAGATATGATAGAGGTCTATAAAGTAATGAATGGAATGGAATGGGTAAATAGATTGATTGTTTACATCATCAGAATATAGAAAGACTAGGGGACATGCAATGAAGCTACAGGGTAAACTATTTAAGACTAATAAGAGAAAATATTTTTTCACGCAACATGTAATCAAACTCTGGAATTTGCTACCGGAGGATGTAGTAAAAGCTGTTAGTGTAGATTGGTTTAAAAACGGTTTGGACAAGTTCCTAGAGGAAAGGTCCATAAATCATTATTAAAAGGGACCCGGGATATCACTGCTTGACCTATTACAAGCATCGTGGAACCTATGTCTTTTGGGGAAACAGCTAGGTACTTATGACCTAGATTGGCCACTGCTGGAAACAGTATACAGGGCTTGATGGACTTTGGTCTGACCCAGTATGCATATCTTATGTTCTTATGTTCTTATGTATGAGGGAACATAGGATGAGGGTGAAAGGGGATAGACTCAGGAGTAGTATGCGGAAATATTTCTTTATAGAAAGAGTGGTAGTTGCATTAAATAGTCTCCCAGTGGAGATGGTAGAGATGATGACAGTTTCTGAATTCAAAAAAGCATGGGACAAATGCAGAGGATCTCTATAGGCAAAAATGGGACTGTTGTAGTGGTTGATATGGAGGGGCAGACTAGATAGGCCCTATGGCCTTTTTCTGTCGTCATGTTTCTGTGTTTCTATTTTTTCCTTGAGTAGGGTAATAACTTACTAGTTGTCATATTTGCCTGCGGTCTTCGCCTAAGGGCCATGTCAAAGGGCCCTCTGGTGAAGCCCTCAGGCATGGGCCTGCCAGGCATGGATGCGCTTTCCGGCGCCTGCATTTGAGCAGTCTGGGGTGATGGGCCTGATTGTCTGAGGTTTTGGGCCTGGCTTTTGGATGGAAATCTTGTGCTCTGTGATTCAAACAGTGCATTGAGGAGAATTCTTGGCTTCTCTAGATCTGGCTGAGGCATAGTTTCATATCCTGATTCGGGCAGATCAGCAGAGGTATCTGTGTTTTGCCGTACTTGGCTCTATCAGTTCGCTGCCCTTCCTTTTGGGCTCTCCACTGCCCCAAGAATGTTCTCCAAAGTTATTGTGATGGCAGCTGTGGCGCCAAGTGATCTGTGTCCATCCCTATCTGAATGAGTGGCTCATTCATGCCCGTTCTCCATCAGAAGCAACTTAGGTAATCTCCCGAGTAGTGTCCTTCTTGGAAAGCCTTGGCTGGGTAATCAGTCAGAAAAAGAGCCAGGTTTTGCCTTCTTGGACCTTGGGGATTCTGGGAACACATTTCAACACTCAAGTGTGCAGGGTTTTCCTTCCAAAGTCAAAAGACTGTTCAATTGTCTAGCGTTGTTCTGTGCACAGCAGGTCCCAGAATCTGGGTTTATCTTCAGTTTCTCTGAATGATGATTCGTGGGAATGGGCTCACATGCAGCCGCTCCAATGGCCCTTGTTGACTCGATAGTCCCCGAGTTCTCGGGAGTTGGAACACAGACTCCTGCTCCCATTGATGGTGAAGTCCAACCTGCAGTGGTGGTGGCAGCCCTTTCATCTGAGGAAGAACATTCCACGGAATGATTTCTCCTGGATCCTGCTGATGACGGAAGCCAATCTCTGGGGCAGGGGATCCAGTGGTATTGTAGCTTTGGTGCATCCTATTTGTCTGGATTGGTCCAGCAGGACGATATGGAAGGTGACATTTTACTTACCAGATAATGTCCTTGTCTTGAGTCCTGCTAGATCAGTCCAGGGCCTGCTCTTGAAACTGTATTGCTTTGGTCTTTCTACTGCAGTACTCTACAGTCCACGCGATGAGTGAAAAAATATTTTCTCTTATTAGTCTTAAATAGGTTACACTATAGCTTCATTGCATGTCTCCTAGTCCTATATTTTGATGGCGTAAACAATCGATCTATATTTACCCGTTCCACTTCATTCATTAATTTATAGACCTCTGTCATATCTCTCCTCAGCCTCTCTTTTCCAGGTTGAAGAGCCCTAACCTTTTTAGCCTCTCCTCATAGGGGTATCCTCCCACCCCCTTTACCATTTTGATGGCTCTTCTCTGTCCTTTTCTAATTCTTCTATATCCTTTTTAAGATAAAGCGATAAGAATTGCACACAGTATTCAAGATGCAGTCGCATCATGGAATGATACAGAGGCATTATGATATTCTTTGTTTTATTCTCCATTCCTTCCCTTATGATTCCTATCATTCTATTTGGTTTCTTGGTTGCTGTGATGACCACAATGATGCCTAAATCTTTTTCCTGGGTGGTGGTTCCTAGTGTGGAATCTTGCATCGTGTAACTGTAGTTTGGGTTGCTCTTTCCTAGGTGCATAACTTTGCACTTGTCCACATTAAATTTCATCTGCCATTTGAATGTCTAGTCTTCCAATTTATCAAGGTCCTCTTGCAATTTTTCACAGTCCTCTTGGATTTTAAGAACGTTGAATAATTTTGTGTCATCTGCAAATTTGAATACGTCACTCGTTATTCTTATTTCCAGGTCATTTACAAACATGTTAAAAATCAGTGGACCCAGCATAGATCCCTGTGGTACTCTACTATTCATCGTTCTCCATTGGAAAAATTGACCATTTAACCCTACCCTCTGCTTTCTATCTTTTAACCAGTTCCTGATCCACAATAGTACACTGCCTCCTATTCCATAACTTTTTAATTTCATCAAGAGTCTCTCATGAGGGGCTTTGTCAAAGACTTTCTGAAGACCCAGATACACTATATCAACTGACTCACCTTTTTCTACTTGTTTATTCACACCTTCAAAAAATATAACATATTAGTAAGACAAGACCTTCCTTGGCTAAAACTATGTTGGCTGTCTCCCATTAAGCCTTGTCTAACAACATGTTCAGTAATTTTGTACTTTATAATGGTTTCTACCATTTTTCCCAGTACTGACATCAGGCTCACCGTTCTGTAGTTGCCGGATCACCCCTGGAACACTTTTGAAAAATTGGCGTTATAATGGCCATCCTCCAATCTTCTGGTGTTACAGATAATTTTAATGATAGTTCACAGATTACTAGAAGTAGGCCTGTGATCTCATATTTCAGTTCTTTCAACACCTTTGGATGTATACCATCCAGTCCAGGTGATTTTCTACTCTTCAGTTTATCAAAGAGTTGTATTTCATCTTCCCAGTTTATCGATATTTCTTTTAATTCTTCTGCGGCATCACCTTTAAATACCATTTCAATCATGGGTAGCATCCCTACATCTTTCTTAGTAAAAACCGAAGCAAAGAATTCATTCAGTCTCTCTGCTATGGTCTTAAGAACATAAGAACATAAGATATGTCATACTGGGTCAGACCAAGATCCATCAAGCCCAGTATTCTGTTTCCAACAGTGGCCAATCTAGGTCATATGTACCTAGCAGTTTCCCCAAGGGACACAGGTTCCACAATGCTTGTATTGGTTCAAGCATTGATATACTGGGTCCCTTCTTAATAATGGTTTATGGACCTTTCCTCCAGGAACTTGTCCAGACCTTTTTTAAACCCAGCTACACTAACAGCCTTTACTACATCCTCCGCTAACAAATTCCAGAGTTTGATTACACGTTGAGTGAAAAAATATTTTCTTTTATTAGTCTTAAATAGTTTACCCTGTAGCTTCATTGCATGTCCCCTAGTCTTTCTATAATCTGATAAGGTAAGCAATCAATCTATGTTTACCCGTTCCACTCCGTTCATCAATTTATAGACTTCTATCATATCTCCCCTCAGCCGTCTCTTTTCCAGGTTAAAGAGCTCTAACCTTTTTAGCCTTTCTTCATAGGAGTATACTTCCATCCCATTTACCATTTTGGTGGCTCTTCTCTGAACCTTTTCTAAAATCGCTATATCCTTTTTAAGATACGACGACTAGAATTGCACACAATATTCAAGGTGCGATCTCACCATGGAACGATATAGAGGCATTATAATATCTTTTGTTTTATTTTCCATTCCTTTCCTTATCATACCTAGCATTCTATTTGCTCTCTTGGCCGCCGCTGCACACTGAGCCGAGGGTTTTAACATAGTACCCACAATGACGCCTAAATCTTTTTCCTGGGTGGTAGTTCCTAATGTGGAACCTTGCATCGTGTAACCATAGTTTGGGTTGTTCTTCCCTAGGTGCATAACCTTGCACTTGTCCACATTAAATTTCATCTGCCATTTTGATGCCCAGTCTTCCAATTTATCAAGATCCTCTTGCAATTTTCCACAATCCTCTTGGGTTTTAACAACTTTAAATAGTTTTGTGTCATCTGCAAATTTGATAACCTCACTCGTTATTCCACTTTCCAGGTCATTTATGAATATGTCTAAAAGCAGCGGACCCAGCACAGATCCCTGGGGTACACCACTATTCACCATTCTCCATTGGGAAAATTGGCCATTTAGCCCTACCCTCTGCTTTCTATCTTTTAACCAGTTCCTGATCCACAATAGTACACTGCCTCCTATCCCATGACTCTTTAGTTTTGCCAAAAGTCTCTCATGAGGGACTTTGTTAAAGGCTTTCTGAAAGTCCAGATACACAATATCAACCTACTCACTTTTGACCACCTGATTATTCACTCCTTCAAAGAAACATGACAGATTAGTAAGACAAGATCTTCCTTGTCTAAAGCCATGTTGGCTGTCTCCCATTAGGTCATGACTATCTACATGCTGAGTAATTTTATTCTTTATGATGGTTTCTACCATTTTTCCTGGTACTGACGTCAGGCTCACCGGTCTGTAGTTTCCCGGATCACCCCTGGAACCCTTTTTAAAAATTGGTGTTACATTGGCGATCCTCCAATCTTCAGGTATTAGAGATGATTTTAATGATAGTTCACAGATTACTAATAGCAGGTTTGCAATCTCATATTTCAGTTCTTTCAACACCCTTGGATGTATACCATCCAGCCCAGGTGATTTGCTACTCTTCAGTTTATCTAATAATTGTAATACATCTTCCCGATGTATCGATATTTCCTTCAATTCTTCCGCACCTTTAAATACCACTTCAGTCATGGGTAACATCCCTACATCTTCCTCAGTAAAGACTGAAGCAAAGAATTCATTCAGTCTATCCGCTATCGCCTTGTCGCCTCTTAGTGCTCCTTTAACCCCTTTATCATCTAATGGACCAACTGAATCTCTCACAGGTTTTTTGCTATGAATGTACTTGAAAAGGTCTTTAGTTTGCGTTTTTGCTTCCGCAGCAAGCTTCTTCTCAAACTCTCCCTTTGCCTGCCTTATCAATGCCTTGCATTTGACTTGCCAGTGCTTGTGCTGTTTCCAGGTTTCGTCGTTTGGCTCTTTTTTCCATTTCCTGAAAGATGCTTTTTTGACAACAACAGCCTCTCTGACCTCACCTTTAAACCATGCTGGCAGTTTTTTGGACTTCATTCCACTTTTCTTAAAGCGTGGAATACAGCTGGTCTGGGCTTCCAAGATAGTATTTTTCAACAACAGCCAAGCCTGATGTACGTCTTTAACCTTTGCAACTGCTCCTTTTAGTTTTTTCTTAACTATTTTCCTCATTTTATCATAGTCTCCCTTTCGAAAGTTAAAAGGTAGTACTGTAGATTTCCTTACTATCCCTCCTCCACTAATTAAATCAAAGGCGATCATGCTATGATCACTATTGCCAAGCGGCCCCAACAACCTTATCTCTTGCACTAGATCTGGTGTTCCACTAAGGACTAGGTCTAATATGGCTTCCCCTCTGGTCAGTTCGTGAACCAGCTGCTCCAAGAAGCAGTCATTTATTTCATCTAGGAACTTTATCTCCCTAGCATGTCCTGACGTGACACTGACCCAGTCGATACCGGGGTAGTTGAAATCACCCATTATTATTATTACTGCGCTGTAACTTTTGTTAGCTTCCTTGATTTCTTTGAGCATTTCATCATCCATTTGTTCATTCTGGCCAGGCGCTCGATAGTACACCCCCACTGCCATTGCCTTCCCCCTTTTACATGGAATTTCAGTCTATATAGATTCTACAGCAGATTTTGTTTCCTGCAAAACTTTAATCCTTTCTGACTCAATGCCCTCTCTAACATAGAGAGCAACCCCTCCACCAATTTGATCAGCTCTATCATTACGATATAGTTTGTACGCAGGTATCACAGTGTCCCACTGGTTGTCCTCCTTGCACCATGTCTCTGATATTCCAGTCATATCTAACCTTTCATTTAGTGCTATATATTCTAACTCTCCCATCTTATTTTTTAGACTTCTAGCATTTGCATACAAGCATTTTAGAGAATGTATTTTATTCATATTAATTTGGCTATTGTTAGACATGGGTAATTTGGGATCTTTAAGCTCTGCCTGCTCCATACTTGAGGGCATTTGGGCTACTTTACTCTTTTGTGGAACCTCTCTGCTTTTGATAGTATCCTTCAAAGATACATTCTTACGAACCATCCGCTCTTGGGCGACTGTCGGCTTTCCCCTAATATCTAGTTTAAAAGCTGCTCTATCTCCTTTTTAAAGGTTAATGCCAGCAGCCTGGTTCCATCCCAGTTAAGGTGAAGCCCATCCCTTCGGAAGAGCCCCTCCTTTCCCCAGAATGTTCCCCAGTTCCTAACAAATCCAAAACCCTCATCTCTGCACCTTTGTCTCATCCACGCATTGAGACTCCGGAGCTCTGCCTGCCTTTTGGGTCCAGCGCGTGGAACAGGAAGCATTTCGGAGAATGCTACCCTGGAAGTTCTGGATTTCAAATTCCTACCTAAAAGCCTAAATTTAGCCTCCACAACCTCCCTACCACATTTTCCTATGTCATTGGTACCGACATGTACCAGGACAGCAGACTCCTCCCCAGCACTATCTAAGACCTTATCTAGGTGGCGCGTGAGGTCCGCTACCTTCGCACCAGGGAGGCATGTTACCAGGCGATCCTCACGTCCACCAGCCACCCAGCTATCTACATGCCCAATGATCGAATCACCAACTATAACGGCTGTCCTCACCCTTTCCTCATGGGCACATGGCCCTGGAGAAACTTCCTCGGTGCGAGAGGGTTTTACATCACCTGGAGGACAGGTCCTAGTTACAGGATCACTTCCTGCTACACCAGGGTGATGCTCTCCTGTCACGTGACCTCTCTCCTCCATGGCAACAGGGATGCTGCCAGACTGGAGGTGGGACTTCAGGACTATATCCCTGTAGGTCTCGTCTATGTACCTCTCTGTCTGTCTTATGCTTTCCAAGTCTGCTACTTTAGCCTCTAGAGAATGGACTCGTTCCCTGAGAGCAAAGAGCTCCTTGCACCTAGTGCACACGTAAGACCTCTCACCAACTGGGAGAAAATCGTACATGTGACACTCAATGCAAAAGACTGTCTCCTCTTAGTGTCCCTTTTACACCTCTATCATCTAATGTTCCAACTGACTCTCTCACAGCTTTTTTACTACAAATGTACTTTGAAAAAGCTTTTATTATGGAGGTTATTCTGAGACACAAATTGCGGGGACGGACATCCCAACGTGATGTCCATCCCCAGTATTCGTGACGGCGGCAGCCCCAGTCTAACTTCCCTGCCGGTTGTGTGGGTTAGTCTGGGGTGGGGAAGAGAAAGCCCGGGTGCGGAGAGTGGCTGGATGGTGGGCGGTCACTGGCCCTGGACATACAGGCCTGATTCTAATGTTGGCCCTGTACGTCCAGAGCCAGCGAAATGGCTGGGGAAGTTATTCCACCTCCAAAGTGGAATAACTTCCCTGGACATTGTTTTGTTTTAAAGCTGGGATGCAGAAGGGGCTGGGGAGGGCCAGGGCTTCTTCCCCATAGACTGACCCTAGCCTTAGGAGGCCGGATCGGGGGTTGGGCTGCGCGGAAAAACCTTAATTGTTGGCAGCCGGCATCGTGGCATTTAAATGCAGCCAACTAACTGAGCTGTCTGGGCAGTGCCTGTACGTAATTGCGATTCTGATCCCGTGGGGCTAGATGTGCCCCACGGGATCAGGATCGCGATCCCCTTTATATGTCTGGCTCAGACCGGACGTACAAAGGGGATAGCCATGTGGGACAGAATCAGGCCCTATGTGTTTTTGCTTCTGCAGCAAGCTTTTTTTCAAATTCTTTCTTTGCCTGTCTTATCAATGCCTTGCATCTAACTTGACAGTGCATTTGGCCGGCTGAACATCCTTACCCTTAGCGCCATCCTGCACCTCCTGCCCTGAGGCAGGAAAGGGTGGATTAACTGTGTCCCCCAGCTGAGAGGGGAAAGCATGCCCTCCAGAGGTGACTCAGAAGCTGCCATACAGGAAAGACAAAGTCCAGAATCCAAAGATGAGGTGCCTCTTTTCTTGCCAAGGTCAAACAACGTTTCTTGGAAGAAGACATAGAAGTTAGGGTAAGTATCACAAGAGCGCACATTAAGGCTGCGTTCGTCTGCAAGCGCTCATTAATTGTACATTTACAGAACACATGTTAAAGGTACTAAGGATGGAATGATTATTGGAGCCTCTTGGGTGGAACGTATGTTAGGACTGTGCAAACTGCAGGAACACAATAGGCAAAAACATTACCAACACATTCAGAAAATGGCAGGAAACTCCCACCCAGCACCAATGGTGGCTAGTAGTCCTCCTCGAATTGCGTCCCTCAGAGGCAGAACCGTGAGCCCCCAACAAGGAAAATGACAAGGTCAAGCCTTGGTACTCATCCCCTGAGAGCTCTGGGCAGAGGATCCGTGCTGAGCTCAGCTCTACTCCCCTGAAACTACTTCACTACCTGGGTTTCAGCAGCACTGTTTGAAATGTTGCTGGCAGGCAGATTCCTCTGAGAGCCTTCTGTAATCTTTGGGAAAGAGCGGGGAGGGGGATGGTAAGGAGGAGGAGGAGAAAGATGGTGCTGAGATGGTGTGAGGCTGTTGCAGACTTCAAAATCCTTCCAATTTTGACTGCTCAACAGGCCCTTATCATGATAAGGGTGTGGAGCTGAACCAATTTTTCCTCCTCCTGTGGCTACCAAAAAGACCACAGTCTAGTGGAGCCTCCCACATCATGCTTAAGTGTCACCCTTTTAGGGCTTTAGGTGGTTATTCATGAGCATTTAATCAATCTCTTTTCCTCTCAATCTTCAGATTTTATACTGAAAATCCATCCATCATCTGCTGGAGACAAAGAAATACTGAAGAGATCTCTGGTGGCTGAGGCTGATAGAGGCATGGAGTGATGTCATTAAAGCCTGGGTTTTTCATTGGTCTTTGTCTCCACCAATCTGCTTATAGGGGAACACAACCACGTATCTGGACTGGTCTAGCAGGAAGATATGGAATATATGTTATTTGCATCTGTGACATTACTGCGTGTTTACATAACTAATTTTTTTTTTGTAACTTTTCCTTTATTGGTTTTTCCACAATACACAACAATCACACAGAATCCAAACTATACAATAGAATAGAATCCCAACATACCCCCCCCCCTCCACTATACACCCCAAACAGAACTACAGCAAACCAGCACCCACAACCAAGGCCCAACCCCAACCGCCCCGGGGCACAGATCCCGCCCCATACTTCAACAGGATTCCCCCCCTCCCCCATCTACGACCCGCCCCCCTCCCCACCCCTCCCCCCCCTGACAACCAAGCACCACCCCACCCTCCCCCCATTTGCCACCCCCCAATACTCCCTACCCCGTGCCCCCCCTCCCCGTCTGCCAACTCAAGAGCCACCCATCATACCCCTTCCACAACTGCCGGAATTGTGGCACCTTGTGCGCCCCAGAGGCAGCTATTTCACACAGCCCCCTCAACCGACTTAATCTCCCCACAATCTCTCTCCGAGAGGGGAGAGCTGCAATCTTCCAGCGTAATAAAAGCTCCCCCCGCACTGCAGCAATACAATAACCAACCATCATCTGCACCCCCCGGTCCCCCTCGTCTTCCATTTCATTTAATAAAACCATGGCTGGAGTCAAAACCACCGGGGCCCCTGTCATTTCCTGTATAACCCCCTCCCAATCGACCCACAGAACCCTCACTAGCGGGCAGTCCCACAGTAGATGATAGAGGTCCCCCCTCCCTGTACACCCCCTCCAACACTCTCCAGACTCCGCCCTACAGAAGGCCCTCAACGCCCACGGGGTCCAATAGGTCTGATAGCGAATCTTCAAGCTACTCTCCAGGTAGGCCGTGCCCGGGGCCAACCTCTTAGTCCACCTGTAAATATCTTGCCAGCGCTCCCGCGTCCACTCCCCCCCCAGTGTCTTCTCCCAGGCCACCTCTCCCCGAATATCCGCCCCAACCCCCCCAACATAAGCAATTCCTTATAGAATTGGGAAATGGCCCCCCTCCGCACCCCCCGCACCAGAAGAGCCTCAATCGCCGTAGCTTCCTGACCAACATCAGCCTTGACCTCGCGCCGACTCAAAAACGATACTACCTGCAAATATGCAAAAAACCCTCTCCCCGCCAACCCAAATTCATGTTGGAGCTCTCCCCAACTCTTGAGGTCCCCCCCCGCCTGGAGCACCTGTCCCATAAATTGTAGCCCCTTCCCCTGCCACTCCCGGAACACTCCCCCCTCTTTCCCAGGGGCAAAGTCCTGAACCCCCATGAAAGACATTCCACGAGTGTATTTTTTGCCCCCCAGCAGCTGCCGTCGCCACCGTACCCAAATCGCCTGTGTCAGGGCCCGAAAAGGATTTCTCCCCAGCCCCCCACCCACCCCCCCTCCCGGGTCCCAAAGCCACTCGACCAGGCTCTCCCCCACTCCTGACCCCTGCTCCAATTGCACCCACCTAGGGGTTTCTACCTCCGCCCCTTGCCAACTGATCAGTGCCCGCAACTGGGAAGCCAAATAGTACTTCTACAGCCAGGGAACTCCCAGGCCCCCGTCTTTACCCGATCGGAACATTACAAGCCGCGTCACCCGCGGGCGCTTCCCTGCCCAGATAAACTCCATCATGACCTGTTGCGCACGTTTCAGAAAATTCCGGGACACCTTACACGGAAGGGAACTGAACAAAAACAAGAACCGAGGCAAGACATTCATTTTTAGTACCGCTATCCTACCCAGCCATGTGAGATATAAACCCTTCCACCGCTGCAGGTCCCGGCGCACTTCCTTCAAAAGCCCGCCATAATTAACCTTCACCAGGCCCTCCAAATGCGGTCCCATCTGGATGCCCAAGTATCGGTAGTGATCTCCCACCCACTTAAACGCGAAAGCCTCTCGCAACCCCTCCTCCAAATCCTTAGGAAGATTAAACCCCAAAATCTCAGATTTACTATCATTAATCTTATATCCCGCCACCCGACTATAACTCTCAATCTCGTGCAACAAGTTCGGTAAGGTTATCAAGGGCTCCCGCACTGTGAAAATGACATCATCCGCAAGTAGAGTAATCTTAACCTCCTGGGAGTTCATTAAGACCCCCTTAATATCCGAGGATCCCCGGATCCGCGCTGCCAGCGGCTCAATGACCAAGGCAAAGAGCAGGGGAGATAAGGGGCAGCCCTGCCTAGTGCCCCTCCCCAACGCAAACGTCCCCGAATAACTACCGTTTACTCGCACCCTGGCTTGAGGAGCCTCATACATCGCTTGCACCCACTTAACAAAATTGGGGCCCACCCCCCCTTTCTCCAATACACTAAGCATAAAGGGCCATTCCACCCTGTCAAACGCTTTTTCCGCATCCACCGTTAGAAAAACAGCCCGCTGCCCCGTCCGTTGTACCTCCCAGGTAAGGTTACAGACCTTACGTATATTATCTCCACCCTGCCGCCCGGTGATAAACCCGGTTTGATCCGGATGTATCAAGACCGGCATCACTGTAGCCAATCTATTGGCCAAAACCTTGGCAAGCAGCTTGGCATCCACGTTCAACAATGAAATGGGCCTGTAAGACCCACAAACCATCGGGTCCTTCCCGGGCTTAGGGATAAGGGTAATCCCAGCTTCCCGCATCGACCTTGGAGTCGCCCCACCGTCTAACACCCCATTAAAGACCTTCACCATCAAAGGCCCCAACAGGGAACGAAACGCCTGATAAAAACGCCCCGACAGACCGTCTAGGCCGGGGGCCTTTCCCCGTTTCAACGTTCCGATCGCCGAAGCGACTTCGATCTCCGTTATGGGCCGATCAAGCCGCTCCATCTCCTCTTTGGGCAACGAAGGTAGGGCACAGTCCTTCAAGTACTCAACACACGAATCTTTTCCCCCCCTCACCTCACTGGTGTACAATGCTTTATAGTAGTCCACAAAAGTCGCCCGGATCTCGTTGTTCCCGTGCACCAGTCTCCCCCCGGCACCCCGAATACCTCCAATATGCTTCTGCATCACTCTACTCCGCAACCGTTGGGCCAGTCTCCTCCCCATCTTGTTCCCCCCCTCCAACCACCCTTGTTTTAATACCCGTAACTCATACGCTAAGGTGCTTACTCGCAATTGTTCCAATTGCCCCCTCAACTCCTTCAGCTTCTCTCCCACCCCCCTATCCGTTCCTCCCCTCCCGTGTACCTCCCCCTCCAGGCTCCGAATAGCCTTCAACAGCTGATGCTCCCGTTCCCCTTTACTTCGGCGCTCTCGGGCAGCTTCCTGCACGAACTGCCCCCTCACCACCGCCTTTAGCCCGTCCCAAACCATCCCTAACTCCACCTCGCCATTCATATTGAACTCTTGGTATTCTGTGATCAACTTCGCCATTCGCTCAATCATCTCTGGCTCATCCAACAGAGCTTTATTAAGCCGCCAGAACTTTACCCCCTCATCCACATATCCCAAACTAAACCGTACCCACACAGGCGCATGGTCCGTCCATGTAATGGAACCATGGTCTGCCTCAACCACCCTATTCAACCATCCTCCCCCCGCCCACACCATATCAATCCTACTATATGTACCATGTGGCGCTGAATAAAAAGTATATTGTTTGCACCCAGGGTGTTGACTCCGCCAGACATCTTCCACCCCTAACCGTTCCTTCAATTGTAGCAATTTCACCCGGTCCACCCTCCACCCCAGCCCACTCCCCCCCCCCATTATCCACCCTCGGGTTCATCGTCAAATTGAAATCCCCCCCAATAATGAGAGGAGCGTCGCTCAAATTCCCCAGCTCCTCCTGCATACGGGCAAAAAATTCCCCCTGCTTATCGTTAGGACCATAAAGACTCACAATCCAGACCTGCTCCTTCCCAATTTGAAGTTTAAGTCCCACTGCCCTCCCCTTCCGATCCCGATATTCCCCCACCACCTTATCCACCCAGTCCGCCCTCACCAAAATACCTACCCCCCCCTTCCGAGCCTCTGCCCTCTGCCCCGCCAGCAGTACGCGGGGGTATCGCTTTGTCTGCAACAACCTTTCCTGGCCCACTTTCAAATGAGTTTCTTGCAGACAAATGAAATCTGCTCTCACCCTCCCCCCCTCCCGCTCCACCATACGCCTCTTCCTCCAAGAACCCAACCCCCGCACATTCATCGTGGCTACGGTCAGATGCTGTTGTCCCACTCTAGTCCCCCCTCCATTCACCGCACGCCCCTTCCAACCCCCTCCCCCCCCGGCCCCCGTCCCCCTTCTTCCTTCCCATCCCCCCCTTCCCCCAAGACCCCCCCCACATCCCCCCTCCCCATCCAAAACCCCCTCCACCCTCTGGAGGTCTCCTACGGAGTAGTGCCCACCAACCAGAGGCAGCCTCCCCCCCCCGGTCCCTCCAACCCCCTCCCGAGCACATCCCCCCTCCAACCCCGCTCTCGTCCCCCTCCCCCTCCCCACCCGCCCCGCATACCCCCACACACCCTCACATCCTCTCACACCTCCCTATCTCACCCCTCCCCCTCTCCACTCTCCCAACCACCCCACCCACCGCCCCACCGGTTCCCCCCCACTGTGGGAGACCATGACCTCCCGCCGGAACATATTGACATATCTCATGGCATATAAATCCAATACACTATAAGCAGAAACAGGCTTAACTGAACATGCGGTGGCCCACAAAGGAGCCGTACCAATAACCACCACATTAAAGTCCCCCAAATCTTTCAGGTGCACCCCTCCAGCGCAGTGCAGTGAGATTGCTCCTCGGCGTCCACCACCGGACTCCCTCGCCGCTTCTCGCCACTCCTCCGGGGCGCTGGCGTCGCTACGCCTCCACCTCCTCCCGTCAAGTCCTTTGCCAAGCCGCTCCCCAGCCCCGCCTCTTTCACCGCTGCCATAGCCTCCGAGACCGTGTGGGCCCTCCAGTTCTTAAGCACCACGGTGAAGAGGATGCCAAAGGGATACAGCCAGCGGTAGCGGACATTCTCTCTCCTCAAAATAGATGTGACTGGCTGCATGTCGCGTCTCCGTTGTAAAGTTCCAGCTGCCAGGTCTGGGAAAATCTGTAGCACATAGCCTTGCCAAACAAAATCCCTGCGGTTGCGCAACAGGGCGAGGATCTGTTCCTTAAGTTTAAAGTCTGCCATGCACAGCACAATATCCCGCGGCCGGTTAGGCCTACTAGGTCCCAAGGCCCGATGGGCCCGGACTAATTGCAGCCCCCCCTGTGCCAACTCAGTCTCGGATTCAGCTAACACAGTCTGGAGAATCGCGCTCGCTACCTTCTCGCTATCCACAAACTCCTTCTCTTCGGGCACCCCCCGTATCCGTAAATTGTTCCGTCGAGACCTATTTTCAAGGTCCTCGAGTTTTAACAGAATCATGTTCTTCCATGCCTCCGTTTCTTTAAGTGAGCTTTCCATCGCGCTCTGCCGGGTGTCCAACCTGCCCAGCTGCTGTTCCTGCTCCTCCACGCGGTGACCCAGCTCTCCCAGCTCCTCTCTCAGAGCGGCGCACATGTCGCCCACCTCTGTCCGCACTGCCTGCATCTCCGTCTTAAGCTCGCCAAACCAGCCTTGCAGTTCTTCCCTTGACACATTGTGCATGACTGTCTCCGCCAACGCCGGGGCCTCACTCCGCTGTCCCTTCCGATCTAGCGCATCGCCATTTCCCGCGCTTTGCCCCGCCATCTTCTTCTCCGCCGCCGCGGACTTCGCACCCCCATATGCGAACTCCTTTAAGTCCACCGTCTTCTTCCGCATCGTCATGGGGTTCAAGAAGCTTTCCCCCTCCACCAACTGCGAGCACGCGGGTAACTACAAGCTCAAACCGGGGAAATTGTTACAAAAACTTCAGCTGCCCTCCGGAGCTCTCAGACTAGGCTGCCATGCTAGTTGATGATGTCACTTCCTCCCGCCTACATAACTAATTTAATATAATTTAATTTTTTACCATTTCTATTCTGCCTTTACAATTTAGTTCAAAGGGGAGAACAAAACAAAGGCCTAAAGAATTGGGCAGCATTATCAATTAATACAATCTTTGATTACATTACCATTGCCCTCGTTTGATTTGTGGTTTGTTGTGTTGTGAGCACTTGTGCACATCAGTGATAATGATAGCTATGCTATCAGTAGCTTAATTAATGACAGGGTCACCCAAGAAGGACAGGGCTCAGCTGAGGTGCCAGACTAAGACAAACCACTCATCTAAGCAGCAGCAGTACTGAATGTAGTTGGTGGAGGAGATGACATCTCTGACAATGACCACACTGGCATTACCTGCGTGGAAGAAAGGCCTACAATCTATTTCTGTATCTTGCTCCTACAACCCAATGGATAGTCAAAACAAAACAAATTGTGATACAGTCGTCCCTCGCCACTTCGCGCTTCGACTTTCGCGGCTTCAATCTATCGCGGTTTTTTCAAATACGAGTGTAATGGTGACTAAAGGGATGTTATAGGTTGTAAACAGGTTTTCTATGCTCTAACTACGAAAATATTCAATTTATAAATAAAGAATCCTACTTTGTGGAAATTCACTTATCGTGGTAGAGTCTGGAACGGATTAACCACGATAAATGAGGGACGACTGTATAGTACTTGAAGATGAGTCCCCACAATCAGAAGGCACTCAATGGGTTACTGGGAAAAACTGAAGACTTTTCAGAGTAAAGATAATATTTGTGATTTGGTTGGAACAAAGCCCTCGGAATGTCTGACTGCTGATGTAACTGCACATGAAATGAGAGTCAGAAGCTACAAAGAAGTCTTATATATTAAAACATAGATAATATGCAGTGAATGCTTAATTTATATTTGTCTGTAAGGAATGCTCATCAGTAAATTTATTTCACCAACACATGCAGAAGAGGATGCAGAACATGCAAAGAAGATACACTGATAGTCATAGGATGCCTGGAAAACAACAGTTGGAACAAAGATGGAAAAGCGGTTAGAAAATAACAGCTTGGCAACAGAAATGAAGCTGCAGAAAAACAAATAGAATTCTACAAGATCAAAAATCTATTAATCTCAAACACTTTCTTCCAGTAAGATCGTCAACTGCATAAACATAGACTTTGCCCAGTGGATTGTACAAAAATCAAATTGACTACATGTATGGAAGTCAACAATGGAAAAGTTCAATAACATCAACGAAGACAAAACCTGGAATTGACTATGGTATAGATCACAAGCTATTAGTATGCAAATTCAAGCTAAACCTGAAAAAGAGCAAGCCACTCATGAATGTATCAAAGTATGTTCTTGAAAATATACCACTGGAATTTAAAGACTGCCTGCACTAGAAACGTTATGAGATGACATCAAAAAAGTTGTGCTTGCAAAAGGTGAATAAAGCAAAATGGTCAAAATGGAGGACCAAAGAATCTCTAAAAATTGCTCAGAACAGCTGAGAAGCTAAAGCCAGAGGAGAATGTGAGGTAATCACAGAATTTAACAGAGTTACAATGTGCAAAGGGAAGTACTACAATGATACATGCAAGGAAATAAAATCAGAAACAATCAGAGGAAGAACAAGATTAGCTTTCCTGAAGCTATGAAAATTAAAGATAAAATTCCAGCCTTGAATTGGAAAGCTAAAAGATGCTCAAGAATTCATGGTGAATGATGCTAAGAAAATCAAGAAATGGTGGAAAGAATACATTAAGGGGGTCATTTTAGAAGCCCTATTTGTGAGATGGATGTCTGAAAATGGGCATTCAGATGTGCAAATCACTGAGATATCTCCAGAATCATTTTAGTAAACCAGGTATATAGACGTCCCCAGCATGAGCATGCTCATGTAGTATGGGGATGTGGTAGAGGCATGGCCTAGGCGGAGCAAGGGAGATACATGTCTAATGAAATTAGGAAAGGTATACAATAAGACTGCATACTTTCCCTATACCTGTTCAATTTATATGCAGGACAAATCATCAGAGAAACAGGACTGTATAAAGACAACTGAAGGCTTTAGATTGGTGGAAGACTCAGCAACAACTGTAGCTATAGCCATGTTATTGGCTGAACGTGAAGAAGATCTAAAACATCTGCTTAACACCTTAACGTGAAGAAAACAAAGATCCTAACAACTGGCAAAATCAATAATTTTATCTTTGATGGAAAAGAAATAGAAAAAGTAGGCAACTTTAATCTATTTGTATCAATAATCAATAATGAAATGACAAACAGTGAAGAAATCTGAAGACGCATTGCTCTGGGCAGAACAGCTATGAAGGACCTGGATAAGATTGCCAATTCAAAGATATGTCTCTGCACGTAAAGATTCAACTTGTCCAAGCCATAGAATTTTTAATAATGTCATAAGGATCACAGAGTTGGACAGTGAAGAAGAAATACAGGGAAAAAAATCAAAGCTTTCAAATATTGGAGAATAATGCTATGTATACCATGGATTGCCCAAAGAACAAATGAATTGGTACTAGAGAATATCAAACCCAAGCTTTCCTTAGAAGCTCAGATAGTAAGAATTTTACTTTGGACACATCATACGTGAAGAAAGATCATTATAAAAAGACATCATGCTTGGCAAAAGAGGAAGACCAGTGAGGCGATGGATCAATACAATTACAGACATGGATGACACTCTATCAACAATTAGCCACCTGACTGAAAACCAAAAACAGTTTAGGAAAATATCCACAGGGTTATCATGAATCAACAGTGACTCTACAGCACTTAACAACAATTCAATATCAAATACATAATTACAATAGCAGCTGTCTAATTGCAGTACTATTATTTGCTAGAACCACTTAGATGCCAAAACGTTGTTAAACAAAAAGGTTCAGTTGTCTTCTAAAGCTCATATATCTTTTTTCTAGTCTTAAATTGGCAATTCATTTGAGCGTATGATAGCATGATAATAAACAGCTTATCTAAAGTTATTTTTGGTTATAATTTCTCATTGTTGGATAACAAAGGAACACAGTGATAGAAACATAGAAACATGACAGCAGATAAAGGCCATATGGCCTATCCAGTCTGCCCTTCCATACCAAACTACTAAGCTCTCCAATCCCTTTTTTTACTTTAGAGATCTTCCGTGTTTGTGCCATGCTTTCTTGAAATCAAATACAGTCATTGCCTCTACTCTCTCAACTGGGAGACTATTCCATGTATTTATCACACTTTCCATAAATAAATATTTCCACAAATTACCCCTCAGTCCATCTCCTTTCACATTCATTCTATACTTCCTCACTGCAGAGCTTTCTTTTAATTCAAAGAAGCTCTCCTCCTATGCATTTATGCCATGGAGCTATTTAAACATCTCTGTCGTATCTCCCCTCTCCTGTTTTTCTTCCAAAATATACAAATTGAGATCTTTAAGTCTGTCCCCATATGTTTTATGACAAAGCTCACTGACCATTTTGGTATATCTCCTTTTGAAGGTGAGGCATCCAGAATTATACAAAATACTCTAAATTAGGTCTCACCAAAGACTTATACAGAGGGAGAAAGATCTGTGCGTGAGGGAGTCATCGCGGTTCCATCTGCGTGGCTCGGGACTGTAGCACCCGGTGGAGGCTTGCAGTGTCAGCGTGCAGGCAGGAGGAGGACGTGCCCTGCCTTGGAGGACCCTTCCCTGCTCGATAAAACCCCGAGATACCTGGCAGTTGCTGGAGAAAGATCTGTGCGTGAGGGAGTCATCGCGGTTCCATCTGCGCGGCTCGGGACTGTAGCACCCGGTGGAGGCTTGCAGTGTCAGCATGCAGGCAGGAGGAGGACGTGCCCTGCCTTGGAGGACCCTTCCCTGCTCGATAAAACCCCGAGGTACCTGGCAGTTGCTGGAGAAAGATCTGTGCGTGAGGGAGTCATCGCGGTTCCATCTGCGCTGCTCGGGACTGTAGCACCCGGTGGAGGCTTGCAGTGTCAGCATGCAGGCAGGAGGAGGACGTGCCCTGCCTTGGAGGACCCTTCCCTGCTCGATAAAACCCCTAGGTACCTGGCAGTTGTTGGAGAAAAATCTGTGCGTGAGGGAGTCAACGCGGTTCCATCTGCGCGGCTTGGGACTGAAGCACCCGGTGGAGGCTTGCAGTGTCAGCGTGCAGGCAGGAGGAGGACATGCCCTGCCTTGGAGGACCCTTCCCTGCTCGATAAAAGCCTGGTGGGTTCTACGCGGCCGCGTGTTGCGGCCCACGTGGCGTGGCCTAAGGGGTGCGGCTCAAGGGGAAGGTTATGCCCCCCTTTGGTGCCCCTTAGGTGCATCGGAGGTGTTCATGCTGTCGGTGTGGCCTGACCTATAGGAATAGGTAAGCGTAAAGTTAAGACTGGTTTAAAATCTGGAGAAGAAGTTGTTGTTGGGAGAGTGGTTGGCCCCATGGATAAGCATGTTCAGTCGCTACTACCTGAGGTTCAATCACCGGAGGGTGCTTCGTTGAGCCCCGTACTTCGGTCTCCTCCTCCTCTGCCTATGCCATCTCTCTCATCTACTCCGTTGGACTCTCCCTGTGGGGGGTTGGCGTCTGTTGTACAGCCGGTGTTTTTGGCTAAGGCAGACACAGGGTCATTTTCCTCCCCTGGACGGGAGGTGACTTTGATGGACATTTGGTCAGTTATACAGAATATTGATAAGTGATTGACCTCTTCTGTGTCCTCTCTATGTACATTTTCCCAACAGATGGTGGATAACTTGCAGCTTATAGATAAGCAAATTGATGATTGTACTAAGTTGGCTGCTCGGTCTGATCTCCGACTCCAATCCTGTGTTGATGTGGAGGTTTCCTTAACTAAAGAGCTTTTTTCGGTTTCTTACAGGACGGAAGTATTGGAGAATCATTCACGGGCTTGCAACTTATGTTTTTTTTAATTTTCCCTGTACGCATTTGTTGTCAGCAGAGATTCTGCTGGGGAAATATACTTTAGAAGTATTGAATTTAGAGGGGGACGCAGCAGCTGCTCATATGTATTACCTTCCGGTGGCTTCTGTTTCCACTAAGCAACCTGAGCGGGGCTTGCCCCCCTCGGGTTGCTCTCTGGACCAGAACCTAACCGCTTTTCTGGAGGATTCTTTAGACATAATTTCTAAACGCTGTACTTTGGTGGTTAGATTCCGATCAGAGACCGCCAAATTGCGCATTTTGAGGGCATACTTCAAGTTTAGAGATGCTCTCTTTTGTGGCCATAAAATTCAGATATTTCCTGATGTTTGTCCTAGCACTCAGGCTCGGCGGAGACAGTTTTTGCTTCTTAAACCTCGTGTAGTGGCATTGGGGGCTGTTTTTTTTTTTTTTTAAAGTTCCCTTGCCGCTGCATTATTACCCTTGAGGGACGCACCTATGTATATATGGATGTAAAATCCTTGCAACAGTTCTTAGATGGGAAAGAGGCTAACCAGAATATGCTGGAGAAATTGACATAGTTATTTTGCTCCCTATTTTGGAGGTAATACTCCTTTTTTCTCAGTTTGCTTTCTTTTTTATATTACTGTATTTTTCTCCCTTGATGTGGTTGTGAATTTGATTCCTTGTTGATTTCGGATTGTATATTGACTGTTTTGGATTATTATTCTGTTTCTGTAATTTCATGAAATTTGAAAAATGCTTAAATAAATAATTAAAAAAAAAAGACTTATACAGAGGCACTATCACCTTCTTCCTTCCATTCCTCTCCCTAATCACCCAAGATCCTTCTAGCTTTCATCATCACCTTTTCTACCTGTTTAAGATTATCAGACACAATCACACCTAGGTTCCGCTCTTCTTTTGTGGACAGAAGTACTTCACCCCCTATACTATATCACTCCCTTGGATTGCTGCAGCCCAAATGCATGACCTTGCATTTTTTAACTTTAAATCTCAGCTGCCAAATTCTAGACCATTCTCCAAGCTTCGCTAGATCCCTCCTCATGTTATCTAAACCTTCCTGGGTGTCTACTCTATTGCAGATTTTGGTATTATCTGCAAAGAGACAAACCTCATCCAATAGCCCTTCCACAATATCACTTACAAAAATATTTTTAAAAAAATGTGATCAAGGACAGATCCCTGAGGCACACCACTGGTAACATCCTTCTTCTGTGAATGAGCTCCACTTACCTGTACCCTTTGTCACCTCCCACCCTACCAATTTCTAAAATAGTCAGTCACCTTATGGTCCATCCCTAGGATAATCTATTTATACATCGCCTGTGCAGAATGGTGTCAAAGGCTTTACTGAAATCTAAGTATATGAAATCTAGAGCTTTCCCTTTGTCCAACTCTATAGTCACCCAAAGAATTAATGAGATTTGTCTGACAAGACCTGCCTCTCGTAAAATCATGTTGCCTTGGATCCTGCAATTCACTGTATTCCAGAAACCTCACTATCCTCTATTTTAGCAGTGTTTCCATTAGTTTACACCACAGAGGTCAGACTAACCAACCTGTAGTTCCCAACCGCATACTTATTTCATTTTTCTGTAAAGGTACCACATGCACCCTTCTCCAGTCCTCTGGGGCCACACCCAGCTCTAAAGAAACACTGAAAAGGTCAGACAGTAGAGCCACTAGAACTTCTTTAAGTTTCTTCAATACTCTCAGATGTATTCCATCTGGCCCTATCACTTTGGCTACTTTTAGTTTAGCTAGCTCCTCAGAATCAGGTTCTCTGAAAAACATTTAAGATCTGCCTCACTTCTATTTCTATTTGTCAGTGTTTACTGAGGTCCTGCTCCTGGTCCTTCATCTGTGAACACAGAAGAGAAATATATGTTAAGTAATTCTGCTTTATCCTCATCAGCTACTATATATTCCTCCCATTCATTCTTCAGTCTGACAACAGCACTTTTGCACTTCCTCATTTCACTAATATATCTGAAAAAAATGTTGACTATTTTTTTCTTCCACTTGTATCTGCTTTCCTGACTACTTTCCTAGCTTCTCTTAGCTGTTTCAAATATTGATGTTTGTCTTCCTTTTTCTGTAATCTCTTGCATTTTATGAAGACCACCCTCTTTTTCTGCACCTTTTCAAGTACTTCTTTTCAGAACTATAGTGGCTTCCTTTTCCTTTTACATTTATGTACTTTCATAATTAAAAGGTTTGTTGCCCTTAAAATATCCCCTTTCAGTTTACCCATTGCTGTTCTACATCTTCCAGTTGTTCCCATGCTGCAATGACTCCTTGAGGCATTGTCTCATCTTGGCAAAGTTAGCTTTCCTAAAGTCTAGGACCCTCACTTTTGAATGAATTATATCAGCCCTTGTCCTAATACTGAACTATACCATCCAATAATCACTAGATGGGAGATGATTCCCACTATTACATCAGAAACACTCGCCCCATTCGTAACCACCAGGTCCAGTATGGCCCCCTCACTTGTGAGTTCTGTTAGTAGTTGCTGGAATAGTTCTTGTAGAGAATCTAGGATTTCCTTACTTCCAGATGACATTACAGCAGGGTTGTCCCAATCAAAATCTGGTATATTGAAATCACTTATCAGCGGCACTTCTGCTATCATAGCAATACTGTGAATGTCTTCAATTATATCTCTGTCCAATTCTGCTTATGAAAGAGGTCTGTGCATCACACCAATGCAAATGGATGCTCCATTCCCTCTTTCCAGATTAACCCACAATGCCTCCTCCTTCCCTTGTAAGCCTGCAATTCTGTTGCTTTAATATTAATTTTTACATATAGTGTCATTCTTCCTCCCTTTCTTCCTTCTCTGTACTTCCTGAATAAATATAACCCAATATAATTACATCCCAATCATGGTTCTTGTGAACGATGTCTCTCTACCCAGGGTCGGTGCTAGTATTACATTTTTTAAAAAATGATTTTGCCTAATACAGCTTTCAGGTATCGACTGCACGTACTTATTTAAAAATGCATGCTGAGTTTGGATAATAAAATCTCTTTGACAATTAACGATTGCTGTGAACAAAAATGTACTATGTTAGGTTACCAAAAACAAAAGAGAAAAGAAATTGAAACAGGAACTAAAGTAGCATGGAAGAGGTAACGCTTTTCTTTCCGAGCCGTTTTAGTGCCTCGAATCACTGGGAATGATCCCGATTCCCTCGCTAGAGCCCAGTCCTGGGGGGCTGCTTACCGGTCTTCACTTTAGAGTCTACGATGAGCCTAGCTGAGTCAGAGTGGACCTAGCCTTTGATGGAGCTGCCACAGCTGTCCATGGCTGGGGTAGCACTGAGTGGCATAGGAGGAGGAGGAGGAGGAGGAGAGTGGAGCAGGGTGCTGGCATGGGCGAATGAGGCAGCGGACACCAAGGCTCATGGTGTTTGGGGCCTGCGGTTGTCGTGGTGGGAGCTCCTGCACCATGGCAACATCTTCCTTCGAGTATAGACGCTAAACCCGAAGGAAGATGCGACGGACCAGCAGGACACCTCATGTGTGGAGAAGCATTGTGGGGCCTCATTTGCGTAAGCATTTGCATCTCACATTTATTTGGTCAATGCTATGACGAAGTTGACGATGAGGAGGGGAAGATATAAAATGAGAAAAAAAATCCTGGTAGCAAAATAATGTGTATTAAAGGTCACATATACAAATCCATGACTTCTACTAGTAAAATGCTATCTTACCAGTTGAAAGAACTTTAATTAGTGACCTCTAAATGTTTACACTATAAAAGATAGTGAATGTATTGTAAATATTAATCTACATATAAAATTTTTACTCTAGTTAAATTGAGAAGGTGGTGGTTTGGGAAAACTAGGAACTGCAGACCTCCCTATACCCATGATCCATCTCCCAATTCCCCCCACCAAATACATAAGATCTTCTAAATGCAGCACATCAGGAATACAATGTGCAATATGTGCACAGAAGCAGCAAACACAGTGGTTCTTTCTCTGCACGGTTCCAAGCTCTCTCAAGGTCAAGTAAACAGATTGATTAATTTCTGATTATCTCACATTTGGATTCATGGGTTGGTACCCCTAATTATCTAGCAGAAAACAACCGGACAAACAGAACGACTACTCCATCCATGCAAGAGGGTAAAACTAGGGCTGGATCAGCCTGTTAGGTCAATCCTAGGTGAGCTTAAAGCACTATGCCCTCATCCCCCACCATGCAAAATCATCCCTCCAGTGGCCTTTGAATCCCTCACTGTCCCCAATGGTCACACAGTTCAGTTTCAGCCACCCCATAAAACTATCACCATAATTATCTGATAGCAGCATTCAACAGAGTTTTCAATATGGGAGTAAAGTCTAAATTCTATACAGGATTGGACAGAATGTAAATATATTAAAGCCTGTACCTCCAGTTCTGTAACACAAATTCCACATTTCCCAACAACAAAAGATGCATCTCCTTCCAAATCACCACACAAAAAAATATAGATATTTAAATTGTACTGTCATCTGAGTAACACCACACATTCACATTTCACTACCAAACACATTGGGCTAGATTTACTAAGATGCAATTATGTGTTAACTACATTAGCGTAAACTAACACGTGCTTTTAGTTAATAGGTCTCATTGCATAAATGGGACCTGCAATACATAATGGGGGCCATTTTAAATGTCTTAGCTGTAATTTCGGCATCTGAAAACCTGCATACGGACATCCAAATCATGGAGACATGGCCAGAGCCATTTTACAAATGGCTTTTAAAGACATCTCTGGTGCAGGGAAGGCCAAGTAGGCAGGGGGAGTTATGGAAGATGTCTGAGGTGGTGCAATGGACTTAGACGTCCCCACTTGAGTTCAGGAATGTCTGTGACCCTGTCCAACTTTAAACTTGCTCCCTGCACAATAAGCATCTCAGTACTCTTCACAATTGCAATGATTGCAGCTTCCCTGGTTCTAGCCCACCACTCTAATCATTAGGCTATTCTTAGACATCCCTGGTCTTGAATACTATTCCGGAGATGTCTAATTAGACAGCCCCACAGACATCCACATTGGGGCCACCTACATAGACATTTGTGAAATTGTGCCTGAACTTAAACTTGTCTGCTTTTTTTGGGGACGTTCTGGCTTGGACATCCCAGATTGCACTTGGGAGTTATTTATTAAATGTGTCTTAATGTTTGTCAATGCAGTCACACCTTTTAATAAATCTAGCTCTGACACTGATCCTTCTGTTTCATCTTTTTTTTCCCCCTTTCTCTCATCCGCCTTTTTATCTACCTATAGCTAGATTTCCTTCTTCATCCCTCCCCCACCTCTAGTCTCTCTCTTTCCACCTTTCATCTACTTATCAGATTTCCACTTCCTATACTTGTTTCCCTAGTCCTCCAATTCTCTCTCTCATTCCTTTCTCTGCCTCATATTCCTCTTGTCTTTCAGGCACTTTCTAAGCACCCATTTCCACACTCAGCTTCATCTATCTCTGCCTCTCATTATCTCACCAACCCCAGCTCCTTCTTTGTCACTCATCCCCCCTCTACCTCCAGTCATGGGTGCCAACTTTTCAAAATGATTAGGGGTGCTAAACACAAAGGGCCCAATTCTATCCTATGAATAGCGGGGATGGATGTCTATCCCCGCTATTCTTGCCCTCCCTGCCAGCATCTAACCTGCCCGTCGGTTGTACGGAGAGGTTAGATGGGGATGGGGAAGGGGCGGATCAGGGGCAGAGTTAGGGCGGGTGGTGGGCGGTTGCCAGCCCTGGACGTACAGGGCCGATTCTAATGTTGACCCTGTACGTCCAGGGCCAGCAACTTGTGCGGGGAAGTTATTTCGCCTCCGAGGTGGAATAACTTCCCTGAACATCTTTTTTCTGCAGGCCCGGGGTGCAGATGGAGCAGGTGGGCCTGTGGACATTCCTCACAGCACAACCCTGGCCTTAGGAGGCCAGATTGGGGGTCAGGCTGTGGGGAAAGCCTTTGTTCAGCCGGTGATCGGTGGCCAGGATTGCGGCTTTACAATGGAGCTGCGGTGCCATGGCAAACTGGCGCCACGGTTCCATTGTAAAGCCATGACTGAGTTAGTCAGGCTTTCCCTGTATGTGCAGACCGGGCTGAATTGCAGTCTCGGCCTGCATGTACATGGCTGTTTGCGATTCTGGTCCCGTGGGGCTAGAATGCCCCGCGGGATCAGAATCACGACTCCCTCTGTACGTCTGGTTCAAACTGTAGCTAGATATCCTGGGTGGTGCTCAGCACCCACTGCATCCACAGAGCTGGCACGGCCTTTAGTCCCTTTTATTCAGCTTCTTATTACCTCTTTTACCTCTTGTACTTCTACTCTCTCTCTCTCTTACTCCTTCAAAGACCTGTTCCTGTCCTTTCTGTCTCATTCTCTTCAAAGACCTCTGCCTCTTTCTTTCCTTTCCTCAATATTCGTTGCCCCTGTCTTACCTTTCTCCAACATCCATTCCTCTGCCATTTCTCCCATACTTCCTTCTTCCCTCCCTAGCATCCGTCTACCTACCTCATTGTCTAGTATTCATTTATCCTGCCTTTCCTCCATCTTAACCTCAGTATCCATCCCTCTACCCCTCCATCTTCACCTTTCCCTGCATATGCACTTGCTTGTCCCTCCCCTATAATATCTGCTCCCCAGCTTCCCCTTCTGCCATCTCCAGCCCCCAGCCCTGTTCTTCCAGTCTCAGTCCCTGAGTAGACCCCAGCCCCAACATCAGACTTAGCACTGGTCCCCTTCTCCCACTCCTAGCATTAGACTCTTCCTCTCTACATCCCTTAGCATCTTCCCTCCTCTCCCATCTCCAACCCTTGTGTGGGCCCTCAGTCCCCTTCCCACAGCTCAAGTTCCTGCATTGCACCCTAGCCCTTCTCCCAGTATTAGCTACCAGATCCCTTCCTCCCAGTCCCTAGCCCCTGCCTCTCAGCCTCCAGTATTATCTGCCCAGTGTTACACTCCAGCCCCTGCATTAGCCCCCAGTCTCTGCTTCCCAGCCCCAGTCCTTGCATTAGACCCCAGCCCCTTCTCCCAGTCCCAGCTCCTGCATTATCCTCTCCAGCCCCTACTTTGGTCCTGAGCCCCCACTTCAGCCCTACGTTCCAGCCTTAGATCCTGCATTAGCTCTAGCAGTAGTCCTCGTGTTGGCCCCCAGCCCCTTTGCATCTATCCTCTTCTCACAGCCCTATTTGAAGTACCAGCCTCCTTCTCCTACCTTGGCAGCAGATCTAAATGTCCTGCAAAGCGGCAAGAGCTTGGTTTTTTTTTTCACTCCCACTGCTCTGCCTGCCTGCTCTTTGGCACTGGCAACACCGAAAATGGATGGAAAGTACTTCCTGTTTCTTGCGCAACACTGGAAGTAGTTCCCCTATGACTTCAGTGGTGCTTCTGACTGCCAGGCCCACAGAAATCAGGGGGAAACTACTTCCAGTGTCACGTAAGAAACAGAAAGTACTTTCCATCCATTTTCAGAGGTGTCAGCATCCAGTGGAAGGAAAGAGCAGGCAAAGCGGCGGGTGTGAAAAGACAAGCTCTCTTCACTTTGTGGGACGTTTAAATATGCTGAAAAGGAATGTGGCAGAGTGAGATCTGAAACTCCCGTGGCGGCAGTGGCTCAGGTGGATGGGAGGAGAAGGAATTGGGGAAATAGTCTGAAGCTGGAGTGGGGCCTCCTTCTCAGCGTTGTCCTGTACAAAAAACTTGCTGGCACATGCCTAGAGCCGGCCCTGCAGACTGGACTCCAATACATGGGAGACCATGGAATCCGATGTCCTGCAGCAGAGAGAAGAGGATCTTTGCCACTATTGCAGCAGGGGCATGCCGTTGAGCCGATCATCTGCCATTTAAAGCCGGTAACATGTTGAGTAAGTGACTTCTGCAATAACTGCACTCCTTTAAATGGCAGATGATCAGCTCGATGGTGCCCCCTGCCATCGGTACCCCCTCCCCTCACCGCGCTTACCACACTTACCGTGTAGCGCTGGCCCTGTTCGTAACCAACACTAAATCCAAGTCAGCCTCTTCCTTAAAAACCTTAACATCCGGAATCTTATTTCCTATACTATGAGAATTAATACACACCGCTTTCCAGATGTTGCCCTTTCTACCCATGTTTACAGAGATATTTATGGGCTTTCACTTACCTGGGGGTTTTCTTCACCCATCCACAACAAATCTAGTTTAAAACCCTCTTTAGTAGGTTAGTCAGTCTGCTGTAGAAGACACTTTAACCGTTTTTTGATAGGTGGACACCATCTCTGCCCAGCAAACACAATATTTTTATCATATCATGTAGGTACAATGCCATACACATTTTTATGCCAAAGCATAACAATTAAAAAATGATTCTTAGATGAACTGGAAGCCAATGTAATTTAATTGAAAATAGCATAGCATGTTCCTACTTTGAAACCTTCAAAATCATTTTTGCTGTGGCATTATATACATCTTGAAGTCTTGACAAGACTTTATTTGAAAGCCCTAAATAAAGAAGATCACAGTAATCCAATTGAGAAACAAGGATAGCCTGAGCCAACATTTTCAGATGGTCCTTATGCAGGTAAGGTCTAATTTGCATTAGTAATCTACTACTACTACTGAGCATTTATATAGCGCTACAAGTCATACGCAGTGCTGCACAGACATGTAAGAGACAGTCCCTGCTCATCAGAGCTTACAATGTAGTCAAGACAAACACAGAAGGTGTAGGCAGGGATAAAACAAGGGGAAAGAAAAAGGAGATCAGGTGAGTCAAGATCCAAAAGCAGCAGTGAAGAGGTGAGTTTTCAGCCGGGATTTGAAGAGAGTTAGAGAAGGTACCTGGTGTACAGACACAGGTAGTTTGTTCCAGGCGTAAGGCACAGCAAGGTGCAAAGCGAAAGGAGCAAAGCGAAAGGAGCAAAGTCTGGAGTTAGCAGTAGAAGAGAAGGACACAGATAGAAGCAGTTTGCTAGAAGAGCGGATTTCCCGAAGGGGGTTGTAAGGAGAGATAAGAGAAGAAAGGTAGTGAGGAGCCGCAGAGTGAATGCATTTATAGGTCAGCAGGAGAAGTTTGAACTGGATGCGGAAACGGATAGGGAGCCAATGAAGTGACTTGAGAAGAGGAGTAATATGGGCATGACGAGGCTGGCGGAAGATTAGCCACGCAGCAGAGTGTTGAACAGATTGAAGGGGAGAGAGATAATTCAAAGGGAGACCAGCAAGGAGTAGGTTACAGTAGTCAAGACAGGAGGTGACTAAGGAGTGGATAAGCATTTTAGTAGTGTGTTCAGAAAGGAAAGGGCGGATTTTGCTGATGTTATAGAGAAAGAAATGGCATGTCTTAGCTATCAGATGGATATGTGTGGAGAAAGAGAGAGAGGAGTCAAAGACAACCCCCAGATTGCGGGCTGAGGAAACAGGAAGGAGTACAGAGTTATCCACAGAGACTGAGAAAGGAGGAAGAGGAGGGGAGGTTTTAGGGGGAAAGATAAGAAGTTCAGTCTTGGCTATGTTCGGTTTCAAGCGGCGGTGAGACATCCAGGCAGCAATGTCAGAAAGGCAGGCAGAGATCCGGGTTTGGATTGCCGGAGAGATTTCAGGCGTAGAGAGGTAGATCTGGGAGTCATCAGCATACAGATGGTACTGAAAGCCATGGGAAGAGATAAGCGCACCAAGGGACTGGGTGTAGAGAGAGAAAAGGAGCGGACCCAAGACAGACCCTTGGGGTACACCAACTGGGAGCGGGGTAGCAGAGAGGAGGAGCCATCAAAACACACACTGAAAGAGTGATGGGAGAGATAGGAGGAGAACCAGGATAGTTCACAGCCCCTAAAACCAAGCGAGGACAGGATATCGAGGAGAAGGTTGTGGTCAACAGTGTCAAAAGCAGCAGAGAGGTCAATAAGGATGAGGGCAGAGTAAAGTCCCTTGGATTTTCCAGGAACAAGTCACTGGAGACTTTGGCAAGAGCCGTTTCAGTAGAGTGTAAAGGACGAAAGCCAGACTGTAAGGGATCCAGGAGGGCATGAGAGGAGAGGAAGTCGAGACAGCGGTGGTGAACCACACGTTCAAGTAGTTTAGAAATGAAGGGAAGGAGAGAGATGGGTCAATAATTAGAAGGACAGGTGGGATCAAGTGAGGGAGAGAAGGGGTATAAGGCGGAAGGTTCATCTCGAGCATCCAATAACCTTAACCAGCCATTTTTAGCCAATTTTTCCAAACGAGGTTCAAGGCAGCTTAGGGCATTAGTGGAATTCAGGTGGAATAAGTCTTCTGCAAATAACATTCAGTCTATGATGAAAATTTTATAACAGAACACTGAGGTTTAGAAGGCAACTCTTTTGGTACAATTTTATAAAAAGATTCCGATACTCATGTGTCCATCCTTATAAAATACTAGAGGCAAAGTAGCAGAAATACCAGCTAGATTGCTATCATGGACTTTCATGCCTGCTCAGGAGTGGGCATAAACATTCACACAGACTATCGAGTATCCATATGTGCATCAATTTTAAAATAAAATTAACCAGTAATCATAATTTATAAGAAGATGTAAATATGCCGTTTAGCATCCAACTGTTTAATGAAGGCTATTTAGCACAGAAATTCAACTATTCCTAAGGAGCTGTAGTTGACTTAACTGCCAGTGGCCCACATCAATGCTTTCCACTGGATCCCTGGGACCTATTCCTCAAAAATGAGCATAATTCTCCCAGAGATCTCCTGGACAACCACATATTCCCTTGACAGTATCAACTACCTCTACTGGACTCTCAGTGCCCCATTCTGCTCTCCAGTACCCTCTAATGCCCATAAAGAGACAATGCAGACTATTGTGACTACTCTGGATGCCTCTTGCCTGTCTTCTCTCCTGAAATCGGAAACTACTGTGACTGCCCCCCTCCCCTCCCCCCCCCCCCCAATTCTTTAAGATGCCATGAAGCTTTGGCTAATTGAGGTCTACCCCTGACTTCTAGGCCTGCCCCTAAAGTTCCAGCCTTTCATAGAGTCCCTTCCTGCACCAGAATGTACAGTCTAGTCATGGGTGCTCCAGCATTTGTAGCTCATGCCTCTCCAGCATTCCAAACTTCACAAGCCATACACACTTAAACCCAAATCCCCACACATACTGTATACACAGTCACAGTCACACACCCCACAGATACTTACACACACAGCCACCCCAATTCTTCATACCTTCCCACTCACCTGCCACCAATAACACAATCCATATGTACCACACACACTTACAACCATATTTCCACCTAGAGAACACCATCCAGACCAACAAACCGCACATCTACTTACATCTCTCACATGACCTCATAAACATACCCATAGCCACATATATATCTCTACACACACACACACACACACACACACACACACACACACACACACACACACACACACACACACACACAAAATTTCCCATACACCCTCCCACTCACCTGCAACCCACACAAATATGTACACCCCACATCCCCCAAACAAACCACCTCCACAATCCCATCTCACACCCCTTCAACAAATATATTTTGGGAAAAATTTTCAAAGCTATGTCTCTGCATACTTTCCCTAACTGTTCTTTTCATGTCAAAAAAGATCTGAAAACATTTTTGTCTGATCAAGACCACATTAAAAATAGAGCCCAAAAAGCTTCTGAATTTCGTAGGTGTTAGTGAAGGGCACAGCATGCTGAGCTCTGGTGAACTGCTTCAGAGTATAAACATTTCCAGCTCACTGTTGGGAGCGGAAATATTTGCATAAATGAATTAAAACATGTTTTCAGTGTACTAATAATGTTTCGTCAACTCCTTACAAGCTTATTATGTAAAAATCAAAATATATAAAAAAATCTCATTATGCAATCTATTAACAGCTTATTGACTGTGTAAATATGATTCTGCCGTGCATTTTTATGCCAAGATCCTGTCTGCCTTTTTTGTTGTGTTGCTCTTAATACAGATGATTCTTCTGTGTGATCAACCATCACACTGTGGTCTCTTCTCCTGGTCTGTGCTCTGCATGATTGTTCCTCGCCCGCTAATGCCTTTCTGATTATGTTTCGCACCTAACTTCATTACCTTACATTTTACTGCACTGAATTGCATGATCCATTCATCTGCGTGTAAGCTTAATGCATTCAGTCATTCTGAAGGTCTTTGATTTTCTCCATCCTCTGTTTGCCAGTGACTCCTTTTTATGTACAATGGGGAAAGAAAGCATCACTTTTGAAAGGTACTGTTCCCCAGGTAATTCATAAACAAGATAAAAGTGGGGCCTGAGACTGTAATGGCTCCACTTCTTATCTCCACTGTAATTCTTTCTGTTATATGAAAATGCATCCTAAACAGAACTGGCCAAGGTCCCTAAGTAAGGACTGAATACGAGCTGAAAATAGTCCTTTCTCAGTCTTTTGGCTGAGATTTTGGACATATAATTAGGTTATGACCTTTGCTAAAACAGAAGAATTAACTCTGTAAAAAAATCAAATAGATTCTGAGGACTCGTTGATAAAAACTTGCCAGCCTCTTAATACCGTGCGTTTTATTTCAGGTGATTTTTGCTGTTCATTATGGCTTTGTGGTAAAGAAATATATGTTTTACCTTTCATAGTTGTATGTGTGAACTATTTCATTGAAAACTTTCTTGCATTTCAATAAGCTATCCTCATGACTAGAGATGAGCAAGAATAGCCCACACTGACCTTCATCCAGGAATTTCCAAGAACATGTTTAAAATTGAAAAGTCCTGACCTTTCCTGTTTAGAAGGCAGTTAAAAAAATGGATGAAAGTATGAAAAAGCCGGTTCTCTCTCTTTATGCGGCAGTTTTAAAAAATGAATCCAGTCTTAATTTCTGCTTATGAGCTATCCTGAACTCTCTCTGGGAGCAGAAGTAACACAGAGGCATGTCTTGTCTTGATTCTTGTCCAACCAATTCGGTTATCTGGAATATTTTTCACATATTGCTCTACATGATCAATATGCATCCTTCAGTCTCCTTTTCCCAAAGAGAAAGCCTTGTTTTCCTGGCCTCCCTGGTAGGATACTGGTCTGCTTCCACAGCTTGTGTGTGCATGTTTACATTATGTTTTGTATTGTGCCGACAGCCTGAAGCTAAAGCAACCAGTTTCCTGCTAGGGTCATGTACTCTTCATTCTTATAGGTTAAATGTTGCATGTGACCCATTCCCTCCAGTCTCCTTGAGATCAGCCTGCTTGCCTGCCTGGATTTCTTAAATGTATCAGATGTTTTAAGGTAGTAAGGTAAAGCCTGCTTGCAGCTCAGAATGCAGAAGATCTTTTGGCACAGATTCTCATGAGGTTTTGAAAAAAAAACAAACAACATAGAAGCATTAATAGTTCATTTTTGTAGAAAGACATCACTATCTTAGGCAAAAACCTGAGCTGAGCTTGAACAAAGGCTTTACAACGAAGCTAAAAAACATATTTTAGGAGCACGTGGAGGTCAGAATTGAGATGTCCAGGTTGCTACATACACAATTTTGGTAGCATTTTAGAAAAGACTGCTACATTTGGAGCTTGTTTTAAAATAGAGCAGGAGTGTGTGTGCATTTACATAAGAACATAGGAACTGCCTTATCGGGTTAGACCAAAGGTCCATCAAGCCCAGCATCCTGTTTCAAAGAGTGGCTAATCAAGGCCACAAGTATCTGGCATATCCCAAAATTATCCAGATTCCATGCTACTTATCCCCAGTTATAAGCAGAACCTTTCTCCCTGTCTACCGTAGTAACAGTTTCCACATCGTCCTGCTAGATCAGTCCAGACAAGTGGGTTGAGTTCCCTACCAGCAGACTGGTGGAGACAAAACACCAATGAAAAGTCCAGGTTTCAATGGCATCACTCTCATGCCTCTATCCGCTTCATCCACCAGAGATTCCTCAGTATTTCTTCATCTCCAGCAGATGGTGAATGGATTTTCTCCTATCTGTAGAAAATCTGAAGATTGAGAGGAAAAGAGATTGAGTAAACACTCATGAATGAGCACCTCAAGCCCTAAAGGGGTGGCTCTCTCACTTGAGTGTGACGTGGTAAGTTCCACTAGACTATGGTCTTTTTTGGTAGCCATAGGAAGAGGGAAAATTGGTTCAGCTCCACGCCCTTATCATGATAAGGGCCTGTTAAGCAGCCACAAATTGGAAGGATTTGGAAGAATCTGGAAGAATACAGCAGCCTAACACAACCACAGAGCCCTCTCCCTCCTCCTCCATTCCCCCTGCTCTCTCCCAAAGATTGCTGAAGGCTCTCAGAGGGATCTGCCTGCCGACCACCTTTCATAAAGTGCTGTTAAAATAAACCCAGTCAGTGAAGCAGTTTCAGGGGAGTATAGCTGAGCCTGGCACGGATCCTATGCCTGGGGCTTTCAGAGGGTGATTACCAAGGTTTGACCTTGTCATGTCCTTGTTGGGGGCTCCCTGTTCTGTCTCTAAGGGATGGTCTGCTAACGACTGTTGGTGCTGCGTAAGGGTTTCCTACCATTTTCTGCACAGATTAGTAATGTTTTTGCTTGTTGTGTGCCTGGGGGTTGCGTGCTCCTAACACACATTCTACCCAAGTGGCTCCAATGCACGCTCCTTCCCTAGCACCTTTAATGTGCTTTCTGTAAAAATGCAATTAATGCACACTTGCAGGCAAATGCAGCCTTAACTTGCGCTCTGGTGATACTCTTACTCTCTATGTCTTCTTTCAGGAAACGTTGTTTGACCTGTGGCAAGCAAGGAACCTCATTCTTGTGTTCTGGACTCTCTCTTCCTGTATTGCAGCTTCGGAGTTGCTCCCGAAGGCCATGCTTTCCCCCTCTCAGCTGGGGGACACAGTTAGACCGCCCTTACCTGCCTTAGGACAGGAGGTGCAGGATGGCACTAAGGGTAAAGGTGTTCAGCTGGCAGGAGGCTCCGGCGACAATGCTGCGAGACACTTTTCATCCTCGAGGGGGGTTTGTGGTGGCTATGCCCCCTGGTGTTGGTGAGCCTTTTCCGAGAGGAGAGTTTCCAGAATCCGGATTGTCCTCTCTGGAATTCTTTTCCTTTTTGCAACAGACCTGGTCCTTCTGGCGTGAAAATTCAGAGCCTGCAGCGTCTAGGAGCCCCCAGATGCAGTCTCATGATAGGCTGGCTGAGAGTAGAAGCCCTGTT
Organism: Ichthyophis bannanicus; assembly: GCA_033557465.1. Taxonomy (NCBI): domain Eukaryota; kingdom Metazoa; phylum Chordata; class Amphibia; order Gymnophiona; family Ichthyophiidae; genus Ichthyophis; species Ichthyophis bannanicus. The sequence goes on from CM066032.1 coordinate 1,210,596,921, forward strand.
CGATTACCTTGGCTAAGCGTCCCCAGCGTGGGACACTCTCTGAAGATGAGGAACAGTTGGGAGCAGGACCAGCCCAAGAATGTTTGCTGCCCTAGGCAGAAACCCTGGCCTCGCTGCTCCCCCACAGCTGTTGCTCCCTCCCCAACTGCTGCCGATTCCGTCTTGGGAGGGGAAGGCGGTCAGCGGCAGTATTTAAAAAAGTGACAGCTTTTTGCCACCACTTTTTTGCCTGCAGCGAGCCATGTCTTTCAGCACACATGGCCTGCTGTATCTGATCCCCTTCTGATTCAACTTACAGTCGGAGGGGGGTCAGAAGCAGCAGGCCACGTGTGCTGAAGGACATGGACTGCCACAGGCAAAAAAGTGGCGGCAAAAAGCAGCCGCATTTCAAAATACTGCTGCTGCCACTGCCCGCCTCTCTCCTCAAACAGAATTGGCAGCAGATGAGGGGGCGTGGCCAATCATGTGTGCCACTGCTGCCACCCACCCAGGCCAGATGCCCTAGGCAGCCTCCTAGCTCGCCTAGTGGATGGGCTGGTCCTGTATAGACCTCGATCATATCACCCCTCAGCTGTCTCTTTTCCAACTTGAAGAGCCTTAACCTTTTAAGCCTTTCCTCATAGGGGTATCGTTCCATCCCCTTTACCATTTTGGTGGCTCTTCTCTGTATCTTTTCTCCTTCTGCAATATTCTTTTTAAGATACGGCAACCAGAATTGCACATAATACTGTATTCAAGGTGCAGTCGCACCATGGAACAATACAGAGGCATTATAATATTCTTGGTTTTATTCTCCTTTCCTTTCCTTTCCTTATGATTCCTAGCATTCTATTTGTTTTCTTGGCTGCCGCTGCACACTGGGCAGAGGGTTTCAATATATTATCCACGATTGTGTAACCGTAGTTTGGGTTGTTCTTCCCTAAATGCATAACTTTGTACTTGTCCACATTAAATGTCATCTGCCATTTGGACTCCTAGTCTTCCATTTTATCAAGGTCCTCTTATGATTTTTCACAATCCTTTCATGTTTTTACAACTTTTAATAACTAAGGTCATTATTCCCATTTCCAGGTCATTTAAGAATATGTCAAAAAGCAGCAGGTCCGATACAGATCCCTGGGATGCTCTATTATTCACCTTTCTCCATTGAGAAAATTAGCCATTAAGCCCTACTCTTTGCTTCTCTATCATTTAACCAGTTCCTGACCCACAATAGTACACTGTGGCCTACTGTATCCCATTAATTTCATCAAGAGTCTTTCAGGAGGGACCTTGTCAAAGGCTTTCTGAAAATCTAGATACACTATATCAATTGACTCACCTTTATCTGCCTGTTTATTCAAGGTGGAGGTGGTAGAGATGAGGACAGTAACTGAATTCAAAAAAGCATGGGACAAACACAGAGGATCTCTAAAGGTAAAAAGGGGACTGTTGTAGTTGTTATGGAAGGACAGATTAGATAGGCCATGTGGTCTTTTTCTGTCATCATATTTCTATGTTTCTATGCTTCAAAAATATATAACAGATGGGTAAGACAAGACTTTCCTTGGCAAGATTCATGTTGTTTTTATCCAATTAAACCATGAGTGTCTACTGATCTGTAGTTTCTCAGATCACCTCTGGAACCCTTTTTTAAAAATTGATGTTACATTGGCCATTCTCCAATCTTCAGGTACTACAGATGATTTTAATGATAGTTCACAGATTACTAATAATAGGTCTGCAATCTCATATTTCAATTCTTTCAACACTGTTTAGTCAGTTCATGAACACTCTTTGTCAGTTCATGAACAAGCTGCTCCAAGCAGCAGTCATTTATTTCATCTAGAAACTTTATCTCCCTAGCATGTCCTGCTGTGACATTGACCAAGTTGATACCGGGGGGTAATTGAAATCACCCATTATTATTGTGTTGAAGCTTTTGTTAGCTTCTCTAATTCCTTTTAGCATTTCATTGTCCATCTGTTCATTCTAGCCAGGCAGTTGGTAGTACAGTTTCACTGCCATTGGTGTCCCATTGGTTGTCCTCCTTCCACCAGGGTCTGAGATGCCAATTATATCTAACCTTTTATTTAGCATGATATAATCTAACTCTCCTATCTTATTTTTTAGACTTCTAGCATTTGCATACTGGTATTCTAGAAGTTGTGTTTTATTCATATTAATCTGGATAGCAGTTGACAGGGGTAATTTGGAATCTTTCAGCTCTGTCTGCTCTGTACTTAAGGGCATCTGGGTTACTTTTATCTTTATTGGAACCTCTCTGTTGGGATGCCCTAACTTCCCTCTTTTGCCAGTATCCTTCGAGGATACATCCTTCCGAACCATGCGCTCTTGGGTAACTATCGGCTTTCCTTTATTATCTAGTTTAGAAGCTGCTCTATCTCCTTTTTAAAGGTTAATGCCAGCAGCCTAGTTCCACCCCGGTTAAGGTGGAACCCATCCTTTCGGAAAAGGACCCCCCCCCTTCCCCAGAATGTTGCCCGATTCCTAACAAATTCAAAACTCTCTTCCTTGCACCATCGTCTCATCAATGCACTGAGACTCCAGAGCTCTGCCTGCCTTTTGGGTTCTGCGCACTGAACAAGAAGCATTTCAGAGAATGCTAGCCTGGAAGCAGGGTTGGCCCGTCCATTGAGCGATCATGTTGTTCGCACAGGGCCCCGTGCCTCAGGGGGCACCGCGCGAACTCCACTACCGCACAATGGACGGCTGCAGAGGGAGACGGGGAAGCCTGCGCAAAGCCCCAGCTCCCTCTGCACGGCCGCCAGCGTGAAGAGCCTTTTCCTTCACGCTGGTGGCTGTTTCAGGGAAGCCGCGAATGCCAGGAGAGGTTAAAGGGCATTGCCTTTAACCTTTCCCGGCATTCGCGGCTTCACTATTGTAACCTCCTCCTTGCTGATCTCCCTCTGAGACATCTTTCTCCCCTTCAAGATGTTCAAAACTCTGCTGTGTGGCTAATCTTCTGCTAGCCCCAATATATTCATGTAACTCCTCTTCTCAAATCACTTTATTGACTTCCCTTTCGTTTCTGTATCCAATACAAACTTCTCCTTCTGACCTACAAGTGCATTTTTTCTGTTGCTCCTCACTACTTTTCTTCTCTCCTCTCTGCCCTCTCCCTACAACCCTCTTTGTGAACTCCACTCTTCCTTTGGCTTGCTTCTCTCTATGCCCTTCTGCCAATTCCAAACTTCGATCCTTTCACCTTGCTGCTCCTTATGCCTGGAACAGACTATCTGTATCTTTACGTCAGGTTTCATCTCTTCTCCTTTTCAAATCCAGCTAAAAGCTCACCTCTTTCAGGCCACTTTTGGATCTTAATCCTTTGTGCTCCTTCTGTCTCCTTACCCTTCCCTACCATACCCTTGTTCTCATCTATTGTACTGTCTGTGTTGATTAGATTATAAGCTCTGATGAGCAGGGACCGTCTTTATATATGTCTGTAAAGTGCTGCTTATGCCTTGTAGTGCTATATAAATGATTAATAGTAGTAGCAGTAAGGACATAGCCCTTTCTATAATTACCTTTCTATGTCTTTTTCACATGTAAGACTTCTAACATAACTCCCTATACATAGAGCTACCATCATAGGCCTTTAGGCCTACTTAACAGCATCATCAGTGTTGAAATATTAAAGGACATGTCCTGAATCAAACACCATCATTAAATTTGGACAAGCATCCCATTATGTTTAGTGAGTACGGCAATTCTTTATCATTAATTTTTCTGTATATTACTGCACATTTCTTGTACAATCTGTTGACTGTGTATTTTGAAAATAGCAATGAATATATTTTTTTTAAACTTGGATAAGCATTCCAATGAGTAGAAGGAATGAATGAGAAACCACCTGTATATGTAGAGAAGGAAACAACAGAATATGCAAAACAAGAGAAAAAACTCTTCAAAGATTTAGATCAGCAAAAGAAGAAAAGCAAGTGGCAAATGCACAAATACAGCAGGAAATACAAAGTGTTACAGCAGGAGCCACGTGCAGATCAAACCCAGACACAATGGTTAAGAAGAGCTGAACTGAAACCTATGCATGGCAGACTGATAGCTGCATCCCAGGACAGTGCATTACAAGCAAGATGTTTCACAGCAAGCCTAGGAAAAAAACTAGCAAAACTGACATACATACATTCTGTAAGAGCTGGAAATGGTTTCTCATCTCATAGCTGTCTGTGAAATTCTGATGGCAGAAAATGTCTATACAGAAAAGCACAATAACGTAGCATGCCTCATCCACTGGAAACTTTTGGCCTGATATTCAAAACCCTAATCCAGATAGCCCACGGGGGCTTAGCAAGATATTCAGTGGCACTATCTGGATAATGCATCTCAATACAGTTGTGGTCAACATTATTGGCACCCTTGCAGTTCAACCACTTTATGTCCAATATCTCCTGAAAAAAGTGGCCAGTGACATGGCTTTGGACTATATATGCATGCATATTTGACACATAAAAGAATCAAATAAAACAAGATCAATTAAAAAAGGAAATAGTAGGATATAGCATAAAAACTGGGACATTGCCAGGACATGATTATTAGCACCCTTATAAACAATTCAAATCCGTTTGAACAAAAGAACCACATTTCCATTGCAGTAAAATTAGATGCACCTGTGATCAATTGCTAGTGCACATGACTTGAATCAACCATTGAATGATGGCTCTAATGTTTAAAATGGCCACATTGGTGAAGACAAGAGAGCTGACTTAGACCGTCAGAAAAGCCATTATCACCAAACTTCAAAGGGGTACAAGGCCATCTCCAAAGACCTTGGGATTCCTGTGTCTACTGTTCACAATGCTATTAGAGAAGTTTCATGCTCATGGAACTGTCAAGAACCTCCCAGAACATGGAGGGAAGAGGAATTTTAATCCAATAAGTCTTTGAACGTTAGTATGAACTTTGGAAAAATACCATGCACAACATCCAAAGAACTTAAGGTTGACCCGAAGCAATCTGGAGTGGTGGTTTCAACCCCCACCATACACCACACACTAAACAAAGAAGGACTTCATGGGCGAAGGCCAAGGAGGACCCCAATGCTCAAAGTCAGATATAAAAATGCACATATCATCATTACCCAATCCTACCTTGAGAAACCACAAACCTTCTGGGAAAATGTTCTGTGGACAGATTTATTTAGCATACATTTGTATACCGCTACTTCCAGCGATCAGTAGCGGGTTGATTACATAATGGAAGCCGTCAAATCAGGACAGACAAATTAGCAGTATATACACGTTGATTCGTAGGGTAGGCATAACACACATAATTAAGTTATTTTTGTAGATGGGGGAAGAAATTTGCATATGTACATTTTTACAGAAATGGATCCCTGGATTTATAACAAGTTGAAATGACTGAAATAGGTGAGTCTTGAGTTTTTTTCTGAAGTCTGTTAGGTCTTTGCTAGATCGTAGCTCCGGCGGCAGTTGGTTCCAGAGAGTCGGTGCTGTGTATGAGTATGCCCTGTTACCAGTACTGGCTTTGACAGATCTTATGTCTGTTGGAACGTGGAGGGTGTTGGAGTTGATGGTTCTTCTCGTTCTGTTGGGTGGTTGCATGCAGATTAGGGTAGAGAGGAAGGATGGTGAAATGTTATGCATGAGTTTGAAGGTGGTTGTTAGTATTTTATATTTTATACGTGCTGTAATGGGGAGCCAGTGAAGCTCAATCAGTACAGGTGTGATGTGTTCAGCTGGACTTTTTCTCATAATGATCCTTGCCGCAACATTCTGCGCCATTTGTAGAACGTTTAGGGTTTTCTTTGGTAGGCCCTGTAAAATGGCATTGCAGTAGTCGAAATGTGGCATGATGAGTGCTTGAGCAACGGATCTGAAGTCATGGGGTTCAATAATGTTCCGTATTGGTTGTAGAACTCTTAGTTTGTGGAAAACGGCCCTGTTGGTTTTGCGGAGGTGTTTCTCCATCTTTAGGTCGCTATCAAATGTTACCCCCAGATATTTTATTTCTTTCTTTCTTTGGTATGAATTGTTGCATAAGGTTACTGTTGCAGGTGGATCAAAACTTCAGTTTTCTTATGGTTGATCGTCATGCTGCTTTGTTGTAACCAGGTTTGCATCTCACTAAGGCAAGTTTCTAGTTGGATGTAGTTTGGGTTATCCGTGTCAAGTTGTGTGTACAGCATAATATCGTCTGCATAAATGTGGTAGTTAATCTTGTGCTGTTGGAAGATTTCGCATAGTGGTTGCATGTATACGTTTAAAAGATGAAACCAAACTTGAGGTCTTTGACAATGCAAACCAGCGATACATTTACAGGCAAAGAAATGAAACTTATAAGGAAAAATACACCCTTCCTATTATTAAATATAGTTGGGGTTCCATAATGTTGTGGGACTGTTTTGCTGCCTCAGAAACCAGAAGCCTGGAGCATATTAAAGGAATCATGAAATCAGAGGACTACCATGGTATTTTGGAGCAAAATAAGCTACCTAGTGTCAGAAAGCTAGGTCTGGGTTGAAGGTCATGGATCCTCCTGTAGGACAATGACTCAAAACATACATCCAAAAGTACAAAAAATGGTTGAAAAAGAAAAAATGGACTGTTTTAAACTGACCAGTAGAGTCCCAATTGAGAACCTTTAGAAAGAGCTGAAATCTGCTATTGGTAAACAGAATCCTGGAAACATTCTTGAGCTGGAACAAATCGCAGTTGAAGAGTGGGAGAAACTACCAGCAGACAGATGAACGAAATTTATTGATGGCTACAAAAAATGTTTGGAGGCTGTCATCACTGCCAAGGATTGTGCAACCAAATATTTAGGAAAGGTGCTATTAATCCTGTCCAGATCAATTTTTTTTTCACAGAAAATACTAAAGTTGCACAAACATCATTTTTTTTTGTTATATACCTTTGAAAATACTATTAAAATATTATGATGAGATAAAGTTGGAATATTCCAATTATTTCTCAAGATATTGTAGAAAAGGCGACGGCAAAAGCTAGGAGGATGCTTGGGTGCATACGGAGAGGAATGGCTAGCAGAAAAAAGGAGGTGATAATACCTCTGTATAAGTCTTTGGTGCGACCTCATTTGGAGTATGGTGTGCAATTCTGGAGACCGCACCTTCAAAAGGATGTGAACAGGATGGAGTCGGTGCAGAGGGTTGCTACTAAAATGATTAATGGGCTTCATTATAAAGCATATGAGGACAGACTTAAGGATCTTAATATGTACACCTTAGAGGAAAGGCGGGATAGAGGTGATATGATTGAGATGTTTAAATACCTCCGTGGCATAAATGTTCAGGGAGAGAGCCTCTTTCAATTGAAAGCAAGTTCTGCTACGAGGGGACATGGGATGAGGGTGAAGGGAGATAGATTCAGGAGTGATATGCGGAAATATTTCTTTACGGAAAAAGTAGTGGATCCGTGGAATAGTCTCCCAGTGGAGGTGGTAGAGATGAGGACAGTAACTGAATTCAAAAAAGCATGGGACCAACACAGAGGATCTCTAAAGGTAGAAAGTGGACTGTTGTAGTTGTTGTTATGGAAGGACAGACTAGATGGGCCTTGTGGTCTTTTTCTGTCATCATGTTTCTATGTTTCTATAACATATCTAAAATGCAATGGTGCCAATAATGTTGACCTGTACATACATAGACCACCCCAGCACTATCCGATTAGTGTAGGGGAGGTCTTTTGGTGGAGCAAGAACAATACTCCCAGTACCTAGATAAATGCCAACCTTATCCAGATAGCGGCAATTTTCAGCTGACCTTTATCCAGATAACTTCTTCTCACGAAAAGCAAGCCTAAGTTGCTATCCAGATAAGAGCTTGCTGAAAATCGAGGCAATCTGGATAGCACCAAGCAATCTAGACATTCAGTGGCAGCTGCTATCTGGTACAACTCCTGAATAGTCCACGGATATTTAAGCATAGAAACTGACTGCTATTCAGTTTTAAATTGGTCCTTTTGAAAAGCGGGCCTTTGTAAGCAGTACAGCATCACTGTACCAGAAAAGAACTGCAAACAGAAGTCTAAGAGAATTATGGAGTGAAGGGATTATGATCACCTGAGACATTTCCATTCTGACCGATAAAAAGCTGGATGCAGCGGAACTAAACAGTGGTGAAAGCGAAGAGCACCAGATTGGCTTCCTATTAGGTATTTTCTCAGGCTTTGAACGAACGATAGGCTGGTGAGATGGGTATGAGGTTTGGAGAACGAGGTTTTCCCGATGTGTGCAGAGTTCCTGCATTGAACATGCACAATCTACAGAGAAACACTCAAGGAATTCTGAAAAAAGTGATTCCTTGAAACTGATTTGTGCTCTCAGATTTTCACAGATGGCCCAAGACATAGTTAGGATTATTAGAGGACGAAGGCACATCTTGTAGAATCATGAATGCTTTAACAAGATATTACTGTTGCATGCACTAGAGGTAAAAATTTGAAAGATAAGTTAGTGTCTTCTGCCTTATGTCTAGGCTTTCTGTCAAAAAAGAAGGGTCATTGTAGATGTGGAAGGTGCACTGTTTGCCCACAAGCTATTGTCACTGATAAATTTATGCATCCAAGAATCCAAGAATCATTTGTCCTTAAGGAATTTTCAGATTGTGATTCAGTGAATGCCATCTATTCAGTGTCAATGCAGACTCATATATTGGCAAAACCAAAAGAGATTTTCACCATGTTGCTGGAACATGAATCTGCATGAGTGGATGCACCCATAGTCTCTCATATTTTAGAAAGGAAACAGTTGTTCTCAGAGCTCTGGTTCTGTGTTCTTCTAAGTATGTCACTATCATGGTGGGTGGAAGGGGAGAGAGAAATCAAATTTTGCTTAGGGAAGAACAAAGATACATATTTTCTTTAAATACTCTCCAACCCAATGGTCTCAACCAAGAACTTGATTATAGTATTTTTTTTAAAGAAATATGATATAAGATGTGTGTTCCATCAAATAACGTTTCCTCATGGAAACACTGTTTTTTATGCAATTGGTTTATACTTTGTAATGTTATGTTTGATATTTTATTGTGATTGTCTTCTTTACATATTTAGGAGGTGATTCGGTAAGTAGCACCTGGATTTCCATGCATGGATTTTACTTTATTGAATACTAGCCATGGACATGCATAAATATCATCATGATCACTTACGCCAGCTTTAGAGCAGGTGTAAAAGATCACACATATCTTACATGCATTGGAGACTATTTTTTTAAAATACAGTACACATATAAATATGTGCACTGTCTACACTCAACCCAAACTCCGCCCCTCTACATGCCCACACTGAAAGTACGTGCCACTGGTCTGTGATATTCAACAGCACTATAAGGATAGTGCCACTGAATATCTCCTCAGTCCGGCACAGGGGTGGACTGTGGGTGGAACGAGAGCATGCCCAAGCCGCCCTCTGGTCATCGATTCTTTCGGCTACCCTCGACCGTATCGCCCCTCTGCGCCCTCAGCCATCTCGCTGTCGACCCATGCATCCCTGGTACCATGGAGGTCTTCGACTTTTGCGTACCCAGCTTCGCAGAGCAGAGCGGTTGTGGCGCAAGGATCCCTCACCAACCACATCAGCATTCTTCAAATCAAACTATTCTCATTATTGTTCTAGTGTTCATCTTGCTAAGCGCACTTATTTCTCTAATGCTATTTTGAATGCCCCAAATCAGACCCGACACCTCTACTCCACCCTCCAGTCTCTCACTGCCCTTCACTCCTCAGCGTCAGCTAACCTGGTTCATCCCTCTCCTCCGCCTCCTCTTCTAGCCTCTTGCTTTAGCGACAAGATTTCTTCCTTGAGAGCTTCTTTACCTTCCTGCCCCACTCCAATTCATTCTCCCCCCCCCCCCTGTTGCTTCCCCCCCCCCACCTATCTCCTAAACCTCCCACTTCTGGGCGTCTTTCTCCTTGATCACTCCCCCGGAACTCCATCATCTCATCTCTTCCTCAAAGAAGACCTCCTGTCCCCTAGACCCCATTCCTTCTTCCTGGCTCCTTGACCCCTCTTTAGCACTCCTTCCCCACATCCTTACTATGTTCATTTCTAGTCTTTCCACAGGGACCTTTCCCCGCTCTTGGAAGCATGCTTTAATTCGCCCTATCCTCAAAAATTCCTCACTTGATCCCTTGGTTCCCGCTCACTATCGCCCTGTCTCCAACCTCCCTTTTCTCTCCAAACCTTTAGAGAAATTTGTCTTTGCACAACTTTCACATCACCTCGACTCCACTAACTTTCTCCACCCTTGCCAATCGGGGTTTCGCCAGGGTCACAGTGTTGAAACTATCCTACTTGCCTTTACTAATGCACTGCATGTAGCTCACGATCGTGGTGACATCTCGGTGGCAGTTGCCCTTGATCTTTCAGCTGCATTTGACTTAGTTGACCACGCCCTCCTTCTTCTTCGCTTACGGGAGGCGGGTCTCTGTAGTACTGTTCACCGTTGGTTTCACTCTTTCCTCTCCTCTCGATCTTGTGCAGTCCTCTCCTCTTCCTCTTCTGCCCCCCCTTCAGACTCCTTCCCTCTCCCCTGCGGGGTTCCTCAGGGTTCTATCTTGGCTCCTCTTCTTTTCAACCTCTTTCTGGCTCCCCTTGCCCTCTTAATCCAACAGTCTGGAATATCTGCCTTTTTCTATGCGAATGACATCGTTCTGCTTCATCATACTTCCCCCTCTTGCCCAGACCTCTCTGCGCTAAACTCCTGTCTCTCCGACGTGGCCAACTGGTTGACACTTAACTGTCTCCACCTCAATCTTGCTAAAACTATCGCTATCTGGTTTTCTCATGGCAGTTCACCTCCCCTTTTGGCCCCTTCTTTCTCCGGTTCCCCTGTCCCCTTAGTCTCCACCTTCTGTTACCTTGGTGTTCACTTTGATTCTGACCTATCATTTCATGCCCATATCTCGCACATCACTAAGACATCCTTTTTTTTCCTCCGTCAAATTCGTGCAGTTCGTCCTTTCCTATCTTCATCAGCCCTCACCACTCTGTTGTTATCTTTAGTCATGTCACTTGTAGATTTTTCTCAGTTTTCACTGGTCTCCCTAAATCTCAATTATCTCGGTTGCAGCGGATCCAAAACACTGCTGCCCGCCTTGTTACCCATGCCACTCTCCGGGACCATGTAACACCTCTGCTATTCCGCCTTCACTGGTTACCCATTCTCTATCGCACTCAATTCAAGTTGCTTACCTTGGTTCACAAAGCTCTCTGCACTGGTACCTCTCAATACTTAACAGACCTCCTCTCTTTTCACTCTCCCAGGCACACTCCTCGTTCCTTCCACCTCAACTGCCTCACTCTTCCCTCCCCTTCCCGTGTTCACTTACAATCCACTCGTTCCTCTGCCTTCTTTTTTGCTGGCCCTTCTCTTTGGAATTCCCTTCCCTCTTCCCTTCGTCTGGAACTTCACCATACCACATTCAAACAAAATCTGAAGACTCACCTTTTTCTCTGGCATTTGATGTCCCCTCCCCTTTTGTGTAAACTCCACCCCCCCCCCCCCCTCTACTTACCTTTCTGTACTCTCCCTACTTATGTTTGGTCTTGTCTCTCCTGTCTCTATTGCTTTCCTATCAAGAAATTGTAAATTCCTTTTCCATTTCGATGGCTTCGGCCTTCTTTTAATTTGGTTTTAATTGTATACCGCTTTGCTTGTTATAGAAAGGCGTTTTTTATCAAATGCAATAAACATAAATATAAACATAAACATGTCGGTGCAAACCAGTTACAGTAAGTCCTGGCTGAATATCGGGTAAATCAGAGAAGGGCTATTAAGTGGCAGCTCCAATCCAGTTTCGACCACTGAATATACCACCAATATTTAAGCACCACGACTGACCGCCGTGACATTTAAATCAGCAGGTCAGAATATCAGGCTAAGTTTTTAGTTATATATGTCTTATTTTTTCTTATGCTTCTTTCTTTTTCTTTTTCTTTTTTTTTTTCAAGTTAGGCCGAAAAGTGCTTTTATTACTTTTTCTTTAAGGTTTTGATCTTTGACTATCTTACCAGTACAGTGTGGCTCAAATGATTTGTGCCAATTCCATTGTCAATCCCACTGTCAATCCTAGCAACGGCAGGGGCTTTAAATGGCTCTGATGGTCAGTACCGTTTCTAATATTGGCTGTAGAAGCATTGGATTGCACAGCTGGTGAGTTCCCCTGTTTTCTGAAGTAAATTATTTTTCTGGTTTGCTGGCAATATCATTTTTAAAGAGATTTAGCTGTCCTTTTCCTCTGAAGAATTTTATCTCTGAGCATCTCGGCCAAGCAGCACTATACTGCTGTCAATCAGGCAGTTTCCAGGAAACGGCAGGAGCTTCAAACACCACAGCCACTCAGTGTGAGTCTTACTGACTGCTACATGAGCTGGTGAGTCTCCTTTTTAGAGAAATATTCTTAGAGTTGCCTCATAGGCATATTTTTTAAAAGGGTCTGTTTGAGGTTTGGAGATGATTTCTCCAAAACTACATCTCAATTATTTTATTTAGCCATTTTTCCTCTAGGGGTTCAACACATTTATAAAAGATAGGATGGCACCAACTTCAAAAGGTTAATCTATATTTTACTCTCCCCCTGGCTTTTAGTTTATGTGACTTTTGTACCTCCTTTGGCAGGAGTGAGGAGGCAACTCCAGTGGATCCTGTTTGGATGCTTAATAATCACTTTGTGATTCTATGCTGATAAGGTATGTTGCTTTGAGATGATGGATTTTTAATAGCATTAGTTTAATAATTTCTGTTATAATGTATGGGGCATGGCTACTAAGCTGAGCTAACGGTTTGTGTGTGCTTGTAATTAGCTCCCTGTGATAGGGTCTATAGAATATTACCCATCCTTCTTCAAAGGGATTATCAACAGTGCCCATTATGAGAGTCTACAGCACAGAGTTCAGTGCTGAGAGGGTGTGTCTCAGAGGGACAGGTTAAGAACCCAGCATGCTGCAGGATAGAGAGAGGACCGTGGAGCCAGAGATTCTTCCAAGGCAAGCTGTGAACGTGTTTTAGCTCGATTTTCTGTCCCGGGGTCCATAAACAGGTGCAGCTATGTTGTTGTTAAGTGCCGTTGAGTCGTAGTTGACTCATGGCGACCCTCTGGATAGCTATCCTAAATTGTGTTCGGTCTTCAGACAGGTGCATATATATATATATATATTTTATATTTTCCAACAAAATACAAACAGAAGATCAAAACAGAAAGAAAATAAACAGGTTGCAATAAAATTAAAATATACAAATCTTCTCTGTGGCATAAGATATTTAAAGACAGAACACAGCCCGCCCCACCTTGTCCCTCCCCTTATCCTACGATCATCAGGAACCAAATGAAACTGCAAACCTACAAGGCCTGCAAGGGCTATAAAGGAGCCAGAACTCCATTACAGAGAAACATAAACATAACTGCATTATCATGAATGTCTACCAAGCTCAGTAGCGTGTTTCCAATTAGAAATAACAGGAAAGGGCCACTCCCCAAAATGGAGCCACCTCAAACCGGCAGTTCCTTTATAAGTACGAAATGCCACTTTGCTAATTGAAAAATGACCCCCGATCAGGAGAGAATGGCCGCAAATCCCAGCACCACCTAGTACGATTCTATGCTTAAGCACAGTACAAATGATTGTTAAGTCAATCCTATGTCAAGTATCTCAGTTTGTTGACATCTCTTTGATGAGACCAACATTTATTCTCATTTACATATTGAACGTGTACCTATGGCCCTCTCCACCCATCGTGAACCTTGTATTGACAAAACCGTAATATGGGCCAGTTATTCAGTGAAAATCCTTCCCCCACTGTTTTAATCACACCCAAGTTTCCCACAAGCAAATCTAGGCAGTTATTTCTTTCTGAGAACTGAGCTAAAGATCTGTCCATAGTAAGAATGTGTTTTACTTGAAGGAACACTGATAGTATTCCTATTATATAATTCACTTTATGAGTGATAGACATATTTATATCTTCAAAAAGACCCCACCAAGAATCAGACCGATGACCACATTACTGTGTATAACACTGGTCAACAAATTTTTACAAAAGTCATGTTACTGAAATAAAAATAGTCATTTCTTATCAATTTTTATATGCTGAACACGAATATGACAGTGAAATTGCAAAGTTGGCTGTAGTTTTTTTGTAATCTACAAGAATTAATGTTTACATCATGAAATGCATGTCAATAGTAAATATATAATAGGCCTTCGGTTAATACCTGTAAAAAACCAAGTCATAGACTACTTAGATTTTTTCGCCTGTCTCTTGTACAGCTGTTCGGGAGCTTCTCTGGGGAGTGTCCAGCAGTAGTCAGCCACATCGTAGTGGACCATTTTCCTTGGTATCTTTGCTCCATCATTGCGATATCATGGTGAAAACGTTCGCCCTGTTCATCACTAACCATACCACAGTTGTCAGGAAAGAAATCGAGATGGGAATCAAGGAAATGGATCTTTAGAGACATATTGCAGCCAGGTTTCTGATACTGCATCAGCATGTCTTCTACAAGTTCCTTATAGTTTTCTGCCCTAACATTCCCGAGAAAGTTTGTTGACACTAGGCAAAAAGCATTCCATGCTTGTTTAGCATCACCCTGCAGCAAGTTGTTGAACCTGTCATCTTTGAAGAGCTTTGAATCTGAGGACCCACAAAAACTCCCTCTTTAATCTTTGCTTCGCTGAGTCGAGGGAATTTTTCATGCAGGTATCGGAAAGCTGGCGAAGTGCGGTCCATGGCTTTCACAAAGTTTTTCATCAAACCTAGTTTGATGTGAAGGGGTGGTAGCAGGATTTTGTGAGCCTCAACCAGAGCTGGGTGCTGGATATTCTTCTCTCCAACTGTTACATTTTGTCTGCGATTCCATTCCTTCTGCAAGTAGTGCCAATCCCTTGCTCGTCTATCTCACTCACATAAGAAACACATGTATTTTATATATCCCTGCTGCAGTCCCATTAAAAGGGCAACTACCTTCAAGTCACCACAGAGGTGCCAGCTGTACTTGTTATAGTTAATGGAAGTCAGTAGATGCTTTACGTTATCGTATGTCTCTTTCATGTGGATGGCATGCGCTACTGGAATAGATGGAAGACAGTTTCCATTGTTCAAAAGCACAGCCTTCAGACTCAGTTTCGAAGAGTCTATAAATAGTCTCTAGTCTTGTGGGTCATGAGTGATTTTTAAGGCATTCATAAGGCTTTCAATTTCGGAACAGAATACCAGATTACTTTCCTTTCCGACTGCGTATAGTACAGCGTTTTTCAAACACTGTGCCGCGGCACACTAGTGTGCCGTGAGATATTGTCTGGTGTGCTGTGGGAAAAATTCCAATTTCATCCGTAACATGTGGCCTCGGCTCACAAATTAGGGTTGCCAACCGGCCGGTTTTCAGCCGGCCTGGCCGGTTTTTTCCATGGCCAGGCGGGCTGCCGGCACCTTGGTAAAACCGGCCATTGTAAAGCCTTTTTTTTGCACTGGCCGCAAGATCGGGAGCGGCCAGAGCAAAAAAACGGCTTTTGTGCCGAAGTCCGCGGCGCGAACGCGATCGCGATTCCCTAGAGCAGTGCAGCTGCTGGTTCTGCTTTGTACAGAGCAGCGGCTGCACTACACTTACATTGAAAAGTAAAGAGAAACTGTGTCAGGAGCCCTCCGATCATGCAGAGCCCGAGGAAGTGATGTCATGGGGGCGGGCTCCTCACAGGCTGTCTTTCCTTTTCAAATTAACTTTAGCTGCAATAAAGTTAATTTGAAAAGGAATGACAGCCTGTGAGGAGCCCGCCCCCATGACATCACTTCCTCGGGCTCTGCGATGACCGGAGGGCTCCTGACACAGTTTCTCTTTACTTTTCAATGTAAGTGTAGTGCAGCCGCTGCTCTGTACAAAGCAGAAGCAGCGGCTTGGGCAGAGGGGGTGTGTGTGTGTGTGTGTGAGTGAACCAGCAAGGGGGGGGGGAGTGTGAGTGAACCAGCACGGGGGGGGGAGTGTGAGTGAAACAGCAGGAGAGGGGGGGTGGTGTGAGTGAAACAGCAATGGGGGGGGGGGGCGATGGTGTGAGTGAACCTGCAGGGGAGGGGGGGTCAGTGAGTGAGTGACCCAGCAGGAGGGGTGAGTAAGTGACAGGGGGGTGGGTGAGTGAACCAGCAGTGGAGGGGGGGGTGGTGGTGTGAGTGAACCAGCAGGGGAGGGGGGTTGGTGTGAACCAGCAGGGGAGGGGGGTTGGTGTGAGTGTTTGATTCCTATTCAAGAGAATTACTTTATATATAGTCAATATAGGCACAGAGGTAAATTTTTATAACATTTTCTAATGGTGGTGTGCCTCATGATTTTTTTCATGAAAAAAGTGTGCCTTTGCACAAAAAAGGTTGAAAAACACTGGTATAGTACACTGCTGACGTCAGATGGCTTCAGCAACCGTCTGGCAGTAGTATTGCATTACTTCAGAAAATGATGCAATCAAATCTGGATGATGTGTGCATGCTGGTATTATGCAATGTGATGCAATATTACATCATTCAAGGCTTATTTGGGATGTTGTTGATGTCCTACTGGATAGATTTACACGGTGAAACGTCAAAAATGAACTACATGCAATATCTTCAAAATGAGAGCCAATACAATTTTTTTAATGTTATATTCGTGTTCAACTCACCAAGATACTACAGATTAGAGCCTTTTAAAGTCAGTAACAATTTCAATGTTGACCAGTGATTAGAGCTCATTAAGTCAAAGAGGGTGAATGAGATTGTAACATGGGCAGCAGAAATTCCTTTGAAATCAGGTTGGCATGCCAAATTTCAATAACTCCATTACATTCAAAATTGTCTCTTGCAGTAATGAGATGTCAACAATTTCTATCCTACCATATAGAAGAGAAAATACTCCTCTTTTAAGAGTGAAAGTTAATGCCCTTAACGATTAGGTACCCAATCCCAGAAAGGAACATACTAAACATATAATTCAATGTTGTAGCCTTTCATTCAACACTATAGGACAGCTTCTCAAGTGCTTTTAAACTATGGCTGCATCTATAGCTCAGAAAACAAACAAAGGCCCCATCATATGATCAAACACAATAAAAAACTCAACTTTAGTAAGAAAAGAAACTAAATAAAAATAGAACAGAAAACATTCCAGGGGGGCTATAAGACACAAAACTTAGCGGGTGAGCCCACTAGGACAAGATAGACATGGAGGGCCCAATGACCCCACATTCCTGCAAAACTTCAAATATCACATCTTGCCCACCTCCCATCTTAAAAGTAGAAATAATGTCTTATAGACAAAACAGCACAAATGTCTCAGGAAATAGCAGTGTGACACGCTTATGCGTCACTTCTGCATGGATACTTCGCCTTCCCACGATCTCAGGCCAGTCGACCACTCAAAAAACAAGCGCCGTAAAACTGTGGCAAACAGAAGTACAATATGTCCTTCACTGCATCAGGGCTGGCTCCATATCTTCCAGAAATGCATATAAATCTCAAGAATCATCAAAAGTCTTGGTCTGGTTGTGCAGCATGACTTTCATGCAAGCAGGATATAGCAATCCAAAACGGGCCTTCTGTTGTATTAAGCGTGGATGCGCACCAAAAGACTCCATCTTTGATCCACCGTCTCCTTCGCGAAGTCTGGAAAAAACAGAGATTATGCCCTTGATATTCCAAAGCTGTGAGTGCTCTGGCTGCTCCCATTATCTGCAACACTTGTTGAAAGCATAAAACCTTCAGGATAATTGGGCGTGTATGCCTGTTTATGGCCTTGTATTGCATTGTCACTCTATGGGCACACTCAATCTCAAACGGCATAGTGAAATGCAACTTTAACACATCTGGAATCATAGCCTGTAGAAAGGACATCAAATCCTGCCCCTCTGCTCCTTCAGCACCCTAATGTTGTTTCGCCGCGGGCGATTATTGCCATCTTCCACCTCTCTTTGCAGTGTGCGAATCAACTTGGCCTGCTTCTCGATGGCCTCAAGTCCCTCCTCATGTGATGCCACCACCTCCTCTACCTTCTCCAAACGGGCCGTGTTTGCCTCTAATGAAGATCTCAGAGTGTTGATATCTTCCTGCATTGCCCTTAGTGATTTTCCATTGGCTTTGACCATTTCTTTGACTGCCCGAATCTCAGCCAAGATCTCCTGAGAGGTCTCAGGGCCATCATGGATGACCACCATCTTGTGAGGTGAGAGAGGTTCTGTCTTGGATCTCTTTGCACTAGCATTTTGAGAAAAGTTGGAAATCCAACCTCGTCTGCTTGGAACCTGACATATCCAGGATCGAATAGTAGCCACGTAGATAGGAACTATATGATCAAATATTGCAGAAAAACAGGATTCTTGTCTTTGCCCTCCAGAGCACCGCTCTTGCACGTCCATCTTGACCAGATATCAGGCTCCACCCCCCAGGTGCAGGTTTATTGCCAGTCATGCTTTACTTGCCAACTTCATAATCTCACTAGAGTCTGACCAGCTCCTGCCTATGCTCATCATTGAACCCCCATTTGAAAAAGTGGCCATGGTCCTGGTAGGTCCCTTAGAGTGAACCACCCGAGCGAGGCAACAAGTATATTTTAGTCATACTAGACTACGCTACCTAATACCCGGAGGCCATTGTTCTAAGGAATATGAAGACTACTATAAATGTGAATGCCCTCTGGGAAGTATTCCCAGGGGAATACCTAATGAGATTCTCACAGATCAAGAACATACTTTGTATCCAAGTTGATGAAGCAAATGTATTCCTTGGTGAATGTCAAATGCTATGAACATCAGTATATCACCCACAGGCAGATGGCATTGTCGAGCAATTCAATAAAACTCTGAAACAGATGTTTAAAAAGTTTGTGCAGGAGGACGTGAAGAATTGAGACATTCTTCTATCCTATTTGAGGTTTGCCATCTGTGAGGTACCTCAGAGTTCCACGGGGTTTTTGCTTTTTGAGTTGCTCTTTGGAAGATGGCCAAGAGACATATTAGGGGTGGTAAGGGAAACCCAGGAAGAAGAACCCCATGCTGAGCATAATTTGATGGAGTACATTATACAAATCAAAGTCCGGCTGAAGAAGGCCAGAAAAGTGGCCAAACTCAGTCTGGAAAAAGCCTAAGTCATTGCCAGGGACTGCAATTGGGCAGTCATGTACCACACCTTCCAACCAGGAGACAGAGTTTTAGTTTTGCTGCTCTCATCCGAGAACAAGTTACTCTGTAAATGACAGGGGCCCTGTGAGGTAGAAGAGAAAGTGGGGCCTGTAAACTACAAGATTGCCCAGCCATATAAATGGAAGTAAGCCAAAATTTACCATACTAACCCATCGAAAAAATGGACTCCAGTGACAGCTATGATGGTACAGGGAGATGATCCTGGGCCTGAAATTTCAGCCCTGTCAGATCCAGCTCAAGTCCCAATTGGAGATTAGCTCTCTGCTGCCCAGAGAAGAGATCTAGAAGGTTTGGTCCACTGGAAGCTAAAGGTGTTCTCCACCTGCCCAGGATGAACCCACCTCATATGTCATGATATCATTTCTGACCCTGGGGTGGTTATCTGGCAGTGACCCTATCGGATTCTGGAGGCCTGGTGACAGGCCATTGCCAAGGAGCTGGAAGAGATGCTTAACCTGGGAGTTATAGAAGAGTCTATGAGTGACTGGTTATCATCTATCATCTTGGTTCCTAAACCCGATGGAAGTATCAGATTCTGTATTGACTTCCGGAGGATCAATGCACTTTCTAAACTGGAAGCATATCCCATGTCCAGAATAGATGAGCTAATCAAGTGACTTGGTGGAGCACACTTTATACCAACCTTACACCTGACCAAGGAATATTGGCGGTCCCCTTGACTCTGGCTGCGAGGGAGAAAACTGCTTTTTCGAGACTGCAAGGTCTGTTCCAGCTTATAGTGCTGCCCTTTGGATTACATGGGACTCTCGCCATGTTTCAACGCCTAGTCATCCACCTACTGAGACTGCAGAAGGAGTATGCGGCTGCCTACCTTGATAATATCGTCATCTGCAGCAGAGACTGCACTACCCATCTAACCCAAGTATAAACCATGTTGACCAGCCTATGGAAGGCTGGGCTTGTGACCAACCCAAAAAATACCTCAGGTATTTAATCAGGAATGGACAGATCTGACCTCAACTACAGAAGGTGGATGTCATTGCCCAGGTTCCTACTTAAACTTGAAGAAAGAGGTTCATGCCTTTCTTGGACTGATTAGCTATTATCAGCTATTCATCCCTAATTTTGCAGAGGTGGTGGAGCCATTAATCAATCTCCTCCAGAAGAGAGCTCCCGAGCGAATTCAGTGGTCATTTGACTTGGACCTAGCCTTCCAGTGTCTCAAGAAGGCATCCACCTTCCATAGTTGAGGTCAGATCTGTCCATTCCCGATTAAATACCCCAGGTATTGAACATCCCAACCTCCCAGAAAACATTTCTTGGATTGGCCATGTGTTCTGAATCCATCCTGAGTAGCCAGGATTTCTCTCTACTGTTTAGTGTGCAAACCGATACCTCAGAGGTGGGCCTAGGAACTGGGGTATATAGAATGTTGCCCATCCCTCTCCAAAGGAATTATTAACAGTCCCTTTTAAGAGAGTCTGCAGCCCAGAGTTCAGGGTTGGGAGGGTGTGGCTCACAGGGAGAGGTTAAGAACCCAGCAGGCTGCAGGAGGAAGAGAGGCTCATGGAGCCAGAAGTTCTTCCAAGGCAAGCCGTGAAAAAGAGTTCTGAGGAAGGAACTTTAACTGGGGATGGAGGAAGGGCCAGAAGAACCAGGCTGAGGAGGTTTAACAAGCTGGGACCGAAGTAAAGCTGCTTTTATTTTCCCTAATCTGCTGTCTGTTCTCTGTTTTGCTTTGTGGAGATTTAACAAGTTTGGACAAAATAAAAACTGCCTTTGTTTTCCCTGAACTGCTGTCTGGCCTGTGCTGTAAAGAAAACCCCTTCTCTCTGCACGCCACACTCCCATTTTATTCAGTGGGACTTAGTTACAAATAGCAAGTGTTAAACATTAGCCCAGCTTACTTAACATACCCCTATGTGTGGTTGCACAGTTTATTGAATGTCTATCTGTCTTTTACAGATTGTTACCCCTGGTGCAAGCATTTTCACTGAACTTAGCCAAGATGGGCCCTTCTTTATGGTAATCCAATTTGTGACTAATAAAGATCTTCTGAAGGTAAGGCGCTGCTTTGTCCTTTTTATCCTCCACTGTTGTTTTGTAATTACCATGGTTGTGGTGGTTGTCTCTCATATTTTGTCAGTACAGACTCATTTTTACTCTTTGAGGGAAATTTTGACAGGTCAGGAGGCCAAGTAGACAGCGATTTTAAGCATCATTTACAGACAAATAGATGCTTATAAGACCTGTACGCTGAAGTGCTCTAAAAGTGAACTCACGCTTTTAGCACATGTTAAGCAGTTAGTGCAGGATCGTGATAACTACTACCAAACGCAAAAACAGTCAGTGCATTAAAAATCCCCCACTAAGCGCTTAGTGTGGGATAGGGCAGGAGGTGGGTTGGTTAGGGGTGGAGAATGGGCACTGACTGCACATTGTTGTTAACGAGGGGTTCCTAATGAGCACTAATTGTTAATGCTGCAGTAGGCAGAGATGCACGTGACACCACCTCAATGGGTGGCATTAAAGGTACATGTGTTAATTGCAAGTGCCTCTGCTTTGTGAATGCAATGCAGAAATCTAGGAATTTATGTTTTCCGGCTTTTGTACCATGAGACTGATCTGGAAAAATAGGTATTCTAAAGGAAAAATAAAATCAAAGAGTCTGATATTCAGTTGTGCTGGCTATGCACCTCTAAGGTACATAGCCTTTGCAGCTAAACTTTAAAGTTTTGCAGGAAACAAAATATACTGTAGAATCTCTATAGATTGAAATTCCATGTAAAAAGGGGAAGGGGAAGGTGATGGCAATGGGGCTGTACTATCGACCGCATGGCCAGAATGAACAAATGGATGATGAAATGCTCAAAGAAATCAGGGAAGCTAACAAACGTTACAGCACAGTAATAATAATGGGTGATTTCAATTACCCCGGTATTAACTGGGTCAGTGTCATGGCAGGACATGCTAGGGAGATAACATTTCTAGATGAAATAAATGACTGCTTCTTGGAGCAGCTGGTTCATGAACCAACAAGAGGGGAAGCCATTTTGCACCTAGTCCTTAGTGGAACACAAGATCTTGTGTAAAAGATAAGGATACTAGGGACACTTAGCAATAGTGATCATAGTATGATTGCGTTTGATTTAATAAATGGAGGAAGGATGGCAAGGAAATCCATGGTACTACCTTTTAATTTTCAAAAGGGAGGCTATGATAAAATGAAAAAAAACAGTTAAGAAAAAACTAAA
Organism: Ichthyophis bannanicus; assembly: GCA_033557465.1. Taxonomy (NCBI): domain Eukaryota; kingdom Metazoa; phylum Chordata; class Amphibia; order Gymnophiona; family Ichthyophiidae; genus Ichthyophis; species Ichthyophis bannanicus. Next base: position 1,210,619,287 of record CM066032.1, read on the forward strand.
AGGAGCAGTTGCAAAGGTTAAAGATATATATCAAACATTGGTGTTGTTTAAAAATATCATCTTTGGGAGGAGGAATGGCCTAGGGTTGGGGCAAGTTATCTTGGGCCAATGGGCCAGGGGTTTGAATTCTGCTAGAGGACAGCAACATTGGGCTAGAAGGATTGGGATTTCAAGTCCCACAGGTGCTCTGTGGCCTTGGTTAAGCCACTTAACTCTCCATTGCCTCAGGTACAAAAAAATAGATTGTGAGCCTTTCAGTGACAAGGGAAAATATATATATAGTACCTGAATGTACACTTCTTTGACTGGTAGAAAAGCAGTATATAAGCCAAGTTAAATAAATAAATCTTGGAAGCCCAGACCAGCTGTATTCCACACCTTAAGAAAAGTGGAAGAAAGTCCAAATAACTGCCAGCATGGTTTAAAGAGAGGCTGTTATTGCCAAAAAAGCATCTTTCAGGAAATGGAAAAAGGAGCCAAATGACGAAAACTGGAAACAACGTAAGCACTGGCAAGTTATACAAGGCATTGATAAGGTAGGCAAAGAGAATTTGAGAAAAAGCTTGCTGTGGAAGCAAAACCACATAGTAGACTTTTTCAAGTACATTCATAGCAAAAAACCTGTGAGAGAGTCAGTTGGACTATTAGATGATAGAGGGGTAAAAGGATCACTAAGAGGGGACGAGCCCATATTGGAGAGATTGAATGAATTCTTTACTGAGGATCGATACACTGGTAAGATATATTACAACTATTTGATAAACTGAAGAGTAGCAAATTGCCTAGACTGGATGGTATACATCCAAGTGTGTTGAAAGAACTGAAATATGAGATTGCAGACCTACTATTAGTAATCTGAAAACTATCATCAAAATCATCTGTAATACCTGAAGACTGGAGAATGGCCAATGTAACACCAATTATTAAAAAGGGTTCCAGGGGTGATTCGGGGAACTACAGACCGGTGAGCCTGACGTCAGTATCGGGGAAAAATGGTAGAAACCATTATAAAGAACAAAATTACTGAACATGTAGATAGTCATGGCTTAATGGGAGACAGCATGGCTTTAGCCAAGGAAGGTTTTGTCTTATTAATCTGTTATGTTTTTTTGAAGGTGTGAATAAACAAGTAGACAAAGGCGAGTCAGTTGATATAGTGTATCTGGATTTTCAGAAAACCTTTGACAAGGTCCCTCATGAGAGACTCTTGGAGAAATTAAAAAGTCGTGGGATAGGAGGCAGTGTACTACTGTGGATCAGGAACTGGTTAAAAGATAGAAAGCAGAAGGTAGGGCTAAATGGCCAATTTTCCCAATGAAGAAAGGTGAATAGTGGAGTACTCCAGGGATCTGTGCCAGGTATGCTGCTTTTTAACATATTTGTAAATGACCTGGAAATGGAAATAACGAGTGAGGTAATCAAATTTGCAAATGACACAATATTATTCAAAGTTGTTAAAACCTAAGAGGATTGTGAAAAATTGCAAGAGGATCTTGATAAATTGGAAGACTGGATGTTCAAATGGCAGATGAAATTTAATGTGGACAAGAGCAAAGTTATGCACCTAGGAAAGAACAATCCAAACTATGATTACACGATGCAAAGTTCCACATTAGGAACCACCACCCAGGAAAAAGATTTAGGCGTCATCGTGGATAACATGTTGAAACCCTCTGCACAGTGTGCAGTGGTGCCCAAGAAAGCAAATAGAATGCTAGGAATAATAAGGAAAGGAATGGAGAATAAAACAAAGGATATTATAATGCCTCTATATCATTCCATGGTACAACCGCACTTTGAATATTGTGTACAAGTCTGGTTGCCATATGTTAAAAAAGGATATAGCGTTATTAGAAAAGGTACAGAGAAGAGCCACCAAAATGGTAACGAGGTTGGAAGGATACTCCTATGAAGAGAGGCTAAAAAGGTTAGGGCTCTTCAACCTAGAAAAGAGATGGCTGAAGGGAGATATGATAAAGGTCTATAAATTATTGAATGGAGTGGAACAGGTAAACGTAGATTGATTGCACAGGTACACTACCAAAAAACTGCCTCCAGTTTTGCAACTGATTCCTATAGATTTTGGGGTGCTGAATCCAGGAAAAATAGCCAAAATGTTCCATCACGTCACGTTTTCTTGCACAATTAGATTTCTTAAACATATAAGGAATGTTCACATAATTTCTTTTTAGCCGACTGCAGTTTATTTTCTTGGCCCAAAATAGAGGTTGCAATGGTTAACTAACTAGAAACACTCCCTCATGATATTTTAGAGTGTTTTGTATTCATTTTATACATTAACAGGACAATTGGGAGGCGGGGGGCTAAATCCAGTACTCGCGCTGGCGCATGTTCTTTCCTGTTCGCCTCGCCTCGTTCGCTCGCTCGCTCAAACACGGTGGTTGCGACATGAACGTTCCTGTCAAATTTCAGTTTCTTGCAAGTTCATTATTACCTTTTGTTTGCTCAGTCGTAATCCAGCTTTATTCCGAAGTGGTTCACTACAGTTGTAGTTTGCAGTGCTGTGTATTTGTGATGGCTCACAGAGCCAGAGGTTGCGTCAACTCTCCGGACAGTTTTTGTTTTATTTGTGGGGAATATACCGTGAAAAAGCGGCAGAGGAACATTTCTGCATTTATTAAAAAAGTATATTTCGCCTATTTCGGTTTGAAGTTAGGCGATCAAGACAAACCGTGGGCTCCTCACAAAGTGTGCAAGACATGTGAGGAAGATCTACGCTTATGGATGAAAGGTAAAAACAAGCATTTCGTTTCGGAATACCTATGATGTGGCGTGAACAAAGAGACCACAGCAGTGACTGCTATTTTTGCTCTTGCATTGTGAAGGGATACAACTTAAAAAATAAGAACGTAATAAGTTACCCCAACCTTCCCTCAGCAATTAGGCCTATGCCTCATAGCAACGAAGTACCTGTGCCTGAACCACCAAAATCTTTGGATCATATTTGTGTGGACGGTTCTGATCATGATGAGACTCATCAGATGGCTTTTCCCGATGAGTCCAGTACTTCCGAGTTTGAAACTGAACCAGATCCGAAACCTGAACTTTTCTCTCAAGCTGAATTGAATGATTTAGTCCGGGATTTAGGACTCCCAAAAGATGCTGCCCAACTGCTAGGTTCTCGGCTTAAACAGAAAAATCTATTGTCACCAGGAACAACTTTTTATTGGTACCGCAACCGCGAGACACAATTTTTGAAGTATTTCAGCAAAGAGGAAGATTTGGTATTTTGCAACGATATCTACGGAGTGATGGAAAAGTTTAAACTCAAGTATGATCCTGCTGAATGGCGGCTGTTCATTGATTCGTCAAAAGACAGCATAAAAGGTGTTCTTCTTCATAATGGCAACACATTCGCTTCAGTTCCTATTGTTCACTCTGTTATTCTCCAAGAAAAATACGAGAATTTGGCCCTGATTCTTCAGAAGATTCGTTATGATGAGCATAAGTGGATGATTTGTGGAGACTTTAAAATTCTATCCATGCTATAAGGGCAGCTATCCGGTTTCACCAAATATCCCTGCTTCCTTTGCTTGTGGGATAGCCGGGCCCGCGACCTACACTGGGGGAAAAAAGACTGGCCAATACGGGAGTATTTGAGACCCGGTGAGAAAAATGTTCTTCATGAGAGCTTGGTACCTCGTGATAAAATTCTATTACCACCTCTCCACATTAAGTTGGGTCTCATTAAGCAATTCATCAAGTCCCTTCCAAAAGATGGTGAGTGCTTTCGGTACCTTTGCTCAAAGTTCCCCCGACTTTCTGAAGCAAAGCTAAAGGAAGGAGTGTTTGTTGGCCCTGATTTAAGGAAACTCATTTCAGATGGAGCATTCGCTGAAACGATGTCTGAGAAGGAAAAAGAAGCCTGGGATTCCTTCAAGGATGTTGTTCTCAAATTCTTGGGGAACAGGCGGGATGAGAACTATAAGGATATTGTTGCCAGGATGCTCAATGCCTTCAAAGAACAAGGCTGTAACATGAGCCTGAAAGTCCATTTCTTGCACTCCCATGTGAACTCCCATGTGAACTCCCATGTCATAGACACTATCGTTTTCTCCTCCACTCCGCTAAACGCAGTTACTACTCTAACCTCATTTCTACCTCTTCCAACTCCTCTCGTCAATTGCATGCTGTTCTCCGCACTCTCACTGCCACTCACTCCTCCAGTCTTTCTCCCTCCCTTTCTGTATCCCCTGACCCCACTGCACTTGCCTCCTTTTTTGTGTCCAAGGTTCACAATCTTCGTCAATCTTTCCCCACCTGTCCCCCACCTCTCTCCCCTCCCCCCCTACCTTGTCCCACCTCCACTCCCTCCTCTACCTCTCCCCCCCCTACTCTATCACATTCCTGGTCTTCCTTTGAACCAATTTCCGACGAATCCTTATATGAGACCTTTATTTCTATCCGCAAGACCACCTGCCCTGCTGACCCCATCCCCTCACGTTGGCTCCTGGAACCATCATTGCTCCTGTCTCCGCTTATACTCACTCTCTATAACACTGGCCTGTCCTCCGGTCTTTTTCCCACACCCTGGAAGCACGCTGTCGTCCGTCCCATTCAGAAATCTCATACCTCTGATCCTGCCACCCTTTCAAACTGGCGTCCTATTTCCAACCTCTGCTTTCTTTCAAAACTTCTCGAAAAACTCGTCTTTCACCAACTTTCATCTCACCTCGAATCTTCCCTCACTCTTCACCCTCGACAATCTGGTTTCCGTCCTGGCCACAGCACTGAATCTATCCTCCTTTCCCTCCTTAACGAACTCCACCGCGCGCACGATCACGGTCTTATTTCTCTTGTTGTTTCTCTCGATCTTTCTGCAGCCTTTGACCTGGTGGATCACCGTACCCTTCTAGATCGCCTTCACGATGCTGGTGTTTCAGGTACTGTCCTTCAGTGGTTTCATTCCTTTCTCTTTAACCGTTCCTTCACTGTCGTCTCTGGATCTTCTTCTTCCGCCCCTACTCCCCTCACCTGTGGTGTGCCCCAGGGGTCTGTTCTTGCCCCTCTTCTTTTCAACGTCTTCTTGGCCCCCCTTGCACTGGTTGTTCAGCAATTTAGTATCTCTGCGTATTATTACGCGGATGATATTCTTTTCGTGCTTCACACTGATTCCTTTAACCCGGACATCACACCTCTTAACAACTGTCTTTCCGCTGTTGCTTCCTGGTTTTCTTCCAACTATCTTCATGTTAATCCTTCCAAATCGTTTGCTACTTGGTTCACTTTGGGGAGCACCCCCCCACCCACGTGCACCCCAACCTTCTCCTCCCATCCTATTCCTCTGGTCTCTTCCTTCCGCTATCTCGGTGTGGTTCTCGACTCTGCTCTCTCCTTCCGGGAACACATTTCTTCAGTTGTTCAACGTTCCTTTTATTCTCTTAAACAATTACGAGCTGTTCGCCCCTTTCTCTCTTCCTCTGCACTAGCCACACTCCTACTTTCCCTAGTAATATCCCGGCTCGACTATTGCAACGTCGTCTTGGCAGGTCTTCCAAAGTCTCAAATCACTCGAATCCAACGCATCCAAAATACCGCAGTTCGCCTCCTCACTCACGCTACCCGGTATGACCACGTCACCCCTCTTCTCCAACAACAACACTGGTTACCGATTCCTTATCGCATTCACTTTAAGATTCTTGTCTTCGTTCACAGGGCTCTCTACGTAGGTACTCCCCTCTATCTTGCCGATCAGGTCCGCTTCCACACCCCTCATCGTTCACTCCGTTCTATTCATCTCAATCGCATGTTTCTTCCCCCTCCTTCACATGCCCACCTGGAATCCACTCGCTCATCCACTTTTTATTTCTTAGGGCCACGACTTTGGAATTCGCTCCCCCTCACCCTCCGTACTGAAACTTCTCTCCAGCACTTTAAAACAAAGCTCAAAACCCACCTATTTTCTACAGCATTTAACCTCCCCCCATAGACCCTGCCCTTGTGTTTTTTTTTTGCACTTCAGCGTTAGCCCCCCTCCCCACGTCCGGCCCTTGTGTTTGCCTTTCTTTAACACTTGTGTTTGCTTTCCATGTTACAGTTTTAGCCCCCCCCCATATGCTTTTATACTCGTGCTTGATGTTACAGTCGATGTTACAGTCTTAGCCTCCCCCCATATGCCCTGCCCTTGTGTTTGCCTTTCTTTTCATATTTTACCTCTCCGACCCACCCCTATTACCATGTCCTCGTTTATCTGTTTGCTGATTCCTCCTTTCCTATCCTGTCTGACTTGATGGCGTTCTTTTCCTACTTTCTCGCAGCCTGTAAATTTTAATTGTGAACCGCCCAGATGCCTATTTTGGTGTGGGCGGTATATCAAATTTTAATAAAACATAAACATAAAACATAAACATAAACTACTTTCCCGAAAACTTGGGGGCGTACAGTGAAGAACAAGGTGAAAGGTTTCACCAGGACATCAAGGATGCAGAGAGAAGGTACCAAGGAAGATGGAACACCACTATGATGGCTGATTTCTGCTGGTTGCTGCTGCGGGAAACCCCAGATGAAAAATATGCCAAGCAGTGCACCAAGAGAAGCATTCGGGGGAAGAAGAAACGGGCCCACCAGGAGATTGATTGACCCAAGAATGACTTTAAAATCTAAACTGTGTTGACAAATATCGTGTTTTTACTAAACTTTGAAATAAAAATTTGCTAGTTATTACCACAGTGTCGGATCTCATTTATTAGAATTTTATTTTCACACCATCGGGTGTTTGTCTTCATGTATTGCAATGGTGCGGTTTGCATTTTCTATTCTTACATACATACCAGTACAACATTTTTTGCATATTTCTTTGCTTTGCTTTGTGTCTAACCTCGCTCTTATATGCTCAATGTTTGTGCACATGTATGTGGCTGTTTTAAGTGCAGACAATTTTGCTACCATCACAGTGTGTTTTGTTGACATTACTCTATTCTTATGTGCTGCCTTGTTACAATTTTCTTTATTCTTATTTGAATAACTACTAAACAATTAGTATAAAGAATTCATCCAAGAAACTTTTATCTCGATAGCACTCAATCTGAAACGTTCACCTCAAACTGCTAACCCAATGTAGCAAAAAATCAGTATGTGATGGAGCAAATTGGTTACCAGATTTGGATTCAGCGCACCAAAAAACGTAAAAATCAATCGAAACATTAGAGGCAGTTTAAAAAAAAAATTTTTTAGTGTACCTGTGTTGTTTATACCATCAAAATATAGAAAGACTAAGGGACATGCAATGAACTACAGTGTAACCCATATAAGACAAATAAGAGAAAATATTTTTTCACTCAACGTGTAATCAAATTCTGGAATTTGTAGCAGGAGAATGAAGTAAAAGCTGTTAGTGTTGCTGGGTTAAGAGGGGTTGGGACAAGTTCCTGGAGGAAAGAACCATTATGATAGGGGACCCAGAAAATCCACTGCTTGCCTCAATAAAAGCATTGTGAAACCTGTGTCTTCTGGGGAAACTGTTAGGTACATGTGACCTAGATTGGCCACTGCTGGAAACAGGATACTGGGCTTGATGGACCTTGGTCTGACCCAGTATGGCATATCTTATATTCAATCTTGGGCCATATCCGGCCAGTGGAATTGAATATCCGGTCTTCTGCAATGTGCTGTAACACTTTGCATGGCGCAAAAGCTAACTGGGTAGCAGCGATATTGCGCTGCTGTCCTGTTAGCTCCCACGGTAAAGATAGTTGAGGTTTTTCCACGCTTATCTTTATCCACAGGTTTCTAACCAGGTAGCGCTTCAATATCACCACCACTGCCCAGTTAGCAAAGTGTGCCACCTCCGTTCTGCCCCAGAACACTCTGATTCTACACAGACAGCATCAGGGCATGTAGCAGTGTTAATCAGGGATATTTAGCAGTACTGACTATTTAGTGGAGGAGTAGCTTAATGGTTAGAACACTTGCTTGGGAACCAAGTGCCCAGGGATCAGTTCCCACCAGGGCCGTACCAATCTTGAAATGCACCCTGTGTGACTTGCACATCAGGTGTGTGCCCCCCTGCACCTCCATCTAGCCGCCTTATGGGGGTGAGAGAGAAGAAGCACACCCAATGTGCAAGACACAAGCATGCTAAGGAGGTCTGGTCCCTCCCAGAGGGGCCAGACCTGCTTAGCATGCCACAAGAAGGCTTAAGGGGCACATTTCAGCTGTTTGCCGTTGCCTACCGCCACTGAGAGAAGAAAAAGTGGCAGCAGCAGGCAACGGCAGACAGCCGAAATGCGCCCCTTAAGCCTTTGCGCCCTGTGCGGCCGCACCGCTCGCACAGGGCTAGGTACGGTCCTGATTCCTACTATTACTTCTTGTGGCCTTGGACATGTCACTTAACTCTCTATTGCCTCAGGGGACTCCAAGTTCCTGTTTAATAAACATACATTATGAAGTTTGTTATAATGTAAACCACTTTGACTAAAATGATAAAGCTGTGATGGAAAAGCTTGATAACATCAACAAAGACAAAACCTGGAGCTGACTGTGGTGCAAATCACCAACTACTAGTATGCAAACTCAAACTAAAGTTGAAAAAGAGCAAGCCTCTCATGAATGCAGCAAAATATGACCTTGAGAATATACCACTGGAATTTAAAGACTGCCTGAAAAATTGATTTGCTGGTTTAGATACAAATGACAGAGTTCCAGAAGAGTTATGGGATGACATCAAGAAGGTTGTGTTGGAAGAAAGTGAAAAGTCTCTACATAAGGTGAAAAAGCAAAAACAGCCAAAATGGATGAATGAAGACACTCTGAAAATTGTCCAGAAATGCAGAGAAGCCAAAGTCAGAGGAGAAAGAGGCAATCACAGAACTCAACAGAGATTTCCAACATGCAGTAAGACAAGACAAGGAGAAGTACTATAATGATACATGCAAGGAAATAGAATCAGAAACTATTACAGGAAGAACAAAATCGGCTTTTCTAAAGCTACGAGAATTAAAGAAAAAATTCCAATCTCGAATTAGAATGCTACAAGATGCTCAAGGATCCATCTTGAATGATGCTGAGAAGATCAAGAAAAGGTAGGAAGAATGAACAGAGTCATCATACCATAAAGATCAAGTGGACCAACAGCCGTTTCAACCTGTACCTTATGATCAGGAACTATTGGTGATGAAAGAAGAAGTTGAAGCAGCATTGAAAGCCTTAACAAAGCACCTGACATTGATGGCATTCCCACTGAAGTATTGCAGCAATCGGATGGAGCTGTTAGCATACTTACAAGGCTCTGCCAGGAAATTTGGAAGACAAATTCATGGTGAACTGACTGGAAGAGATCTGTATTTATACCAATACTGAAGAAAGGTGACCCGATTGACTGTGGAAATTATCGCATAATCGCTCTGATCCCACATGCCAGCAAGATTTTACTCAAGATCATTCAGCAGAGATTACATCCATACTTGGAATGAGAAATGCCTGAAGTTCAAGCAGAGTTCAGGAAAGGGCGAGGAACGAGAGACATTATCACAGATGTGAGATGGATCCTTGATAAAGCAAAATAATACCAAAAGGATATCCATATGCATTTTATTGACTACAGCAAGGCTTTTGACTGTGTAACCATGAGAAACTCTGGGCCACATTAAGAAGCATGGGTATACCAGAACACCCAATTGTTCTCTTTCGCAACCTTTACATTGATCAAGAAGCAACAGTTTGAACAGACCTAGGAGAAATAGAATGGTTTAAAATCAGCATAAGTGTACAACAAGTCTGCATACTTTCCCCCTACCTCTTTAATTTATATGCAGAACAAATCATCAGAGAAGCAGGACTGTATGAAGACAATCAAGGTGTGAAGATTGGTGGAATACTCATCAACAATCTTCACAATGCTGATGATACCACATTACTGGCTGAAAGTAGAGACAATTTGAAACATTTGCTTCTTATGATCAAGGAATATAGTCATAAAATGGGTCTGCATCTTAACTTTAAGGAGACAAAGATCCTGACAACTGGCAAAATTAATAAGTTTATCCTTGATGGAGAAGAAATTGAAATAGTTGACAGCTTTAACTTACTTGGATCAACAATCAATAAAGAAAGGACTAGCAGTCAAGGAATCCGATGATGCATTGCTCTTGGTAGAATGGCTATGAAGGACCTAGACAAGTTTTTCAAGAGCAGAGATGTCTCTCTCCATACAAAGTTTCGACTTGTCCAGACCATGGCATTTCCTTTTTTTTTTTTAATTTCTTTATTTATATTTTCCAACAAAATATAAACAAAAGAGAAAACCAAAATTACAGCAAATCAAAATACACAATTCTTCTCTGTAACATGAGACAAACAAAGCCTGACCACAGCCCACCCCACCCTGTCTCTCCCATTATCATGTGATCATCAGGGGCCATATAAAAGAAACATAAAACGTCTGCAAGACAGCAAGGCCTGCAGAGGCTATAGAAGGGCAAGCACTCCACCCCAGAGGAAATAAGGAGATTTGTCTAATAACCCCTTACTGTATCTTATACCGTGCTTTAAAGATACACTTCTATAGGAGTTTCCACTTAAGAAAAGAGGAGGATGCAAGGCGAACTATCACACCATGGTATTTGCGCATATACAGGGTTGCCCAAAAAAAGTGAGAACATCTCGTAGCATATAAGTTATTTAAAAATTTAAAAAGACAGATGTAAACGATTGACAAATTTTAAAAAAAGATGATGACCGGAAATTGTCGAAATAAAGACGTTATACAGCTAAAAAAGGTAAATACGTAAACTATTTAAGCTTTTAATTTACAAGATGTTCTCACTTTTTTTGGGCCACCCTGTATGTAGCATAGGCACAAATGTGCCACCATGCGCATCAACCAAGCTCTTCCGTATGTTTCCAGTTAGAAATAATGGAGTATAGGGCCATTCCCAACTTGGAGCCAATTTAGACTGACAATCCCTTTATAACGACGAGATGCCAATTGCTGATTAAAAATGACCCCAGATCAGGACAGAGTGGCCCAGAATCTCAGTGCCACCCTAATATGGTTCCATATTGAAACCCAATGAGACTGAATGTTAGGATAGTCATACACCACATACCTCAAAGTGCCAACATCTCCTCAATGAGACTAACACTCATTCTCAGCTGCCTGATCCCATTTAGAAAGAATGTAGGGAAGAGGACTACTTAATCTTTCTTCTAGTTCAAGCCACATTGAACATATGCCTACGGCCCCCTCCACCCATCATGAACCTTGCTTTAGCAAAAGGCCATAGTGCTAGGCCTGAAAATCAGGGAAAATCATCCCCCCCTTCTTCTTATTAAGACCCAAGCTTCTGGAGAGCAAATCTAGGCGGTTATTTCTCCATGGAAGCTGAACTAGAATCCCATCAATTTGACGATATATCTTACTTGTAAGGAAGACTGGTAGCATTCCTATTATATAATTCACTTTAGGAGTGATAGACATATTTATATCTACAAGACGACCCCACCAAGTAAACAGACCGACGACCACGTTGCTTCATATTGTCAAATAGGGTAAATGAGATTATAGCAAGATCAGAGTTGTGAGCCGCATGGATAGTAGACTCACCAATTCTAGAACAAAAGTCCCTTGGAAGCTAGGAAAATCAATACTTAATATCTAAAAAACCATGGAGCATAAAACTTTCCTCACTAAGATGGCTACCCCATTATTCTTATGATGGGCAGCTGAAAAACCCTTAAAGAGTAGGGCTTATATATCTAATTTCAACGACTCCCTTACATTCAAGTGTGTCTCCCGCAGCAGCAAGATGTCAGCACTTTCTTTCCTACCATTCAGAAGAAACATTTCTTTTAATGGAATTGTTAATGCCCTTAATATTCAGTGAACAATCTTAAAGGAAAGCATATTGACAATATAGCTCCGAATTAACAGTCATATAATTGCAAAACAGACCAATTTGCAGCATTTAGTTTACATTGTAGAACAACTTCTTAAGCGCCTTCAAAGTGTGACTGCATCTATAGCCCAAAGAAAGAGAAAATAAAAAGAAATAAAAAAAGAAACAACCAAAGAAACACATTTTAGCCCCGTCATATGATCAGACACAATAAGAACACCTAATTCTGAAAAAACATTTCCCAAAACCACTTAAACCCAGGGGGCTATATAACACACAAAACGTAATGGGTGAGCCCGCCAGGACAAGACAGATACGGAGAGTACAATGGCCCAATTCTTCTGTAACACTCAGAATATTGCGTCTTGCCCACCTCCCTTAATAAGAGTGAAGAAAATGTCTTTCACCAGAGATAGAATGAATGTCCCAATATATAGCAATGTTACATGTTTAAATGTCGCTTCTGCATGGAGAAGTCACCTTTACATGACCTCAGACCAGTCAAATGCCCATGATAGCAAACGCCATAAAACTGTAGCAAGTAGAAGTTGCAAGATGACCTTCATTGCATCACCGCCGACTCCTTATCCTCCAGAAATGCACATAGCTCCCCAGGATCTTCAAAAGTCTTGGTCTGGTTATGCAGTATGACTCTCATGCGTGCAGGATATAGCAGTCCAAAATGGGCCTTCAGTTGAACCAAGCGTGGACGCAACGCCTAAAGATTCTTTCTCCGATCCACCGTCGCCTTTGCAAAGTCCGGGAAGAACAGGAGTTTATATCCCTGATATTCCAAGGTTGAAAGAGCTCTGGCTGCTCCCATTATTTGCAATACTTGCTGAAAATGCAAAACTTTCAAGATGATTGGGCGTGGACGCTTGCCCGTGACCACGGACTGAGTAGGCACTCTGTGGGCGCGCGTGACCTTGAACGGCATAGTGAACTGCAGCTTTAACACACCTGGAATCATGGCCTGCAAAAAGGAAACCATGTCATGGCCCTCTGCTCCTTCAGGAACTCCTAGTATTCTTATGTTATTCCTCCGAGAGCAATTATTACCTTCTTCCACCTCTCTTTGCAATGAACGTATCAACTTGGCCTGCTTCTCAATGACCTCAAGCCTCTCCCCATGTGAAGCCACCGCATTCTCTTCCTTCCCCAAATGAGCTGTGTTTGACTGCAAAGAAGATCTCAAAGCGTTGATATCTTCCTGCATTGCACACAGCGATTCTCAATTAGCTTTGACTAATTCTTTGACTGCCCGAATCTCAGCCAGGATCTCCTGCGAGGTCTCGGGACAATCTCGGATGACCGCCATCTTGTGAGGTGAGAGAGGTTCCGTCTTGGTTCTCTTTGCACTAGCATTTTGAAATACTTGGTAATCCAGCCGCGTCTGTTTGGGGCCCGACATATCCGGGATCGAATGGTATCAAAGTAGGTAGGAACTATTTGATTAAAGAATGCAGAAGTCAGGATTCTTGCCTAATGCTGTAATATACTTCTGTTTTTTGTTGTTTCTGCCACTTGTATTTTGCTATTGCAGAGGTGCCAAAGGTGGCCCATCCCAAAGAATGAGATTTGCCACTACACTGAGTGAGACTGAAGGCCAATGAGTGAGGTTTTTCCCACGATACAGTCGCAGTATAAATTTGAAAAGATCTGCATATAATATTGCTTTGCAAATGAAAGGAGCACCACAAAATGACATTTAGCTTTCTTTAGTTACTTTTAACTTGCAATTTTCACTCCCTCCCTCCAGAACAGAACTAGGACATTTCCCTGTAGAACTCGCAACACACACACAAAAAAATTGACAGTAACAACAACATAAACCTTCTCCAGGATCAGGAGTATTGTGAAGTAAGACAAAACCCTACAAAAGTCAGTCTGGATAGAACAAATTAGAAACATAGAAACATGACAGCAGAAAAAGACCACATGGTCTATCTAGTCTGCCCTTCCATATCAATCACAATAGTCCCCTTTTTAACTTTAGAGATCTTCTGTGTTGGCCCTATGCTTTTTTGAATTCAGATACTGTATTCATCTCTACTACTTCCACTGGGAAATTATTCCACACATCTACCACTCTTTCTGAAAATAAATATTTCTGCATATTACTCTTGAGTCTATCCTCTTTCACCATCCTCCTATGTCCCCTCATAATGGAGCTTACTTTCTATTGAAAGAGGCTCTCCTCTTGTGCATTTATGCCATGGAGGTATTTAAACGTCTCTGTCATGTCTCCTCTATCCCGCCTTTCCTCTAACGTAAGCTGTGCATATTAAGATCTTTAAGTCTGTCCTCATATGCTTTATAACAAAGACCACTAACCATTTTAGTAGCTACTCTCTATACTGATTCCATCCTGTTTATATCCCTTTGAAGGTGTGGTATCCAGAATTGCACACAATACTCCAAATGAGGTCGCACCAAAGACTTATACAGAGGCACTATCATCTCCTTTTTTCTGCTGGCCATTCCTCTCCCTATGCACCAAGCATCCTTCTGGCTTTTACCATCCTGTTTAGCCACTTTAAGTTCATTAGAAACAATCACTCCCAGATGTTGTTCTTTGGTGGACAGAAGGACTTTGCCCCTTACACTGTACCACTCCTTTGGACTTATGCAGCCCAAGTGCATGACTTTACATTTTTTGGCATTAAATCTCAGCTGCCAAATTCTTGACCATTTCTCAAACTTAGCTACATCCCTTCTCATGTTATCTACTCCTTCCTGGATGTCTACTCTATTGCAGATTTTGGTATCATCTGCAAATAGGCAAACCTTGCTTGGCAACCCTTCTGCAATATCACTAACAAAGATGTTAAAAAGAATCGGAACAAGGACAGATCCCTGGGGCACACCACTGGTAACTTCCTTCTCCTCAGAGTGAGCTCCATTTACCTGTACCTTTTGTTAACTCCCACTCAACCATTTTCTAACCCAGTTAGTCACCTTAGGGTCCATCCCTAGGGTGCCCAGTTGATTAATAAGTTGCCTTTGTGGAACGGTGTCAAAGGCTTTACTGAAACCTAAGTACACTACAGCTAGGGCTCTCCCTTGGTCTAACTCTACGGTCATCCATTCAAAGAAATCAATCAGATTTGTCTGACAAGACCTGCCTCTGGTAAACTCATGCTGCCTTGATCCTGTAATCCATTGGACTCCAGAAACTTCACTATTCTCTCTTTTAGTAGTGTTTCCAATGATTTATTCAGCACAGAGGCTATACTAACTGGCCTGTAGTTTTCAACCTCATCTTTACTTCTGCTTTTGTATAAAGGGACCACATGTGCCTTTCTCCAGTCCTCTGGGACCACTCCCAACTCCAAAGAAGCATTGAAAAGATCAGTCAGTGGTGGCATTTACCATTCCATAACCACACCAACGAGGACCAACCTAGGAAAAGGCAGCACTGTAAATACATCAGTACCAGGAAAATTAAACAAGCTGGATTACTACAGATCCCTGTATAAACATTTGCTGCTAACAGAATACCTGGCCTCAAGTCACACATTCTAAACATAAATAGACCCTCACCGAAAGCAGAACAAATGACTACAAACTGACAATAGAAATATGTAGACAAATATTAGACTGAAACCCCAGGAAGCTAGACCCTACATGCAGTGCACCAGGCAATGCATTTCCCCCTGTATTGTGCCAAATATCAAAATAGCAGATGATACAAATTCCAAAAACTGACATATTCCACTCACTAAATTAAAAATAATATTCTTTTTTTCTACCTTTGTTGTTTGGCTATTTTATTTTGCTAATCATGTTGGTCCCAGTCTCTGTATTTTGCTTTTGATTCTTCGTTTAACTTTCTCTCCCAGGTTTCCAGTCTATTTGCACACTTCTCTTTCCTTGTGTCTTTATTTCCTCCTCTATATCCATCTTTGACATTGATCTTTTCCTTTCAACTTTCTTTCATTTATTTTTCTGTCTCCTATCCACTGAGATTTCAATCTTCTTTTTACTGCATCACTGTACAGCTTTACATCTCTTTTCCCTACCCTGCCCCCCATTCCCCATCTCCTTATTCCCAAGCCCCCCCCCCCCATCAGCAGCTCCTCTCTCATTCTTCTTCCAGCATTTCAAACTCTCCCACTCTTTATTTATTTATTTAGAAAGTTTTGTATACCACTTTATCCTTCAATCAAAGTGGTCTTTCCAGCATCCCCTCTCACTCTCTCCCTCAGCATCTCCTCTCTCTTTCCCACCTTTAATAAAACATATCTTCACCCTCACCCAAAGTCTGTCTAACATTTCCCATCTATCTTCCTACTTCCTCCCATGTCCAGCATCCGCCCGGGTGTCCCTAGCCCTTCTTCTATGTCCAAAAATGCCCTTCTGGTGCCCCTACTTCCCCTTGTATCTAGCATCTTCCCTGTCATCCTATTCTCTTCCTATGTTTAGTATTCACTCTCTCTGTCTCTGTCAACCTCCTATGTCCAGCACCTCCCTTCTGTTCAAGTGCCAACATCTTCCTATCACTCTATTTCCCCTGCCCATATATAGCATCCCCCCTGCATTAATAGTCCCATGTCACCCTATTTCTCTTCTGTTCAGCTTCCCTACTCATGTTCAGCATTACCTTTATACCCTATTCTTCCTACCCCCTCCAGGCCAAGCCGGAATATCACCTCTAACTCAAAATCTCCCATGTCCATCATCTCCTCCCCTTCCATTTAGCCTGCCAGAATATCTCCTCTTTCACTGTCTCCCATATCCACCGTACACCCTCCTCGATTCGACCTCCCATGTCCACTGTCTCCTCTCCCCTCCCACGATTCAGCCTCTCCTCTTCCCCACACAACGCCAGGCCACTGTTTAGGTCTCCATTCCCTAGTGGCCAACCTTCTCTGCCACTGCCACTTGCCGGGACCTGCGGCAACTGAAATAAAGCACAAAAGAGCCAAGCCTGCGAGTTCAGAGCGCTGCTGACAGCTCTGCCCGTCCTGCCCCTTCCAATGTAAACTTCCTGTTTCTGAGGGGCGGGACCGGCAGAGCTGTCAGCGGCGCTCTGAACTCGCAGGCTCGGCTCTTCTTTTGCGTTCTATTGATGTTGCCGCAAGTCCCAGCAAGCAGCAGCAGCTGCAGCAGTGATGGGCACTGGCTGGGGAAGGAGCTGGATGGAGGCAGATAAATGAGAGAGGAGGGTAACAGCATGTGAGTGTGTAAGTGTGGTAAATGTGTGTGTCACATGCCGAATGCATGTATGACTTGGCATGTCTGCTATTGTAATCAGTAACCCTAACGTGCCTTAAGCAAATCCTTAGGTTCAGAATACACGTTCTTACCTGAGCTCAGTTGTTAAATATTGATTAGTTGGGTTTTTTTTCTTTTTTATGTTTTCTTTTTAATACTGTTTTTTTCTTTTGCTGTAAAACGGCACAGAACCACTGGTTTTGATTGGGATTGTTGCGGTATATAAAATCATGTTAGATTAGATGAGATTAAGTGCCATAGACCTCTCCGTGTATATTGATCCTGTTCAAAGAAGCCAAGAGTAGAACCAAAATACTTCAGTGCTCTTGAATGGTTATGATCACGGTCTGCAAAGCAGTGGGAGCAGACACTACAAGGACTACACACGGGCAGGGGGTTACATTTATTAACAAAATAAACAGGCAATGAAAGTTCTGCTTTGGTCTTTTTTATCCCTGATGCCATTTAAAAATTTCAATAAGAAAGTTACGTTAATTTTTTGCATAGCATTAACATTTATCAAGGCGCAAGCTATATATTTTTATTTCTTTACCTTACCAAAACAACACTAACCGGATGCATGCTAGACATATGGCTCTCCACATGTGTAACAATTATGACCACTTAGTGCCGTGACGTATGACCCATTTTTTAATAAGTCTGATCATCTGGGTAAAACTGCTTTTGATATAAGTAATTTTGTGCATCACATTGCTTCATAATTGTTCAAGCAAAAAATGTTTACTAAACCAAGCGCTATATAGCTACTTAAGCTCATTTATTTCCCAGTTTCTCCTTTCTTCTAGACTTTCAAAGAAATGTATATCTCTGCTGGCTCCCGTGTTGTGATACTTATGCGGCACGGTTTGACAAAGCTGCTTTTAGAGACGTGCTGCAGTGATCAGAGCTTTGCCTCTTTAAAAGCAGTGAAAAATTTCTCTGAAACAGAATCATTTCAGGTCTCATTCCTGACATTTCTTTCAAATTACGTTCCAGAGAAATATGATACAGTAAAAGGAGTGAAGGTGGCATGGCCCCTGTGATTTACCATCTGAGGAAAAGAAAAGAAAAATTACCTTTTCCTCCCTTAGAAGATAATGGGAGCTATCCAAGCACAAGGAAGGCTGCCCAGGCTTACATCTGTCTCAGGGATGCAAGTACAAACTGCATAACTAGGTGGGTGAACGACTCTGTGTGAGCAGGGCAATAACAACACATTCATGGCGGCCTCCTGAATGCTCTTAACATCTTTTTTCTGGCTGACCTTAATTCGTTTTTGCTTTTACAAAAATATGAACAGCCCACAAATATCCTCTTTTGCAACAGCAGGTATTTGGGAAAAGTAGGATTGCCAACTGCCTGTAGAAATTCAGGGGAGGTTGATCGAGTCCTGAACTGATCTCTCATTACCTGTATGGACTTATGATTTTTTTTAGGGAAAGCAATAGGACCAATGGTACTATAAGTCCATAATGGCAGTGTGATAAAACGAGGAGTGGACTGGTCCGTCCATTGTGCGAGAATATGTTCGCTCAGGGCCCTGCGTGTCAGGGGGCCCCACATGAACTTAATTCTCACATGGTGTTCTTTGCAATGCATGCTTCAGAGAGAGACGGGGAGGCCCACTCGAGGCCCTGGCTCACCTCTGCACAGCCGCCAGCATGAAGAGCGGCATTTTCCCTCACGCTGGAAGCTGTTGGTATTTCCTGGCATTCAGGGTGCTTCACGAGAACACAGCTGCCATCATGAGGGAAAATGCCTCTCTTTATGCTGGTGGCTGTGCAGAGGTGAGTGGGGCATTGGACCGGCCTCCCCAGTTCCCTCCGAAGCCGCTCAGACAAGCACGGGGCTGTTTGTGGGGGAGGAGGATAAGACAAGAAATGGCTGATGGGGGGGGCTAGGATTGGACATGGGCTGATGGGGAGCTTGGACTGGAAATGGGCTGAAAGGGATTGGGATAGGACTGGAATGGGCTGATGGGGGGCTAGGATTGGAAATGGACTGATGGAGCTTGGACTAGAAATGGTTGATGGGGGACTAGGATTGCAAATGAGTTAATGGGGGTGGCTAGGACTGAAAATGGGCTGAAGTAGGGGCTAGGATTGGAAATGGGCTGATGGGGGCTGGAATAGGACTGGAAATGACTGCTGGGGGGCTAGGACTGGAAATGGGCTGATTGGGGGCTGGGATAGGACTGGAAATGGTTAATGGGGCTAAGATTGGAATGGGCTGATGGGGGGTGCTAGGACTGGAAATGAGCTGATGGAGACATGGGAGAATGGGACTAGAAAGGAGCAGATGCTTGGTGGGGCTGGATCTAGAAGGGAGCTGATGTTGGGGAAGGACTAGAAGGGGATAGGGCTGGGGGAATGAGGATAGAGAGGGGAAAAGATATTTTGTGTGGAAGGGAAGAAAAATCTACGATTAGCCGGGTATTGGGAGAGTATGTGGAGACTGAGGATGGAAGGGTGAAATTTGAGTGGATGATAAAGGAATAAAGAAAGAAATGGAGGAAAGATTAGTATGTTAAAGCAGATGTAGAGAGTGAATGGATAAAATCTAGAAGACAGAAGAAAGGACAAATGGACAGCAGACAATGGAGAGTTAGCAACAGGAGACAATGGAAAGTTAGCCGTAAACACAAAGAAACCAGAAGTTAGTGACTGGAGCAATTGCAACTGAAAAATAAAATGCACAAACAAAAGGTAGAATTTTTTATTTTTTATTTTGAATTTATTAACTGGAATATGTCAGCTCTAGGAAATGTGCATCATTAACGTCTGCGCTTTGTTTAGTACAAGAGGAAATTAATTTATAGTTTTATTTCTCCAGTATTGTACATTCCAAGTTTGACTTTTGGGGTTCCCAATTTAATTATTGTCTTCCTATTTCTAAATTGTGATCCCATGTTCTTTGCTCACGGTCTATGTTCTGCATGTGTAACGGAGCCAAGGTATTCCATTCATGTACTGTAGTTTCTATTCGACAGTGCTATTTGTTCTCTTTCCCCAGTAGGAGATGTATTGGTATTCTCTGAGATGTATTGGTTTAATATTTGCAATATTGCCTTTTGGTAGGTAGGGTTTGGTGCTTTGTGAGTCCTGGTAGTGCTGTTATGATACGGCGGGTTTGCTATGGGTTCTAAATGGGCAGTGTTTATATTATTTCCTAATGTGCCTGGCGGTTGGCACTGGAGTATAGTAATGTAGAAATCTGGTAGTCTTTCTTTATCCAGACACTCATTAAGAGGTATATTCACTAAAAGTTAGCGTATGTTAACATTATTCAAGTATTTATGCAAATGAGGCTCCTTATGCAAATGAGGCCCGCAGTGAGTCTCTGCACATGGCCCTGCACCCCCCTGGTACCAGCACCTTTTCTTCTGCATGCTTGACCTGCCCAATTGGTCACTAAGTGAACTGTGTTCCAGACAGAGCTATCTCCAACAAAGAAGGAGGCCCCAAGGTTGAGGATAAAAGATTATGGAGGGAGAACTTCTCGGGGACTCGAAAAGGGTGGATATGGTCCCTGTCCGCACAAATGGAAGTAAGGAAGAGGTTGGCAACAGCAAGCTGGTTAGTCTAACCTTTGTAGTGAGTAAATTAATGAAAATGAAGCTAAAAAAAAGGGATACTACAATTTTTGGACTCCAATGGATTACAAGGCCTACAGCATCATGGCTTTACAAGGTGGTGTACTTAGATTTCAGCAAAGCCTTTGATACAGTTTAGGGGGCAGCTACTAAGTAATTGTTAACTCCCAGCAACCCCTGGGGTTTTTTGGCAAGGTATGACTGGAAGTAGATTGCCAGGCCTTTTCTTCCAAGGAAATGGAGAGTAAAGTGACTCGACCAAAGTTGCAAGGAGTGCTAGTGGGACTCAAACCTTGATCTTTTGGGTGTTAGGCTGTTGCTCTAAGCACTAGGCTACTCCTCCACTCACAGTAGTTTATAGGTGACTTATAAATGAATTGAGACCCTCAGAATGCTTCCTGAAGTGACTGATTGAATTAGAAACTGGTTGTGTGGGAGGCAACAAAGAATAGTGGATTCACTTGGAGAAGGGCGCTACCAGTGGTGTGCTGTAGCATCTATTGTTCTGGTTCTTCTTAACATTTTTGTAAGTGGTGTTATGGAACATTGATCAGGTAAGGCTTGTGGATTACCAAAATCTGCAGTAAGGTAGATACCCTAGTAAGTGTAGATAACATGGAGGGGGAAGGCGGGGGTGTCTAATAAAGCTTGAAGAATCTAGAATGTGGCAGCTGAAATTTAATGTAAAAAGTTCTGAGTCATGCATTTGGGTTGCAAAAACACAAGAGAGCAGAACAGTATAGCGGTTGAGGTACCTCTATGTACAAAATAAGAGTTAGGACCTGGGAGTGATCATATTTGATGATCTTAAGGTAACTGAACAGCTAGAAAAGGTGATGGCAAAAGTCATAAGGTTACTTGGATACATAAGGAGTGGAATGGTCAGCAGGAAATGGAGGCGATAGTGCCTCTGTACAAGTCTCTGCTAAGATCTCATTTGAAGTACTGTATGCAATTCTGTAGGCCACACTTTCAAAAAGATATGAACAGGATGGAAACAATGTAGATGGTGGCTACTTAAATGGTCAGGGGTCTTCATCATAAAGAATATGGGGACAGGGTCAAAAATGTCAATATGTATCCTTTGGAAGAAAGGTGAGAGAGCCTTAAACACTTCTAAGGCATAAATGCATAATTGAAAGGAAGCTCTGGAATGAGGGAACATAGGATCCAGGTGAAAGGGGACAGACTCAGGAGTAGTATAAGAAAATAGTTCTTTATAGAAAAGAAGATGGATGCATGGAGCAGCCTCCCAGCGGAGGTGGTGGCGGAGACAAGAACTGCATCTGACGAGCAGAGAGAATCTGAGATGAAGGGATTGTAGAGCTTAGTAGTCATATGGATGGGCAGACTGGATAGGCCACATAACCTTTATCTGCCATCATTTTCTATGCTCCTCTGAAAGGGTTGAAGGAAAAATAGAAGGAAGATGAAGGAGAAAGGGATGAAAGAGGATGGGGAAACAGGATGGAGGGAAGAAATGGAGGAGATGTGACGGAGTGTTAGAAAATAAGGGAGAGACAGGAAAGCATGAACTGAAGAAGGACGTAATGGAAGACAGATGAGGAAGGATTAGAGAAGACAATGATAAGGAGGGTCTCTGTGTGAGGGAAGTGAGCAGCATGTATGAGTAGCAGTATGCGTGAGAAAGTGGGGTTTGTGTATGTGAAGGAGAGGGGGAAGGGACATATAGTAAATACTACAGGGTAGGATAAAAAGAAACAAAAGGAAAAATAGAAAATAAACATAAATGACATGAAATAGGAGCAGAGAATGGGATCAGCCAGAGAAGAAAGGGGCAGTAGGAAGGAAACATTTAAAAGAAAATCCGAGAGAGGGTAAAAAGAAGAAATATAGGGTAAAGAAAATGAAAAATGTTCTTACATTACTTTACTGATTTTACTGTTGACTTTGAGAATGTGAATGTGTCACATCTCTCACACAGTAGAGGAGCAACTGCAAAAATTTGCATCAAGCATGAGCATTGTTTAAAAATACTATCTTAGAAGCCCAGACCAGCAGTATTCCACACTTTAAGAAAAGTGGAAGGAAGTCCAAAAAACTGCCAGCATGTTTTAAAGGTGAGGCCAGAGAGGCTGTTGTAGCCAAAAAAACATCTTTCAAGAATTGGAAAAAGGAGTCAGATGATACAAACTGGAAACAACATAAACACTGGCAAGTTAGATGCAAGGCATTGATAAGGCAGGCAAAGAGAGAATTTGAAAAAAGCTTGCCATGGAAACAAAAGCACATAATAATAACTTTTTGAAGTGCACTTATAGCAAAAATCCTGTGAGAGAGTCTCTTGGACTATTAGATGATAGAGGGGTTAAAGGAGCACTAAGAGGGGACAAGGCCATAGCGCAGAGATTGAATGAATTCTTTGCTTTGGTTTTTACTGAAGAAGATGTAGAGAAGTTAGCCATGACAGAAATGCTATTTAAAGGTAATGCATTGGAAGAATTGAAAGATGAATTACAACTATTTGATAAACTAAAGAGTAGCAAATCACCTGGACTGGATGGTATACATCCAAGGGTGTTGAAAGAACTGAAATATGAGATTGCAGACTTACTATTAGTAATCTGTGAACTATCATAAAAATCATCTGTAATACTTGAAGACTGGCGATTGGCCAATATAATGACAATTTTTAGAAAGGGCTCCAGAAGTGATCCGGAAAACTACAGACCAGTTAGCCTGATGTCAGTACTGGACAAAATAGTAGAAACCATTATAAAGAACAAAATTACTGAACATGTAGATAGTCATGGCTTAATGGGAGAAAGCCAACATGGCTTTAGCCAAGGAAGGTTTTGTCTTACTAATCTGTTATGTTTTTTTGAAGGTGTGAATAAAGAGGTAGACAAAGATAAGCAGGTCGATATAGTGTATCTGTATTTTCAGAAAGTCTTTGATAAGGTCCCTCATGGCAGACTCTTGGCAAAATTAAAAAGTCATGGGATAGGAGGCAGTGTACTGTTGTGAGTCAGGAACTGGTTAAAAGTTAGAAAGTAGAGGGTAGGGCTAAATGGGCAATTTTTCCAATGAAGCAAAGTAAATAATGGAGTACCCCAGGGATCTGTGCTGGGTCTGCTGCTTTTTAGCATATTCGTAAACGACCTGGAAATAGGAATAATGAATGAGGTAATCAAATTTGCAGATGACACAAAATCATTCAAAGTTGTTAAAACCCAAGAGGATTGTGAAAAATTGCAAGAGGATATTGATAAATTGGAAGACTGGACGTACCTGAATGTACACTGCTTTGACAATCTATGTTTTTGTACCTGAGGCAATACAGGATTAAGTGTCTTGCCCAAGGCCAAAAGGAGCCTGTGGGACCAGAAACCCCAGTCGCCTCGGCCCCGAGGTTGCTGCCCTCCAGCAGGATTCAAACCCCCGACCTGGGACAATCCTCCACGCATATGGGAAACTATCCTGAATAATTTTAGCTGCACAATGTAAACGTAATTGTAAGTTGCTCCAATGCAAAATTATGCAAAACAGCTTCTTATTAGTGCATAGTAAAACTCAGCAAGAAAGTTGATGTGTACTATATTTTTTTTCAAAGTTTTCCTGTATGTTATTTTTCTACCAAGCTCATTTGCAACATCGAAGAGTAGCATGACAAAAAAAAACTTAGGAGCCCTTTTACTAAAATCCTAACTTATAGGTGCCGAACGGTAACCATGCAGCTTCCAATATCAGTGCTGCACAGTTAGCACCAGTCCCCGCCTCCGCTCATCCCCAGAATGCCCCAGCACGCCCCAATGCTAGCTGGCTAACAACGGGACATGTAGGGGACTTAGTCGGGGATATCCGATGGCACTACCCGTGTATGTGCCGTTGAATATCCGGTTAGCTGGCATTTACACAATTAACTGGCTGTTAACTGTGTAAATGCCTTTTGAATATCGGGCCCTTAGGGGACAATATCTGTCAGACTGGCTGCTTTCAGTGCACTGGAGCGGTTATTGTGGGCTGTTACCCTATGTTAGTAAAAGGACTACTAAATAATACATGCAAAACTGCCCTCTGTTGTGCAGCAGCCTCTCAGTCTTAACACCAAACCAAAAGCTGCAGATCTTCCTTACACTCATGGAAACCGCTGACAACATGCAAAGTGGTAGTGAAATAAGTAGAAACGTTGTACATTTTCTCCTAGAAATAGGAGTGTGCACAAGGAAAAAATGTTCAACTCGTTTTTGAATTTTTGTTTTTTCCCCTGATTTTCATGTTTTTTTCCCCGATTCCTTTCACATGTTTGAGTTCATAGGTTTACAATGTGCGCATTGGTTTTACACATGTAAACTGGTAAGTTAATATATGTTATATTAATTTTACATGCATGCAAAGTGGCATTTTAGAAGGGACGTCTAGAAGGAATCTGGGATGTCCAGAGCAGAATGTCCCAAAAAACAGAGGAGAGACAGCAGTGAAGAGAGGCACATATAAATACCTTCTAGCATAACATAGCAACATAGGGCCCGATTCAGATCAGGGCTCGTCCTGCCCAACCAAACATCCAAAAGCTGGACGGGCCAGATTTGCACCCGATTCTGCACCCGTGGCAGCATTCCCGCAGGAGCAGAATTGGGTGCAAAGGGTCTGGACAGGCGGGATATGCCCCAATTCTGTGCTGCTGTATGTCCATTTCCCACCCCGTCCAACCCAGCTGAAGTGCCTGCATGGAGTCCCGGTGCCATAATGTCCCATCGCCATGGCACTGGGATACCATGCAGGAGCCTGCTACCCCGCAAAAATTACCAATGGCAGCTCCCCACCACCTGATCCCTGACGGGGTCTGCCAAGGCAGGGATCGGGCTGTGGAGAACCTCCTGCCCTTCTCACCTGGTCTTGGGGGGGTCCCGCTGCTATGGCCACCGATGTCGGTGGGATTTATTCCACCCCTGAGGTGGAATAAGTCCCCTGTCTACCTCCTCATGCCTGGACATACAGGGCCGAAACCAGAATCAGTCTTGTACATCCAGGGTCAGGGTCCCGCCTCCGCCCCTCCCATGAGCCTCCTCCAGCCCTCTATATATGTGTGGGGAGATTTGGGATTGGCATTGGGCCCAAGCGTTTGGTGGGGTATGTACATCCAAACTGGATATACATCCCCACTAAGCGCTGCACGGAATGTCCCCTATAGTATATGATGGCAGATAAAGACCAGTATGATCTATCTAGTCTGCCCAGCAAGGTAGCGAGAGTAGGTGCACCAGCCGCTCTGTGCAGGTCACCCCTCCCCATACCTTTGATTAGGGCTGTACCCACCACTTTGTGCAGTTCACCTCTGTTTGTTGAGATATCAGAGACAGTTATGTTTATTTAGATTTTATCCTGTTGCTATAAAGGGATCCACTGTGTCTGTCCCATGCTATTTTGAATTCTTTCACTGTATTTGCCCCCACCACTTCCATCGGGAGGGCATTCCAAGCATCCACCACCCTTTCAGTGAAAAAGTATTTCCTGATGTTGCCTTTCAGTTTACCTCCTTGCAGCGTCATGTTATGACCTCTAGTTTTACAGCTTCCCCGTCTTTGGAAGAGGTTTGTTTTGCTCTTCAAGTATTTATGAAGAAACAAACCTTTTTCAAAGATGGGTATTTTGATTTGCCTTCAGTCCAAAAACTAAACATCCAGGTAGCCGGTTCTGGAGACACCCCCATCCCTGCACATACCAAGGCCAGGCATGTGGGTGAATGTAGGCCATTTCACAAATATGGTCATCCCCGATTACTCAGACATACGGCGGTGGGCCTGTAATATGTTTGGAGTATGCATTTACATGCAGGTTTCTTCTGGCAAGAAATAGTAACTGCAGTGATGAAAGCGCATTTTGCGCTTCCCCTGGAGGCCTTGTATCTATGAATCGAGCACTTTTTTCACCTTATTCGTGGCCAGGAGCAGGTATAAGTATGGATGCCTCAACAACTAGGGCAAGACACGCATATCGTGGTGCGATTTCAAAATGACATAAGCATCTCTCTCGCTCTGCCTAGGCCACGCCTCCACCACATCCCCATTAGAAATGGATGTTCTTACCCTGGAGAAGTCTATATACCCAGCTTCTAAAATGGCCCTAGGGGCGTCTCTATGTTTTGCACGTCTAAGTGCCTTTTTTCAGATGTCTAACTCATGAGTAGGGCTTTTAAAATGACCCCCTAAGGTTTTTAAGCACACTAATGAACCAAATGTACCCTAACATGTGCACATCTCTACCCAGAAACATCAGAAGGGTGTTAGTTTAAAAAGTGAACACTATAGTACCTACTAGTTTCTGTTATTAAAAAACATTCAAACTATGAATGTACATACTCCAGACTGCTTGGGCTTATTGCCGATTATGCATGGATAAGAGGTAAAATACAAACCCAAATTATAACAAGTGCACAGAAATAAAGGTTAAGTACACGCAAAAAAATAAGCTGATTTTTTTATCTTATATTTTTTTATTAAGCAATCTTTATTTCTGTGCATTCACACACTACTGCAACACTATAATTATCCTATCTTGCTGACCAGATATGCTTTCATACCCCACATCGTCTGCTTCGTTCTATTCACACAAATCGGATGTCTCTTCCCTCCCCCTCCCAGGCCCATCTTGTCTCTACCCGTTCCTCTGCCTTCTATTTTCTGGCCCCCAGCCTTTGGAACTCGCTCCCCCCCTCG
Organism: Ichthyophis bannanicus; assembly: GCA_033557465.1. NCBI lineage: Eukaryota > Metazoa > Chordata > Amphibia > Gymnophiona > Ichthyophiidae > Ichthyophis > Ichthyophis bannanicus. Next base: position 1,210,646,631 of record CM066032.1, read on the forward strand.
CTCCGTGCAGAAGAATCCTACCAGTCCTTCAAATCCCAACTCAAAACCCACCTCTTCAACCTAGCATTTGACCTCCCACCCTCGTCTTCCCCTTCCCTCCCTGTCCCATGATGTTATATTGTAACTGCTAACTGTTTGCTTTTTCTTTCTCTCCTCTCCTTTCCTCTTCCTATTGTTTTTAATTGGCGTTCCTTTTCTTTTCCTTTCCTGCAGCCTTATTTTTAAATTGGATAATGTTTTTATTGTAAACCGCTCAGGTACCTATGGTGTTGGGCGGTATAATAAGTTTTATTAAACATAAACATACACATAAATGCATATACACTTCTGTTGTTGGATATATAATTCTTGGTTATGAAGACTACATATAGCAAAAATGTAAATGTTTCGGAAGGGAAGAGTTAATCGAAAATGATCATACTTTTCATTCTGGGTACTGTGAATCACAATTAGAAAAAATATACATCCTTGTGAGGTAGAAAAACCTGTTAGCAGGATCTCGAGCTGCCTTAAATTAAGCTAGCATACATCAAAAATAATTGACAATGTCTGAGCTTCATTGTGGAGCTGCCTGCGCTGGTACTGCAGTCACCACCCACCCGGAGAATCATCCTTTGAAAAGGATGTCGCACGGATTATAGAAGATCCTGCTGTCTGCTCCAATTAGGATCATTTTCTTTCTCGTGCTCACCAGGCTACTATTTCGTAACCATGAAAAAATATTGACCCCTGCTGGACATTTTAGGTATCACTGAAAAAAAATCTGAAAACTTGATCAAAGTTTTCTTGCATAGGTTAACAACCACCCCCCCACCCCCCACAACATCACCAGCACTTTCCTCCTCACGCTCCTCTCAAAAACAGAAGCTGCCATCCTAGGAAGATGAGGATGAAGCTGAATAGCAATAATATGTGTGTAAAACAAGAATTATTTCAGTTAGCTCCGTCTTATGATATTCAGTCACAGCAAATCTCATTAGTGACAGACTGCTTTCCGAGTGAAGTCAGTGCCCAGGAATTTCCAGAAACAAATAAACCAAATGTGAATAAGATTATAGCCTGTAGGAAATTTTGGGCTGGTTAATAGTCTTGTGACTATTGTTAGTCAGGTGTTAGGAAACAAACCTTGGCATCCAGACCAGAGCTCAGCAGGAATGATGTCAGGGCTGCTCTCCCAGTCCCTCCTCCATATGTGACACCTGGGCCATCCCAGAGAGTTACTCAGCTCAAGCAAGTTTCTTATTTGATTTTTTTCCTTAGTGGATGACTTAACTGCCAAACAACATCACCGTTTCACCCAGGCCCTCATCTTTAAAAAAAGAAAAACGATTACCTCAAGGGTAAGAAAAATAACAGTTCTGAATACATCTCTAAAGATTTCAGCTGCTGTGTTTCACAGCTACACACAAATGAAATACCGGGAATATATTTTCCATCCTCTTTATTTTTTTTTCAACCTTAATTAGTTTAGACAAATGTTTTGTAAAGTGACTATATTTTTATGCGCAAGCTGCTAAAAACTGTTTTAAACTATTGAAGCACAATAAATTATATAAAAAAACATGTTCTTCCCCAGCATACAGCTTCTGCCATTGGTTGGTCCATAGGCAGCAGGAGTGATCCGAAATTGCTTCTGCCCCACTGGAACCATACTTCAAAATGGCACTAGCTCACTCAAGATCAGGGCCATTGTCAAGCACAGCACATCAAAGGCCTCCAGGCTTTGATAGCCCTCGCCCTCCAGGCCTTACGAGTCCTAGCCCTCCCTTTCCAAGCCTTAGTACAGCAAATATCTCTGAGTTTCTCAGCATTCTCACCCTTTTATAGAGAAAGGCTTCTGGACTTTCCCTGATCCTTCCCCCAACCATGGAAAACTGTGGCCCATGGAGATGTCTGGGCGCAGGAGGGAGGAGTATTCCCTAGGGACGCACATGACCAAAAGAAATTCTGTTAGTGTTCATAATTTCCAAAGTTTTCCCAGTTTTCATGTGATTTTTTTGTGGGTTTTTTTTTTTTTGCACATTCATCTTTAATGTATCTTCTATGTGGACTAAAATGTTTTGGCACACGCAGATCAATTGCATGCATGTTAATCTGTAGGTATACATGCACACAAGAAACACACGAAAAGCTGTTCGATGTCCAAACGAACTGAATATGCATAAAGGAATGCAGACCTCTAGTATTTCCTGCCCTAGTTGTACCTGTTTTAAAATGGGTGATTAAGTAACAGGTCTTGGGTAAATAGGGTAAAGCAGCCTAGAAAGTCTTTTGCTATATTATTGCAATGGGAGAGCAGAGATGTTGAGGGAACATGACACAAGAACCTTTTTTATGCACAGGGGGAGATGGGGAGAGGTTTCCTGCAGTAACTGATCTTTTTATTTTGGGACAGTAAGTGTGGAGAATCCTCTGCTGCAGTCCGCAATAGCATTACAATGGCTCTGCTGTATTTAACATGATAATTCTGCTGCATATAGCATATCATTAATACTGTACATCAGACATTAAAGCCCAAAGTACTGACTTCATTAAAGCAAGCTAATGTGTGTGACCACGCTCGTTTTAACATGAGTTAGAGCGTGAACTTGCACTGCGAAGGCATCCATTATGCCTGTATGCCATTTCTTTTTAGAAAAGGATCCTAAGTTTACATGGAAACACAGAGGGCAATATCCAAAGTTCTTTCTATGGGAAATAAAGCATTTTATCTGTCAAACTTGGAGCTTTGAATATTGACCAACCTGTCTACTGGTAAAGGGACAATGATTTATGAACAGCTGTTCCCTTGGGCTGGAGAGAGGGTAGAGAATAGAGCAAGGCACTTAGGGTGAGATTTTCCTCGGTGGTAGCAGCTAGACTATGAAAGCACCTAGCCACTTTCACTTTAATTTCCGGTGCTGCCAGACAGCGACATCGCTATCCGCAATATTCAGCTGCTAACTGAATAGCGATCCAATCCACCCACAGACCACCCCAGTTTTAACCAATTAGTACCCGCTAAATATTGGGCTCAGCATGTTTTAACCAGTTAGCAGATCTGCTAATCAGTTAAAGTGCTTTGAATATTCCCCCCTTCCCCCATTAGTTTTCAATGGAAGAAATGACTTGCAGAGAAAACAGGTACAAATGAAAGCAAAACAGGCAGTAATGAAAGCAAAACTCACCTATATAGGGGTATGTTTACTAAATCGCGTTAGTGCAGTTCGCGTTAGGATCCGCGTTAATAAGACAAACCCCCAAATAAGGAGATGGGCGGGACAGCGGAAGACCTAACGCGCGTTACAGAACTAACGAGCGATACATGGCGCGTTAGCGGGTCACCGCGCGTTAAGCATAAGAAGCCACTCAGACATACATAATTAATACAGAGCTGTAGCACAATGGTTACTGCAGTGACTGCTGATACAGGTGTAATGGGTTCGAGTCCCCAGGATGCCAGATGCAGAAGGCTGGCTGATGCAGCATCCTGTACATGATACAGTGAGGGAGGGGGCATGTATTTGTTTTCTTTTTGGAGGGGTGCAAGCAAACACACCCACACATTATATAGTGAGTGTGGGGGCATGTATATGTCCTGTATGTATTGTAGGGTTGCTAGCATACATACCTGACCCATACAGAGCTGTAGCACAATGGTTACTGCAGTGACTGCTGATACAGGCGTAATGGGTTTGAGTACCCAGTGTGTCTAACGCAGACGGCTGTTCCAGGCATTAGCCTGTACATTACAGAGGAAATGAGGCTTGTTTTTCAGTACATTGGGTATGGGTGCCTAGCGCGTGCGTTGGTACGTGGGTAGCGCCGTGCGTAGCTGCGCACGTAGCATCGTGCGTGGGTACGTGTGGTTTTACTAGTATGGGCATTTTATATATTACAGACTCTGTAGGGTGTCTTGCACCTATACATTATGTTATCAGATATACGTGTGATGGGCCATGGTTTATCAGAGCCTGTGAGCTGGTGCTGCGGTTTCACAGGGTTGGAATGTGCCAGTCACCCCCATGATGCACTGCACATGCAAATCAGCTGCCCACACATACACACCATGGGGAATTCACCCCCACAGCAACTCGGCCTAGTAGGGGGGAACTGACCATGTGCACCCCCACAGCACCTCGGCCTGATAGGGGGTACTGACTGTGTGTTGTACTGGCACAGAGTGGCTACACACCGTCACATTGTGCGGGTACTGTGCTCACCCTGAGGGTGCAGTGAGCCGTCCAGCACTAGGTCTACAGCACCGTCCATGGCTGAAAGAGTCCATGGTGCAGGTCCAAAGCAGTGTTACTGTGTGAGATAGGTAGTTTCTGCAGGACCACCTTGGACATCTCTATCTGTTTCAGGCAGGTGTAGCCCCATGCACCACCCCCCCCCCCCCCCGGGCAGCAAACAGGGTCACCTATCAGAAGATCCACATTCTACCTCCCTGCAAAGGTGGCAGTAGAGGGGAACATTAACCCTAGTCCTGCTGAGGAGCAGATACCCCATAGGGCAGTCACTGCAGCTCTGTACACAGCCATAACACAATAGCAAACAGACATTAGGCCTGGATATGGTATGCTGCTCCCCACCACTATCTGATATTCCCATGGTGCAAGCCACTGCACCCTGCAAGCCGCTCCATCACATCACCAACCAGCTGCAAACAGGCTGCTAGTGCCCAGTGGAGCTGCCTGCACCCAGAACTGGGATGCCAGCATACACAGCAAGCAGATACATCAGTGACTGGGCCCAAAAAGGGAACCCATATTTATCACATGAGAGAAATACTAGATAGCACCATGGGAGTGCCTAGCCATGCTGTGGTCACTGCACAGTCAGGGTGAGAGTGAGCTCTCAGCAGGATATACTGAGGTCACCCTGTCTGGGTAGGTGGTGGCCAGCCACTACAATGTGCCTGTCACTGCCCTATACCCTATGCAGATGCACCCTGGACAGGCCACCCTGTCCGGCCTATACCCATGGTACCTTGCTCCTCATTATGCACATTGGCAGCCCAATACCGGCAACATTGCTGGCAGCGTGGACTGTGGAAGGTGTTTGCAGCCACCACACACTGGATAGACAGACAGCCACCCCCACACCTATGCCAGCATTGTGCTACTATAGAGGTGGCCAGCAGCCATAGCCACCACACCAGTACTGGGCATAGTACACGCATGGATATGGTACACAAGGCTTTTGGGGGGTCACTCACAAGGGTGGTGAACACTGTCAGAGTCCAGACCTGCAGCAAACACCGCAGACATCAGAATGATTGTTATGGTGGAGCTCAATGAGCGAACTGTGCTTGCCGTAGGATTGGTATCTGCCAGTTATCATGGGGAACGTTTGATAGCTCTGTACCATATACCCAGGTGTAGGGTGGCATTGCTATGGTATGCAACTGCTAGTATTGGGAGATACAGGCAGGGCCCAATGTCTTGCCTCTCCAGGGGGCATTGGCCAATTAGGGCCTATGGGTGGGTGGGTGGCCCTGTTGGCTGCTGCTTTACAGCATAGTTCCCCAACTCCAGTCCTGCTGTTCCACACACTGTTCGGGTTTTCATGCTGTCCCTCATAAATATGCACGAGCTACATCTGCGTACCATGGGGGCGGTGCATAGATATGCAGCACAGGCGTCTTTATTAGGGGCAGCATGAGGACGGAATGGTGTGGGGCCCTCCCGGACTGCATTTGCGGGACTCTGCTTTAGGTAATGTGCCTGTTTCTGGTGTCTGTGTTTGGTGTGGTAAAATATAGGCCTTGCGTATGTTCTCTGCACTAATGGAGTGTCTTTACTATCACTGTTTAGTGGTGGGTAAAACTATGAGGACTGGGTTGGCAGGAGCCCCAGCTGGGATTTGAACCTGTGACCCTCTGGTCTTACAGGCACTGGTTGTGTCTGTTGCACCACACTGTGGCCACAGAGACAGTGCAGTCCCTGGAGTTAGTTAAACCGGCCTGACGAGTCAGAAACCCTGCTCTGCAACAGGTTTACTGTGGCCTCATTTACCTTGTATGCAGACAAAGGTGCACATAAACCTCAGAAAAGACCTCACAAAAGGGGCACACACCCATAACCAAGCTGGGCAACAATGATATCATTGGGAAACATTACACCACACGCCCAGGACAGCTCCATTACAATGTAATGCTCTTTGAAAGGGTCTGCGGAGCGTAGACCCTTCCACACATCATTTACTTTTATTTTGGTGCTTTCCAGGGAGTGTTGTTCCTTGTTGCCATTGCTATCACTGTGGCCCAGCTGTATTCTGCTTTTTAAAATGTTTCTTGTGGTCATTTTTAACGTTTTATGTGCAATTTTGTTCTGTGCACATGTATCACACTGCTCACGTTTTGTGGGTTTCCCCGGTTTTTCTGTACATTGCTGACGGAAATGGTTTCTCTTCCCTTTAAATGCCTTTAACGACAGGTTTTCATTCGCGTTGGAATTGAGCTCTGAAATACAGCGCGTTAGTATGAGGGGAGCCTCTCCCCGCCCACTCTCCGCCCATTGACCCCTTCTCTCCGCCCACTCTCCACCTTCTGCGCTGTTTTAACGCGCCGCTGAGCTTTACGATCGTTAACTACGGTTAACGCGCGTAGTATGACGTTAACGGTCGTTAGCGCGTCGGTATGCGCGTTATACGGCACTTACGGTCGTTAACGTCGTATAACGCGCGTTAGTCACGTTTAACGCACTTTAGTAAACATCCCCCATAGTTTCACCACTATTATTGCTACAAACCCCCTGGGTTAAAATCACTTGCAATGTTTGTAGCAACCCACAGAAACGGATTTTTGTCCTTTAGTATATGTGATGTCATATTTTATTTATTTATTTACATCATTTATAAGTCATGCACTTTTCTTGAGAACCCAGTGTGGTGTACCAAATTAAAACATATAACCTCAAACTTAAAGCCAGATATACACATGCAAAGTCAACATCGTGCAACCATGTGAACCATTTCCAAACCATCCATGTATAATGCAAAAACATTTCAGATTAATAAAGTCTTTAATTCAATCATGCAACCATAGTCAGAAACAACCATCTCATTCAAAGGGGTTGCATACAAACATCTGTGGACACACAAGTGTCAGCAGCCTCTCTGTTGCTAATGAAGATATGGGCTGAAGGTTGTCCAAGGAAGATCTTATTTGCCTACTAGGCACATATAGCTTCATTTTGTCTGTCAAATAAAGTGGCAGTTGATCTTTCAAAGTACAAAAAGTCAAAGAAAAAGGCTTCAGTTGTTTTATAAATGTGGATACAATGATATTTGGCAGGATATTGGCAGCACAGTATTTATTTTAGCTGTATTTATATCCTGCTTTTCACAGGGTCAAAGTGGTCAATTGGGGGATACATTTAACATGAGGGAATATGAGACACACACACTAATACTTACAGGGAACATGGGCAATGGAGGGTTAAGTGGCTTGCCCAAGACCACAAGGAGTGTCTATAGGACTAGAAATTCCAGTCCCTCTGGCCTGAGATTGCTGTCCCCAGGTGGGACTTGAGCCCCCGGCCCGAAGTACCTTGTCCTAACCACTAGACCACTCCTCCCTCCCACAGCTTTTACCTCCGGAGGCTGTTTCCCTTCCCTTATTACTACTTGCTGTATCTTGGATTATACAATTCACTTAGCCTTGTTCCACTCAGTCTTTGATCATAAGTGTCTGCAAGCAGGCATAGTGTAACCATTTGAATCCTATAACGATACTATGGGCCATGATAATGCTGTGCAAATAATAATTACTATTAATGTGCTTGCACATGGATTTCAAACATTTCATGAGGCAAGGAACTCGTTTTCACCGCCTTTTCAAAGAAGCTAAATCAAGTCTTAATCAGACCATATACTTTCCATCCATAAACTCTGGTCCACTTCTTACTGCTGAGAGATGGATAAGTGGGGCTAGTAGACATCATATGGGGCTCCCAGATCCTTTCTCACTGTGACTCTGAGCTCTCTCCCTCTCCTTCAAGGCCTGTGAATTCAACTCATGAGCTCTTGCCATCTTCTCTGGGAGTGAGGTGGAAGAAAAAAAACAGGGAAACCTCTGGGCTCCAATGCAATATGGACATTACTCTTCTTGCAGGACACTTCTCATTAGAGAGTGTCTGTCGCACTCCCTTCAGACTTCACCAAATTCAACCAGAAAAACAGTTTGCGCGCATTCTCCTTATATGCACCCGGCCTTTGGAACTCCATACCTGGACACATAAGAGCTACCACTGATACTACAACTTTCTGGATGATATTAAAAACCCTCCTTTTTACTGAACACTTCGAAGGCTTAACTTAGATACTCAGCTATCTATGAACTTCTTGAGTAGTGAATTCCATCATACTCACTTGTTACATCTATTTGATACCCGTACGATTTTACCTCCTAAATGCACATCTCTCTGTCATCCTAACCATAACTCAGTTACATGGTTGAATGTTAAACACTGAATGTAAATTCTAAGTTGTGTTAAGTTGATATATATCTATATAACATGTTCCCTGTAATGCTATGTATTCTGTAAACTGCCTTGATCATTGGAAATGCGGTATATAAGCCAAACAAATAAATCAATAAATAAATCACTAGTAAGTGTCCATGGAGACCCTAAGATCTTTAGTAAAGGGCAAAAGGCCACAACATTTTAAGTACATATCTTAAGAAAAGATATATACCATATAGTACACAATAGACTCTTAGTTATCGCTAGCCACTCACAGCACTTTTCATAGAACCTACAGAATAGAATTTAGTTAGGTGTAGTGGAATGCCAAAATGTCCCTTGTACTGCATAACATAAAAAAACATTCTGGGTTCCTGCTCCAGATTAGTGCCCATCAAAGATAATGAAGGGAAGGCCTAAGCCACTGGAATCAAACAAAGGGAGTTATCAAATGTTGGAAGGAAAAATAAAAAGAAGATATAGGGAGTAGCACAGCCCCTTTCCCACAGGAGAACAGAAAGATGTAAAAACCTGGCTTTCTTCAACTCTATCATTGCCTACTGTTTGGATTTGGTTCTGTGCTCAGTTTTTCTGCCTGGCACTTGTTATCCATTCCACTCATCTTGGAACACCTGTTCTTCAAGCCTTGACTGCTTCCTAGTACCTGAAATGGAGTTGAAAGGGAAAGGGAGTTATAGATGAAGGTGCACTCTTGTGGTCCCTGGTATTCTTCAGGAGTGGTCCCACTTGTGACATTACCTGAGGATCACTATGTAGTCAGGAGATGTCCCACTCCTGGACTCTATCCCCTTTAGGACCAGTGACTGTTTGATCATCTACCATTGATCCTCAAGTGATAGCAACCATGGCACAATTAATATCTGACCTTCAGAGAAATATGCTGGAGATCTCCACAGGCTGTGGTACCTCATGCAGTGTCTACTCAAGGCTTCCTGGTCCAAGCATCTATTCTAGATACTAAGGTGTCTTTTTCTGATCACTTTCCAGGGAATCAGGTTGTTTTCTGCACCTTCATGAACAGATGTAAGCTATGCCTGCTGTTGAGACTGAATTCATAAACCTTGGAGCAAAGGAAAGTGGATTTCTTGATGTCCCTGTTACAAGAGGATCTGCAAAACTGAGTCTCAACCTGCTTGAACAAGGAGTTCCTGAGGTCGCTATTCTGGACTCCTACTTCCAAGCCATGATGGTAGCATATGAAGAGCCTCCACCAAGGCAACTCTATGTGTTCTATGTCTCCCTCCACATCTCTATCTCGCCTCCAATTTTAAAAGCTTTAAAACTGATATTAAAACCTCTCTCTTAACATTCTGTTGATATTACCACCTAACTGGGGCAGTTGGTCAGTGGCTTGCAGCCCTTGCCTGGAAGTTCTCTTGCTTTTCTTAAATCATCTCTACTGTTAGTGATTAGTGTTCTTTTCTTAGTGTTGTCCTTATTTTTATTTAATTTTGCTTTTATCCTGCCTTTGCAAGCCACTCTGGTCACCTGGAAGAGTGGTATAGAAAATTTTAATAAATGATAAACCATAAAGGCCCTGTGCAAGAGTATGTTGCTGACTTCAGAAGATAGGGCCCAGACTCCAGATGAAATATGTGGGCCCTGATGAGACAACAGGTTGTTGGAGGTGATAGGAAAGGGCTTATCTCATGTTCTGAACATTCCTTCTGTGCTAGATGGCTTGATCCAGTTAGCCATCCAGAACAACTGACGACAGAGGTTATGGGGAGGAGGGGGCGGAGAAAGGTTGTTGTCACAAATTTACATGCGTAAATTATGTTGATCCTCTTTCCATTAAAGCTTTAGCCACCATCTCCTTAGAGGATTTCATGCAAATTGGTGCCAGCAGTTTACCCTCTGAGGAGAGACTTTGTTGCTGAACACTGGAGCTCTGTTTATATTGTGGTGGTAAAGGGCATCAGACTCACAACTGCCCATAGAAAGAAGACAACTTCAATACTAGATGGGGTTAGGGGAATCCACCTAGGAGGTATGAAGTTCACTCCCTCCACCAATTAATGCAGGATTTCCTTATCCATAGCTGCCCACTTGATGGGGCAGCCGACCTTGGTCTGACTTTTACGGACTCCAAAGCAGCAGGCAACTTCTTGGATGTAACACTTGCCTGAATGTTAGGAATTCCCTGAAAAACCTTGACTGTACCAGCCCAAGTAGTATCTGTCAATGAAAGGCCATTAACTGATGATCCAGTTGCTTCCACCACTCCAGATGTGGCATTCACTGTAGGCTACCTCCGTAAACATATTATGACCTTAAGTTATGTTATGCTGTGTTTTATTTAACTTGATAAACCACACCTTCACAAGAGCAGCAGGGCGGTGCACAATCACAGATCATCTCATGCCATGCCTCTCATCTCTAGTCATGTTGGAACTCTCCTGATTATGCTCACACAACCCCATCACAGAATGGAGATGGGAAACATTCTTGTCTGGAGTCTAGAGTGCTATGAAACCTGTTATCACCCAACCACTCAAAATAGTCACATCTGTGGAATGCTTACCACCCATATGGAAGATGGAGAAGAAAGAGAAGTCAAGGGAGAGGAGTCTGCCTGGTGTCCCTGTCTGCTGCGAACCATGTTGTGTGATCTCCTTTATCCCAGCTGTGCTCCCCATTCATCTGTTTACTGCTGCCTCATCTCCTATATGATCCACTCACAAACTTCCATCTCCCCATCTGGCTGCCAGCCCCCTCCACTACCCGGCACTCCTATCCTGATCCCTTCATCTCCTATGTCCAAACACCTATCCCTGTCTGTGTTTATGCTGTGGCTGTGGGAGTGCGCATCTGTCGGAGAGTGTAGGATTTGAGGAGCTGAGGAGGGAGTGTACAGATGGTGTGGGTGCAGGTATCGGTGTCTGTGTGGCTGGGAGTGTGTGTCTGTATCCGTCTGTGTCTGCATCCCACACAGCACAGAGAACCATGTGTTGGTGGAGGTAGCACATGAGTGCCAGTGTAGGACATGAAGGGGTGTAGATAGTGGTCCCCATGGATGATGGTGGAGGGCAGGTGCAATGCAGCTCCTCAACCAATAGTTTGCAGTGGTCATAGAGGAGGAGCTGGACAGAGAGCGCAGGAGGGAACAGAGAGGACACTCCTACCTGAAGGTGTAACGGGCGAGGGCCCAATACATAGTGCTCACTGATGAGTAGTGCCTGATGTAGTTCATGTTGGCAAAGCCACCATACACCAGCTATGTCAAGAGCTGGAGCAAGACCTCAGCACTACCACACAGAGAGGCAATCCCATCCCTGTGAACATCAAGATCATGACTGCCATTGCAGTTTTTATAATTGGCAGCTTTCAGATTGTGCTCACCACCATGGCAGGCATCATCAGCCAGTCAGCTGTGTCACTATGTCTGACACAGTTTCTCCCCAGGATTGCACAGTATATAAGCTTCCTGAGCACAGAACTGAAACACCAAGACACCATACTGCAATTGTATCAGGTAGCAGACTTTCTCACGGTACTGGGTGTCATTGACTGCACATGTGGCCCTGTGGCCCCTGAGGATGTGGGAAGCCACATACAGGAATAGAAAGTCCTACCATTCTATGAACATGCAGATGGTCTGCAATGTTGATGGTGAGATAACAGATGTCTTTCCTCATTTCCCAGGGTCAGGCATTGATGCCTACATCCTGGCACAATCAGGTATTCATGAGTTCTTCAGCAGTGGGACATCATGGGAGGCTGGCTCCTCGGTAAATGCCCAATTCCTCCATGTCCATACACACACAGCTAAATCAACAGAAACATCTATTGGTAAGTGGTGGCCACAGGGAGCACCAGACACAGAGGACCAGAGTGCATATTCCATCCCTGACAATAGGTGGGAAGCAGAGTAGAGCACTGCAGCAGCTAGCAGGACACAGCTTGACAGGGACAGGCAGCATTATGATGAATGGTTTCCAGGAATGGAGTGCAGCTCACAGCAAACATGTGAATGAGGCAGGCAAGAGGGTAAGGGCACATGAACTGGGAACCATTTTTTATTTATTTATTTTAATTTTATTTAGCTAGGTTTATATACCACTTTTCTACAAGTGAAAGCTTTGAACAGTGCTTGGGCCAGGGGGTATCAGAGGAAATTGTAGGCCCATTGCCTAAGGAGGAAGAGGAAGAGGTTGGGTTGTAGGGGATTGTAGCACAGACCTCATGGAGGTACTGGCCTACTCAGGTACAGATGAATTTACTAACGGCGGCACTTGAAACAGGGTTTCCACCCAAAACGTGCACGTCGTGCCTGAGCATGCCTGAGTAGTCTGCGATTGATCAAGCTAAGTGAAGTTTTTCAAAGTTTTATAATAAAATGGATGTGACTGTGTGGTGGACATAGTTTTGATACAATGTTCCTTTCCTGAAAACATCCGACAAAAATAATTTTGATTTGAACTTTTTTGGGGTTTGTTTTGGTGATTTTCTTGGGTAGTTTATTTTTTCACCAAATGGTTAGGGTTTTGTTGTTTACTACTCAGGTACAGGGCAGAATGTTGGCCAGTGCAACCTGAGGTGTCAGGCATTGTGGTTGCAGATGGCAGGAACCAGCTGACGAACCTCAGGTTAATGTCCATGTTGACAGGGATAGAGGAAGAGGGATGGATGAAAGCTGTGGCACCTGCTGCACCCACACCCATGCCCTCTGTCGCATTTATTGATGCAACATCTGGCAGATCAAGCGCCAGATAGCATGAACCTCCCATCAGCTGGGAGACAGAGATATGGAAGGAGACATAGAGCACATAGAAACATAGAAACATGATGACAGAAGACCACAAGGCCCATCTAGTCTGTCCTTCCATAACTACAACAGTCCACTTTTTACCTTTAGAGATCCTCTGTGTTGGTCCCATGCTTTTTTGAATTCAGTTACTGTCCTCATCTCTTCCACCTCCACTGGGAGACTATTCCACGGATCCACTACTCTTTCCGTAAAGAAATATTTCCGCATATCACTCCTGAATCTATCTCCCTTCACCCTCATCCCATGTCCCCTCGTAGCAGAACTTGCTTTCAATTGAAAGAGGCTCTCTCCCTGAACATTTATGCCACGGAGGTATTTAAACATCTCAATCATATCACCTCTATCCCGCCTTTCCTCTAAGGTGTACATATTAAGATCCTTAAGTCTGTCCTCATATGCTTTATAATGAAGCCCATTAATCATTTTAGTAGCAACCCTCTGCACCGACTCCATCCTGTTCACATCCTTTTGAAGGTGCGGTCTCCAGAATTGCACACCATACTCCAAATGAGGTCGCACCAAAGACTTATACAGAGGCATTATCACCTCCTTTTTTCTGCTAGCCATTCCTCTCCGTATGCACCCAAGCATCCTTCTAGCTTTTGCCATCACCTTTTCTACCTGTTTAGCTACTTTAAGATCATCAGACACAACCACGCCTAGGTCCCGCTCTTCTTTAGTGGACAAAAGTACTTCACCTCCTATACTGTATTGCTCCCTTGGATTGCTGCAGCCCAAATGCATGACCTTACATTTTTTAACATTAAATCCCAGCTGCCAAATTCTAGACCATTCTTCAAGCTTAGCTAGATCCCTCCTCATGTTATCTACACCTTCCTGGGTGTCTACTCTATTGCAGATTTTGGTATCATCCGCAAAGAGGCAAACCTTACCCGACAGCCCTTCCGCTATATCACTAACAAAGATGTTAAAAAGAATCGGACCAAGGACAGATCCCTGGGGCACACCACTGGTAACATCCTTCTCCTCAGAATGAGCTCCATTTACTTGTACTCTTTGTCGCCTCCCACCCTACCAATTTCTAACCCAAACAGTAACTTTAGGGTCCATCCCTAGGGTGCTCAGTTTGTTTATAAGTCGCCTGTGAGGAACAGTGTCAAAGGCTTTACTGAAATCTAAATACACCACATCTAGAGCTCTCCCTCGGTCCAACTCCCTGGTCACCCAGTCAAAGAAATCAATCAGATTTGTCTGACAAGACCTGCCTCTGGTGAATCCATGCTGCCTCGGATCCTGTAATCCGCCAGACTCCAGAAACCTCACTATTTTCTCTTTCAGCAGCGTTTCCAATAATTTACTCACCACCGAAGTTAAACTAACCGGCCTGTAGTTTTCAACCACATCCTTACTTCCGCTTTTGTGTAAAGGCACCACATGAGCCTCTCTCCAGTCCTTTGGCACCACTCCCGACTCCAACGAGGCATTGAAAAGGTCAGTCAGTGGAGTTTCTAGAACGTCCCCAAGTTCCCTCAGTATTCTAGGGTGTATCCCATCCGGTCCCATCGCTTTGTCTACTTTAAGTTGAGCTAGTTTCTCACGAACACAGTCTTCTGAAAATTGTTCAAGATGTCCCTCGCTTCTGTTCTTATTTGTGGGTGTTTTCATAGAGTCACCTTGGTGGAGGCTCTTCTGTCTGAATCATCATATGCCACCATCATGTCTTGACCAGGTGGCAGAGGTTCTTGGTTTCCTCCTGGGAGAAGTTGGGCATCTTGGTTGACATTGTCCCAACTTCTCACCAGGTCCTTATGCTCAGCATCTAGATGCCTCTACATGCTTGTATATCATCACCCTGGCTGTCTTCATCACTGTATCCTGCAAAGACTGGACGTGTGGCTGTCTTGTCCGACCTGTGCGTCCATTTACCACACATCCTGCTTGCTATTTTGCTCATGTACAGGTTGTCCCCAAGCCCGGTTCCAAAATTGACTAGATTTGCTTCATGTTCTCATTTGGACGTTCATCCTGTGCCCAGTACACCTTTGGTAAAATTCCCCTATTAACACCCAGGATGGACTTTATGATTATCTAGCAAAGTCTTTTGCAATAGGCAATGCTCCATAGTCTTCTGAGACTTCAACAACAATATCTTTAGAGACATGTTTGGAAGGTTTGTCCTTATATATTAGAATGTTATACTCATTTTTCCTCTTCTCTCAAACACCACAGGAAGCATGATGAGAGTGTCCTTTGATTGTGGAATTACCATTTTTATGCCAATCTTGAGAAATTTCAATTTGAGATCACTAAGGTGTCCTTTCCTGGATGTACTGTATATTTTGTTTACCACTGGGCTTCAGATGTATCCAGCTAATGTTTCTGTCCCAAACTGACCTCGTTCCAAAAATCTAAATGCAAACCAATGCTTTCTAGACTTTGTGAACTATTACTCCCAAATTATTAAAGTATTCTCCATTATTCCAGCACCCATTACTGCACTTGCTCATAAGGAAGCCAACTCCAAAAATTGTCCTCTGGCTGCAATTTAAGACTTTTCAGGGCCCAAAACAGCCTTCTAGGCTGCTCCTGTTTTAATTCAACCCAGCCTTCATCTGACATTCACACTGAAGTTGGATGCCTCAGAGGTTAGGGTAGGCACAGTACTCTCTCAGTGGGACTCAAATTGTACTCCTATTCTTAGCTCTCTAGGAAATTCTCTCCTGCAGAGAGTTACTCTGACATTAAAAACTGGGAGCTACGAGCTATTTCATGGACATTTGAAGTGTGGCAATACCTTCTGGAAGGAACTTGACATCCTGTAAGAGTGTTTACAGGTCACAAGAATCTGGAATATATACAGTCCACCTAAAGATTAAACTTTGTTAAGTTAGGTGGGGCTTCTTCTTTATTTGGATTAGGAACATAAGAACTGCCATACTCGGTCAGACCAAAGGTCCTTTAAGCCTAGTGCCCTGCTTCCAAAAGTAGCTAATCCAGGTCACAAGCACCTGACATATCCAAAAAGTTGCAATTTCCATGCTTCTTATCCCCAGAGATAAGCAGTGCTTTTATCTAGGACTATATGAATAACTGTTTATGGACTTTTCCTTCAGGAATTTGTCCAAATCTTTTTTAAACCCAACTGCTTCACCTGTTTTTACCACATCCACTGGCAATGAGTTCACAAGACAAAGGTTTGATTTACCAAGTCACATTAGTTGTTAAAGTGCAGATAGCACTTGCCAAACACACTGCGTTGATAGCTAATATGGGACAAGTACAGATAGCACAGCAATATTTTGCACTTTCCAAAGACCGTGCATTAGCCATGCAAGGGGGCTGGGTGCGGATGGAGAGTGGGAATGTTTGCAATAAGCAGTTACTGTGACAGTCGACAGAATGCAATAATTGCATGTTTTACAGACATTGTGGGTGCTAATGCTACTGCAAAGGGTGGTGCTAGCTGCATCCACGATGCTGCCTGACCACATTTTCAGCATTTTTGATGCATTATCTGCTGGGGAAATGCACAGCTTTTGCAGGTCATGTGGCACTAGTTGCACTAACATGTTGCGTTAATTGCAAATGCCTAATGTGGCTTAGTAAACAGACCTAATTATATGTTAAAGGAAAAAATATTTTCTCCTATCTGTTCTAAATATACTGCTTTGCAACTTCAGGGCATGTTCCATAGTTCTTGCATTTTTTGAAAGAGTAAACTATTGATTGGCATCTTCCCATTCTACTCCACTCAGAATTTTATAGACCTCTGTCATAACGCCCTCACCCGTCTCTTCTCCTGGCTGAAAAACCCTAACCTCTTTCGCCTTTTCACATAGGAGAGCTGTTCTATCCCCTTTATAATTTGTGTCATCCTTCTCTGTACCTTTTTTAATGCCCCTATATCTTTTATGAGATGCGGAGACTATAATTGCACACAATACTCAAGGTGCACCTTGGAATGATACAAATACATGATGATATCCTTTGTTTTATTGTCCATCTCTGTCCTAATGATTCCTAACATTCTGTTTGCTTTTTTGGCCACCACCACACACTGAACAGAAAATTTCAATTATTGTCTACAATCACACTCAAATCCTTTTCTTGGGTGGCGACTCCTAACATGGAACCTAACACTGTGTATCTATATCTTGGGTTATTCTTCCTTACATGCATCACTTTGCACTTGTCTACATTAAATTTCATCTACTATTTGGATGCCCAGTCTTTCAATCTCACAAGGTCCTCCTGCAGTTTCTCACAATCCTTTGGCGTCATCTGCAAATTTCATCACCTCGCTTATTGTTCCGAATTCCAGATTATTTATAATATGTTAAAAAACACTAGTTACAATACAGATCCCTGGGATACTCCACTCTTCACCTTCCTCCATTGAAGAAATTGACCATTTATCCGTAATATCTATTTCTATTTCTCAACAAATTTCCAATGCAGAATAGGACTTTGCCTCCTATGCCATGAGTTTTTAATTTCCTCAAGAATTTCTGATGTGAAACTTTGTGAAACACTTTCTGAAAGTTGAAATACAATATCAGGTCTATTCTGAAGCATGAATAGTGGGGATGGGATGTGGGCGGGATGTGGGCAGTGCGGAGTTGGAGTTATGGTGGGCAGTGGGCGGTCCACGGCCCCAGATGTACAGGGCCAATTATGATGTTGACCCTGTACGTCTGGGGCCGGCAGACCAGACGGGGAATGTATTCCATCTCTGAGGTGGAATACGTTCCCCTAGATGTCAGGGGATGTCAGGCCTGGGCAGCAGCAAATGGTGGAGGGGGTGTAGGAGATTTCTCGCAATCCAACCCTGGTCATGGGTGGCTAGATTGGGGGTCGGGCTGCGGGGAATGAAAAAGTGGTTGGCAGCTGGGGATCATGGCTCCTGAATGGAGCCACAGTGCCATAGCAACTGGATGCCATGGCGCTGCGGCTCCATTCAGGAGCCTGACTGAGCTAGCTGGGCAGGAGCCTGTATGTGCCGGCCAACCAGAATTGGGTCCCAGCCTGCACATACAAGTTTAGATGTGATTCTGATCCCGTGGGAGCTAGACATGCCCTGCAGGATCAGAATTGCATCGACCTCTGTGTGTCCGGTCCCCACCGGAGGCACAGAGGCCTGGGACATACACATTGGAATAGGCCTCCATGGGGGTTGTTTTAGAAGCTCTGTTCATGAATTGGATGTCTGAAAAATGGGCATTCAGACATGCAAAGACAGAGACATCCCTGGATCCATTTTAGAAAACTATATACAGGGTGGCCCAAAAAAAGTGAGAACAATTCGTAAATTAAAAGCTTAAATAGTTTACTTATTTACCTTTTTTAGCTATATAACGTCTTTATTTCAACAATTTCCGGTGGCCATCTTTGTTTTTTTAATTTGTCAATCGTTTACATCTGTCTTTTTGAATTTTTAAATAACTTATATGCTACGAGATGTTCTCACTTTTTTTGGGCCACCCTGTGTATTGTTGTCCCTGATGCAAGTATGTCCATGTAGCTTGGGGGTGTGGTGGATATGTGGCCTGGGTAGTACAAAAGAGATGTACGCTGGCTTGGAATTTTGGAATGTCATGAGCATGTTTGCCCTGATTGTTGATGCATCCATGCACATACCTGCTGCTGTCCATGAATAAGGTGCAGAAATTGCTTGTTTCATGGCAGCAACACCTGCAGGGGGAAGAGTGAAATGCACTCTCTTCACCACAGTAAATTTTGCTGTTCCAACAAAATCAGCATGTACATGTATAGCCCAATCATTTTATTGCACCAACACTGCACATCTGCTGATATGAAATGGACAGCTGGGACTTACAAGTCTCATTAACATAGATATGCCTATTCTGAAATACCCTGGCCGGCATGTCAAAGTACTCATTCTTTGCCCATGAATTTACAGGATGTCCACATTCTGAAATAGCCTGAAACCATGCACGTATCTGACCTTGCTATCTGTATGGACCTGTCACCAGAACAGATTGTGGGGATGTGCATCTTTCGGGACAGAAGTAGCGATTTCAGAACGTGCCTCCCTTCACTGCCACCACTTGCCCAGAATTTTTGACATGGTACCCTGGATGTCTTGATTTCCTTCTAGATGTCCTTTCTAAAATCACATTTTATATCAACTGGCTGAAAGTTATTCATATGTTTATTCATGCATTCAAAAAAATGGACCAGATTGGTGAGGCAAGACTGCCCTTGATAAATCCATGTTGACTTTGTCCTATGAACCCATGACTGTCCAAGTATCTAGTAATTTTGTTCTTAATGATGGTTTCCACCACTTTGCACTGCATCAACATTAGAATCACTGATTTGTAGTTTCCTGGATCATCCCTGGAACCATTTTTAAATATTGGAGCTATGTTGGCCACCCTTCAATTTTCTGGAACCATAGAGGATTTTAATGATAGGTTAAAAATCAATAATAGTAGCTCTACAATTATATCTTTGAGTTCTCTCAGCACTCTTGGGTGTATACCATCCAGTCCAGGTGATTTGCTACTCTTTATCAATTTATTCTACTACATCTTCCAGGTTCACTGGATTTCATTAAGCTCTTCTGACTCATATAGTTAAATACCCTTTCTGCCATGGGTAGCTTCCTTACATCTTCCTCAGTAAAGACCAAAACAAATAATTCATTTAGTCTCTCAGTTATGACCTTGTCCTCCCTGAGTGCCCCTCTTACCTCTTATTCATCTAATGATCCAACTAACACCTAACTCAGCTTTTTGCTTTGTGTGTACCTGAAAAGGTTTTATTGTGAGTTTTTGTTTATATGGCAATCTTAATTTCAAATTATTTTTGCTTTCCTTATCAGTGCCTAGAATTTAACTTGCCAGTGCTTATGCTGTTTCTTATTTTCTTCATTTGATTCCTTTTTCCATTTTTTCAAAGACATTTTTTCACCTCACCCCTCAGTTAGTTGTTGTTTAACCTTCCTTCCACCTTTCTTAATGTATAGAATACATCTGGTCTGGGTTTCCAAGATTGTGCTGTATCTTTAAACAGCATCCATACCTGATGTAAACTTTTCAATTTACAGCTGCTCCTTTTAATATTTTTTCTAACTATTTTCTTTATTTTATCATAGTCTCCCTTTTGAAAAGTAAACCCTTCATCAGTAGATTTCGCTTGCATACTCACTTGTTATTAAATCAAATATGATCATATTATGATAACTAGTGCTGAGCGGTCCCAATATGGTCAGCTCTTTTACCAATTCTGTGTTCCACAAAGAACTAAAGGCTGGCTAACACGCCTTTTAATGTGCAGCAACTGGCAGTCAAGAATATTACCACTCAAGCATGCCAGCCATCGCATGCTAAAATGCAGTTAACCAGCCATCGTGGGATGAAATGGGGAACAACCAGAATGGCAACACGGCTCTTAATGCAAGTTCATCTAATGATTCTTTTATGAGAATTGTTTAGAGAACCTGCCATAGTGGAGAATAACATTAGAGTGGCCCATCACACATTAGCTGCCGGGAACATACTGGTCACTTCCCCAACAATTAACATGGAGACTTTACAATTAACGTGAGTTTGTTTGG
Source organism: Ichthyophis bannanicus (assembly GCA_033557465.1). Classification (NCBI taxonomy): domain Eukaryota; kingdom Metazoa; phylum Chordata; class Amphibia; order Gymnophiona; family Ichthyophiidae; genus Ichthyophis; species Ichthyophis bannanicus. Next base: position 1,210,667,416 of record CM066032.1, read on the forward strand.
CATATTAATTGCTAAGCCTTAGTGGGCTTTAGTAAAAGGGGCCCTAAATCTAAAATAACTCCTTCTCTAGCCAATTCCTGAACCAGCAGCTCCATGAAGCTGTCATTTATTTCATCTGGGAAGTTTACCTCCCTAGCATGCCTTGACATAATATTTATCCGATCAATATTGGGGTAATTAAAATTACTCATTATTGTGTTGCTAGTATTGTTAGCTCCCCTAGTTTCTGATACCATTTCATTATCTGTCTGCTCATTCTGTCCAGGGAGACAGTAGTAAACCCCTACCACTATTTCCTTCCCATTAACAAATGGAATTTCTATCCATGAGGATTCAATGATGCATTTTAATTCCTGCAGAACTTTATTCTATTTGACTCAAAGCTCTCTTTAATATATAGTGCCACCCCTCTATCAATTTGATCTATCGTATTATTGCAATACAATTTATACCCTGGTATCACAATGTCCCATTGGTTATCTTCCTTTCATCAGGACTCCGAGATGCCTATTATATGTATCTCTTCATTTAGTGCTATATATTCTTTTTAAATTTTATATTTATTAAAATTTGAGAAGTTTTACATCATTGTCAGATAAAGCAATTATCAAGCAAAAAATATAAGAAATACAACCAAAACCCCCCACAGGAGAAAGGCACAAATTTAGATACAAAAGAAAAGGAAAAAATTACATAATAAAGGAAAAAGGCAGCCAGCCTTATACAGTGGCATAATTACTTACATCTCCTATAAATCCAAATGCAATGAATCTTGGAACACAAAAGTGCTTCTCTGGAGTGTAACCACACATGTACAGGGAAAATTGAGAAAAAAGACAGTCCCCAAAGCTAACACATGAGGTTTCAAAGCAAGAAACTGCTTCCCGTGAAATTGAGCATTTCTAGAAACAACTCCTATCTTATTTTTAGCCTTCTAGCATTTACATAGTGACATTTTAAGGTATGTTTTCTTGAATTTACAACCTTCATAGCAATTGACATAGATAACTTGCAAATTTGTATCTCGTTCAGCTCTTTATTTAAAGGCATCTGGGCTATTATAGCCTTTACTGCAATCTCTCTATTGGGATGTCTTAACTTCCATGTTATGATGGTATCCTTCATAGATACTTAACTCCGAACCATGTGCTCCTGAGTGACTGGTGGCTTTCCACCTGGTTCTAGTGTAAAAACTGCTCTATCTCCTTTTTGAACACTAGTGCCAGCAGCCTGGTAGCATCCTAGTTAAGGTGAAACCCATCTTTGTGGAACAGACTCCCCCTTCCCCAGAACATTGCTCAGTTCCTACCAAATTTAAAACCTTCCTCCCTGAACCATTGTTTCATCTATGCATTGAGACTATGGAACTCTGCCTGTCTCTTGAAACAGGAAGCATGGAACAGGAACAGGAGGCATTTCTGAGAATGCTACCCTGGAGTTTCTGGATTTCAACTTTCTGCCTAAAAGCTTAAATTTGACTTCTTGAATTGATCTCCCCCATTTTCCTATGTCCTTGGTACCACCATGCACCAGGATAGCAAGCTATTCCCCAGCACTGTCTAAAATCCTATGTTATGCATGAGGTCTACCACCTTCACAGAGACAGGTAAGTGACCAGGTGATCCTCATGTCCATCAGCCATGCAGTTATCTACATGCTTAATCACCAATTAAGGCGACTATACTAACACTTTCCTCCTAGGTAGAAGCCCCTGGAAGCACATCCTCTGTGTGAGAGAGGAGACTGCATCCCCTGGAGAGCAGGGCCTGACTACAGGATCACTTCCTGCTAGATCAAGGTTATGCTTTCCTTCCAGGTGACCTTTTCCTCCAAGGCAGTATAGAGGCTGTCAGACTGGAGGTGGGACGTCTCTACTATGTCCCTGAAGATCTCCTCCATGTACCTCTCTATCTGCCTCAGTTCCTCTGCTACGTTAGCCTCCAGAGATTAGACTTGTTCTCTGAGAGCCAGGAACTCTTTGCACTAAGGGCACAGAACTGCTATCTGCATCTCTGTATTGATTGTTCAGTGGTTTAGAGTTGCTAAGGGAGTAGGAATACCAAGACTAAAGGAAGGTTTTTTGGTATATTATCTGCTAATAATATGTGATTTCTGTTCACTGAACTGTTAATAATTTATTAAGAGTTAATTACTTGCTGATTAAAATATCTTGTGATAACTAGGATGCAGGTAAAAAAAATTGTTTGTTTAGTTTCCTGTGTTGTTTTCAGGTTTCTTTATTTTGTTTTGCTTCATTTTAATACATTTTCATTTTGTTTTATTTTTATAAATTTTCATTTTAGGGCAATTTTCTTAATTACAGAGGAGGCTGTGTCTGCTGCTCAAATGAAAAACATAGCTCAAAGGTTACTAGAAGTTTCAGGCAAATAAAAAATCAGTGATTTTTGGGTTAGAAGGCAGCCATCTTTCAGAAGAGCTATTGCTTCTCCATGGGGGCTGGCTCTAGCCATAAGAGCATAAGAAATGCTATACTGGGTCAGACCAAGATCCATCAAGCCCAGTATTATGTTTCCAACAGTGGCCAATCCAGGTCACAGGTACTTGGCAGGTTCCCCAAAAGGTACATAGGTTCCACAGTGCTTGTCCTGGGGTAAGCAGTGAATTTTCTAGGTCCTCTTTAATAATGGTTTATGGATCTTTCCTCCAGGAACTTGTCCAAACCTTTTTTAAACCCAGCCACACTAACAGCTTTTACTACATCTTCTGGTAACGAATTCCAGAGTATGTTTACATGTCGAGTGAAAAAAATATTTTCTCTTATTGGTCTTAAATGGGTTACACTGTAGCTTCATTTCATCCAGCCAGCCAGCTCTTAACTGCATCTTGCAGTGCTGATGATCATTTCCCAATTGGCCCAAAGTTTGTCTGGTCTGGACTTCTATGGAAAATGCTAACTAGATTTTTTGCCTTGTGAATCTATGGCTCCTCCTGCAGAGATTTATTCCAAAGATTTTTCTTTTGCCGTTATTGTGCCAGAAATTCTATGAAACCATGTCTAAGTATATTATCAGAGAACATTAGAACATAAGAACATAACACATGCCATACTGGGACAGACCGAGGTCCATCGAGCCCAGTATCCTGTTTCCAACAGTGGCCAATCTAGGTCATACGTACCTAGCAATATCCCCAAAAGACACAGGTTCCTCAATGCTTGTACTGGGTCAAGCATTGATATCCTGGGTCCCTTTTTAATAGTGGTTTATGGACCTTTCCTCCAGGAACTTGTCCAAACCTTTTTTAAACCCAGCTATACTAACAGCCCTTACCACATCCTCCGGTAACAGATTCCAGAGTTTGATTACACGTTGAGTGAAAAAATATTTTCTCCTATTTGTCTTAAATAGTTTACCCTGTAAACTACATGTAAATTACATGTCCCCTAGTCTTTCTATATTCTGATAGCGTAAACAATTGATCCACGTTTATCCGTTCCACTCCATTCATTAATTTATAGACCTCTATCATATCTCCCCTCAGCCGTCTCTTTTCCAGGCTAAAGAGCCCTAACCTTTTTAGCCTCTCTTCATAGGAGTAGCCTTCCATCCCCTTCACCAATGGAGTAGCCTTCCATCCCCTTCACCAAGTCTAATCCAAACCCTGGTTGTCCGAGTGAAGAGCTATCACATTTCTATGGGGGGGGGGGGGGCAGAATTGTGGATTTACTTTAGTGTCCAAATAAAAACAATATGAAATATAAGAAATTGTGTTTATTTCCCATGCTTTTTCAAATGAATGCACATCCCTAGTGATAGCCAATTTCCCTCTTAATTGGAAAAACTGACTATAATTTAAGAGATGTGCCTGGGGTGGGTAGGAACGTGGGAGATTAGGTTGGAAAAGATTAATTACCTGTTTGTTTTGTTTTAAACCTCTAAAAGGCCTACCAACAAACTAGAACAAATTAATTTTAAAACTTTTTCTTGCAGCAAATGCTTATCTGTTTTGTTTTAAACCTCTATAACAAGGATTAACCTGGAGTCCATGGACCCACAAGGGGACCATGGATAGATTTCAGAGGGTTTGTGAACTTGGGTAGGAAAAAATGTACATCTTTATTTTCACTCATCTCTAACTGAAATTTAGCATTTCTTTCAATTATGAATATGAGCAATAAACCACAATAGCATTAGCAGTACCTGTGACTTTGTCACTAATAGAAATCATAGATATTTTCATATCACATTACAGTTGTAACAGATATCACAAAATATCAGTCAAGCTAATCACTACTTCAAAGTTATCAGGACTATGCAGAAAACGAGAGCAGTCTTTAAGCACAGAGAACAGCACTTTTAAGTACACTTACTGCTACCGCCAACTGCAGAAAAGAGATGGACGCACACATAAACAGTAAAGGAAAAACTAGTGCGCAATTAATGCCAAGAGTATTTAAATGTATTTAAATCATAGGCAAATGAACTGCACATAATGAAATGATATGCCTGCGCCCAATGTAGAGAAACATGTAGAGGATTTTGCAACCAACTTTAGCGCCAATATCTTTACGCCTGGGTCTGAGGTGGCTTAAATATCTAGCGCGTGCCCCCAACAGTATTTTGATGGCATTGGGGGCTTTCCCCGATGCCTGGATCATCTGAGGAGAAATGTCAAAGATCATCCAGGCATAAGGGAAAGCCCCTGATCACATCAAAATACTATCAGAGGCCAATATCCTTCACAGAAAGCGAATCCCTGGTGGCACAGAAGTCCTGATCTCCCAAGTAAAAATAACCCTGGTGGCCCAGTGGCCCCAAAACCCTCACCCCCCTCCCAGTACCTTTAGAAATGAGGAGGTACACTGCCCACATGCTTCCGCTCTTGCCCCATCTTGAAAAATGTCAGCATCTGGCCCTGCGCGGTGCATCCTGTGACTGCTGTATAGAGTCTTATGGCAGTCTGACTCCGCCCAGTGCATAGTAGGATGCACCACATGGGGCCAGGTACCTCCATTTTTCAAGATGGCGGGGCAAGAGCGGGAGCACGTGAGCAGTGCTCCCACTCATTTCTAAAGGTACCGAGAGGGGGGTGGGGATTCGGAGCTGCTGGACCACCAAGGTTAATTTTTGTTGAGCAAGGGGTGGGGAGTTCGGGGCTGCAGGGTCATCAGGTTTATTTCTAGTTGGGAAGAGTGGGCGTTCAGGGCTGCTGGGCCACCAGGTTAATTTTAGTTGGGAGGGGTGGGGAGTTTGGGGTCACTAGGCCACCAGGCTTATTTTAAGTTGGGTGGGGGTTCGATGCCACTGGGCCAGCAGGGATTTGCTTTCTGTCAGTGGCACCAGCCCTGGACAGCATTTTGATGGCATTGGAGAAAGACCCCGGTGCCATCAAAATAATGCAGGGGCTCATATGCAAATTAGCCACATGGTGCCCCTGTTTCTCTGGGAGAGCAAGCCAAACTAACGCTGACTTCTTTGCATGTGTGTGTTTGGCTTGTTCTCTCAGTTTAACGCTGCCATTTTGAGTATAGTTTAATGCATGGCTCATTTGTATATGACCCTCTTCATGCCGGCCCTGAAATCATGTGATATCAATTTGCTGCAAACAGACATAAAAAGTTGATAGAGCGTGACTTCAACGCTGGATTTCTGCATCGGCCTGTAAGGTAGGTATAAGATCCACCACTAGATCATGCTTGATCACAGGCTTCCTGTCTATAGATTCTTGTGTGATGTAGCTGGCCAACTATCGGGCAAATCTGTGCCTAATAGTCTTTCAGTTACCAAATGGTGAAGTTACGTATTCTCACATTGGTGACCCATACATTTTTATAGCTTTCCATTATTCCCTATCTACAATTGCTTGTTGATCAAAATGTAGAAGGAGATAAGTTGTTTTGTTTTTTTATTTATTTAGCTGTATTTATATCCTGCTTTTCACTGGGTCAAAGTGGTCAATTGGGGGATACATTTAACATGAGGGGATATGAGATACATATGCTAATACTTACAGGGAACATGGGCAATGGAGGGTTAAGTGGCTTGCCCAAGACCACAAGGAGTGCCTATAGTACTAGAAACCCCAGTCCCTCTGGCCTGAGATTGCTGTCTCCAGGTGGGACTTGAACTACTGGCCCTCTGGCCTGAAGTACCTTGTCCTAACCACTCCACCCCTCCCATCATTTGTTAAAGTTTTGCAAAACTAGACAGTTCAAATGGGAATTCTTAACTCTCCATAAGGCAGTGCAGCTTTTTGTAACACGGATGGGTGTGCAGACTACAATTGTAGACCAGGCAAATTTTATATTTTTTGCAAACCCAATTTAAGCCAAAATGTCAAAGAAAAGTATAATGAAAGTATGTATTGTATAGTTTCACTTACATTAAAGAATGTGATGGGACACAAAAGTCGTGGAGCCCAATTCCGGAACATGCATGTTTGGTCCATGAGCACTTCCAAATTGAAAATGGGCCGATTTAAAAATGACTCTGCAACTGTGGGGGGTGATGGTTTCGGAATAGGGGACATAGACGTTTTCGACATGGCACGAACAAAACACTATGGAGTACGAGGCACGCCTATATGCAGCAAACAGCTTTGTACGTTCCCGTGCTCACCATATTCTGAAAAGATGGACTTTTCCATCCTGCCCATCTCTGCTATATACCACGAACGGCCACGCCCCCCTATAAAACAACATCTCCTAAGCTACTCCTCTCACTGACAGTGTTCTGCTGATACAAACTACGCATGAATACTGATGATACATAAATGTTGATGCAAACTAGACTATATATACCAGTCGGTTGCATGCCCAGAACACTGCAAAGTAATCACTCTAAGATAGTATAAAAGAAGGTAGAAAGTGGTATCTTTGTCATGACATAGCTTGCCTCACAACATACATGGCAGTAGAAGACATTCTTAGTTATGCTTGCATTAGTAATCTCTGAAAGCAGTCTGTACAATGCTAAGTATGGACCAGAAAAAATCAGAAGAAGGTCTCCATAGTGAAATGTCAGAATATATCCTTGTCACTAATAAAGGACACTCAGAATGGGAGCATTCAATAGTGCAAAGAGCACCAATACATGCTCAAACGAACCACCATCTGCACATTTTTAGAGACCAATGATGGTGCTTCTGGGCATGTCTTAGTGCTGTTTGCACTGTTGAATGCTCTCATTCTGAGGGTCCCTTATTAGTGACAGGGATATATTTTGACATTTCGCGATAGAGAACCTGTTCTGATTTATTCTGCACAATCACACTGGTACCTGGTGATGCTACAGTCAGCCCTATAGGCCAGGCATGCATGTCCACCCAGATTTGTGCATGAGCACACCAGATCCTCCCGTGCAACACTCAAACCACACCCACACTCTCACTTGCAGTCAAAAGTGAGATACCTTTGCCAAAACCATTCTCTGCACCTATAAACAACTGCTGTGAAGACATAATGGCATGGCGTCTCAGGACACCACATCTGGTCTACATTTCTCAGCCAAACACAGTTCTGCTCCATACTGCCTCACATACCATCGCTACATCTACATTCCCATTTTTATGAACACTGGAATTGTTAGGGAAGCCGAGAATAGCCCCTTTAGCCCAAACAGCAAATGTCAGCATAGCCAGAATAAAGACATTGCAGTGCTTTATATTTCTGTAGGGGTGTTTTTTGTTGTTCTTTAACCTTACAAATGTCCCTCACCTGTGCATTCTATTCTTTACAACTGCATCTTGTGCCCTCCCAGACAGCAGACACACCAGTTCAGTACAGATGTGTCACAGCCATTTATATCTATGGGACGCATTGAAGATCAGAGCAGAAAGTTTTCTAAGTCCTGGCTTTATTCCACGTTGCCGCTGGTATAACATGGGCATCCACAGAAAACACTCAGGACGTACATGAGCCTTTCCTGAATACACTTTCTACAACTTTGTGGCTTGCCATGCTCCCATTCCGTTCTCTCCTGCCCACGTTCTAATATCCCCGTGCTAGCGCTGTGTACGTGCAGGGCAGCATGATTTCAGAATACGGTTCTGGATGTTTTAGCAAGAAAAACATCTATCCGCACATCTAACCTGCTTATTTGTGTTCTAGAATGACTCCCATAGTGTTTTCTGCGTGGAAAAATTCTTGTAAGGGGGAATCAAGATGGCCGCATGTTAACTTGGGCTGTTCGCCACTCTCCTGCTGCTCTGACCTAATGGCAAAATGTAAAATAATCTCCCCAAATCTCTCTCTCATCAGCTATTATTTCCCCCCCCCCCCACACACACTTTTCTGGTTCAGAAGTGAAATGTGTCTGGGAAATCGCTTGGTCGTCGAAGGAATCTCAGCTTGCAAGCTCAGACCCCATGTGGTACACTGGGTCCCGGCCCTGAAATCTTACCAGTGGCAAGGTTTGCTCGGCATTCATTTCTTGCAGATCCTGTTGATGACTGACAGGCTTCACGTAATAGATTTGCTGCATGGTCTCTGCCTGGTGTAACGTCACCTTTGCGTTCAGATGAGGAGTTTGCTTCTTTGGGAGTTTGAAGGGGCGGCGTCCTCCCCTTCCCTTTCCCTTCTAGTGTGGAAGTCTGCAGTGCAGCCTATTTCATCTGCCTTGGTCTGCTGCTAAATTTCCCAATTTATGACTAGAGAGGCCTAGAGGCTTTGGAGTGAATGATTCTGCTGGGCTGTCTCAGAAGGAATTTTTGAAATGGAAGGTACAAGGTAATTTGCTTGACTCCACTCCCCAAGCAATAGTGGTGGAGAGGGATTTGACTTTAGAAGGATCTTCTGTGGACAAAATTTTGAATGCTTTCCCTCAGTTGGAGTTGCAACATAATGTGGTGGCTAAATTTGAACAACATGTTTAACAGTGTGAGGACTGGGTGCAAAATTGTGTTCAAGCAATTTCTGATATACAAGCTGAAGTTAAGGAAGTTTGTAAGGTGACTGAAATGCTGGTCAAGACCTCAGTGGACACTACTCAGAAAAGAATATTTTGAGAATCAGCTTAAACATAAAGGGCCCGATTTGCAGTTGGGCAAGCTATGAGCCGTGTCGGCGCATAGCCTGCCCGCCAACCCCCTTAACCTTAACCCGAATTTTCATATCCACTGCGACGGAAGTGAAAATCCGGGTTTGCTTGGATGCGCCGGAGCCACCGAGGCTAAGCAGGTAGCAGCAATTTTCGATGCTACCTTCTTAGCTCCTGCACCTGAAAGATAGACAAGGAAAAACCTCGCCTATCTTTAAGGCACAGGGGGCTAAGTGCGTGGCATTGAAAATCGCTGCTACCCACTGAGCCCTTTCCTCCACCCTGGAACGCCCCCAACATGCCCCGACACACCCCAACACACATAGCATCTGGGCACATTAGGGACGTATCTGGGATTTTCCAAAGGCACTACCTTGCAGACCAGGTTCACCTTCACACCTCTCACCATTTACTCCGCTCCACATCAACCGCCTGTCCCTTCCTTCCCCCTCACAAGCTCATTTGGAATCCACCCGTTCATCAGCATTTTACTTCTTAGGCCCAAGACTCTGGAACTCGCTGCCCCCCTCCCTCCGCTTAGAATTATCATTCAAGTCCTTCAAAAGGAAACTAAAAACTCACCTTTTCTGTCTTGCATTTGACCTTCCACTCCCATCCTCACCCCTCTCCCCCCCTCCTCGTTGATGCACCCGATTACATGTTCCTCAATGCCTCTTCTCTTTCTCTATCCTACTCTCCCAATTTTAATGGCATGCCTTTCCTGCTTTCCTGCAGCCTTTGCTTTTTTTTTTTATGATTGTAAACCGCTCAGAAGCTCATGTTATGGGCGGTATAATAAGTCTTAAATAAACATAAACATAAACATAAACATACCCGTGTAGGTGCCTTTTGTAAAATCCCGGATAAGGCATTTACATGGGTAACTAGGGCAGTTACCCGTATAAATGCCTTTGAAAATGCCATCCAAAAATGTTAAACCAACTAGAAAATCCAATATAAACAGGGAAATCCCCTTATGGCTGAACAACTAATTTTGTCGGAGCTTGTCAGCCCAGTGTCCGGGAACCATTCCACAGACACCACTGTGACCACTCACTTTATTTTAATCAGTTTTTATCAATTTTTTTAAAAATTGTGCAAAAGTGAAAAAGTAAGTCCATCAACTTAGCTTGTTACGCAGAACACTGCCAGAGTGCCATTAGCAAGTAGGTAGACGACATGGCCCACGTTTCGGGTTATATTAAATTCAAACCCTGCTTCAGGTCCTGCTCCTCGGCAAATGGCGAATCTTCAGCTTTACTCAGCCCAGAAAACCCTTTCTTTTTGTCTTCGGCGGCGTCTGACGTCATGGTGAGAAACAGATGATAAGCCAATCAAAGAGAGCCATCCTCTAAGTCCGTACATAGGGAAATCCCACAATACAGGGAATACCCTAAACGGCTCTTCAGATTGAAATACAGAGCAAAAAAGTCACGTGATCGTATGCCAGTCCAATTGGGAATTAAGCCCATCAGGGGCCACTGCATTAAGAGTATAAATCCATCGTTGCTCACGTAATTGAAGATGCTGTTCACGGTCTCCCCCACGGGGGTCAGAGGGGATGTAATCCAACACTCGCCAGCGCAACGAAGTAAAATCGTGACCCCGCTGTAGATTATGCTCAACCATCAGGGCAGAGAGAGTCTTTGTACGTAAACGTGAGGCATGTTCAGCAAGTCTAAGTTTCACTGCCCGTTTGGTCCGACCCACATAATATAGGGAACAGGGACAGATCACCAAATAAACCACGAAATCCGTGGAACAATCAGTACGCCATCGAGCTGTATAAGTCCGGGATGTGTGAATTTAATATAACCCGAAACGTGGGCCATGTCGTCTACCTACTTGCTAATGGCACTCTGGCGGTGTTCTGCATAACAAGCTAAGTTGATGGACTTACTTTTTCACTTTTGCACAATTTTTAAAAAAATTGATAAAAACTGATTAAAATAAAGTGAGTGGTCACAGTGGTGTCTGTGGAATGGTTCCCGGACACTGGGCTGACAAGCTCCGACAAAATTAGTTGTTCAGCCATAAGGGGATTTCCCTTTTTATATTGGATTTTCTAGTTGGTTTGGTCTTTTATTTAATCCAATAGGGTTCTTGATTTTCACGTTTGGATCCAAAAATGTTAGACTTTTTAACTTTTCTAAAGTGGATACTATTTCACTTGTTGATATGTTTAAAAATTATCTTAAGAAGTTAAAAGTTCCTTTTGTTCCTGATACTAATTTACCTCTGCTTACTTCAGCTTTTTATCTGCCAGTGAGGCATGTTGATGCTACAAGATCACCACCAGGTAAATGGTAATGTGACAGATTAGTATTTACAATTTGTACCAGAATCTGTGTCATCTGCTACATTGGTGGTTTCTTTAGCTTTAGAATCAGATCGTGAATGCCTTTTTAGACTGTTTTTCCATTACCTGATGTTTCATATCTTACCCTAGGACTGTACCAAGCTAGAAGTGTGCCCTGTACGACTAACAAATCTGTTGCCCCCCTCCACCCTAGCCACATGTAGTAATGCATTCTTTTTGGGCTTCCTGGAAGCCCAGTGATGATATCAGTGCCCTTCTGTACTTGCGCCCTGTGCGGCCACACCTCTGGTAAAGTCCTTGGTACAGCCCTGACTTACCCAACAAGGCAGACGACAGGTTTTTGTCTCCTAGGACCCAAGTTCTAGATGTTGACGCCACCTTTACTTTGAATTATTCTTGTAAATGTTGTATTAAATATGATTCTAATGTACATGTTTTCTTGCAACCAGATTAGTTCAAATCTTTTCTTTATGCCAGAAGATCACAATCTGCTCTGGATCTTGGGTTTTTTTCCAATTTTATTTTCATATTAAGAAAAGCATTTATAATAGAAGAATGACAAAATATAATTGTTTTAAAACCCTCCCCAGAAAAAGAAAAATAATTAAAAAAAAGAAAGGAACAAACTAGGTCCAGTATAAAATAAAAAGATAAACATTATGGGCCCAATATTCAGTTGGGATGGCTATGCTCCGCTTCTGCACATAGCTGCTGCTGCCAACCTCTAACCCCAGATATTCAATGCCAGAATCAAATGCAGCCTCGACATTGAAAATCCGAGGTCACCGCACAGCCTCAAACGCTGCAGAAGCTATTCAGGTAGCAGCATTATTGCACCGTTACCCTGTTAACTCCTGTGGGTAAAACTAGGCCAGTTTTTGCTTCGCCTAATTTTACCCACACCCCACTGACCAGGTGGTGGTGCAATATTGCCACTACCCAGTTAGCAACTGTCATCGCCCATGACATGCCCTGGAATGCCCATAACATGCCCCGATGCTAAGCGTTTAGCATTGGGGCATAGAGCGGCATTACTTGAGGATATTCAGTGGCACTAACTTACATAATAACATAGTATATGATGGCAGATAAAGACCAGTATGGTCCATCTAGTCTGCCCAGCAAGGTGAGAAGAGTAGGTGCACCTGCCGCTCCGTGCAGGTCACCCCTCCCCATGCCTTTGTTTAGGGGTGTACCCACTGCTCCGTGTAGGTCACTCCTATTTGTTCAGATATAAGAGATAGTTATGTTTATTTTGATTTATGCTGTTGCTATAAAGGGATCCTATGTGTTTGTCCCATGCCATTTTGAATTCTGTCACTGTATTTGCCCCCACCACTTCCATTCAGAGGGCATTCCAAGCATCCACCACCCTGTCAGTGAAAAGGTATTTCCTGACATTGCCTTTCAGTTTACCCCCTTGAAGCTTCATGTTATGCCCTCTAGTTTTACAGCTTCCCCATCTTTGGAAGAGGTTTGTTTGTTCATTAATTCTCTTCAAGTATTTAATGGTCTGACTCATATCTCACCTGTCCTTCCTCTCCTCCAGAGTGTCAGGCTTCAAGTCTCTTCTCATAAGTCTTCTGATGCAGGCTCCAAATCATTTTGGTCGCCTTCTTCTGAACTGCTTCAGGTCTTTTTATATCCTTTGTGAGATACGGTCTCCAAAACTGAACACAATATTCCAAGTGAGGCCTTACCAACGACTTGTACGGTGGCATTAGTACCTCTTCCTTTCTGCTGGTAATTCCTCTCTGTATGCAACCCAGCATCTTTCTGGCTTTTGCCACCGCCTTGTCACACTGTTTCGCCACCTTGAGATCATCAGAAGCAATCACTCCAAGGTCCTTCTCCTGGTCCATGCACACCAATCTCTTTCCCCCTATCGCATACAATTCCCTTGGATTTCTGCTTCTCAGGTACATAACACTGAACTTCTTCACATTAAATCTTAACTGCTAAGTATTAGACCATTCTTCCAGCTTTTGTAGATCTTTCCTCATGTTCTCCTCTCCCTCAGGGGAATCCACTCTGTTGCAAATTTTCATGTCATCTGCAAAAAGACAGACTTTTCCATTCAGCCCATCAGCAATATCACTCACAAATATATTGAACAGTACTAGTCCCAGGACCAAACCCTGGGGCAAACCACTAATCACCTTCCTTTCATTTGAGTGAGTTCCATTTACCATCACTTTCTGTCATCTATCAGTCAACCGATATCTGTTCCAGTTCACGACCTTGATGCGAGGTGTGACAAGAAACGAGACTGTGGCAGCCATGCCCATGACTCAATGCCAATTGGCTAACTGTTTATGTCACGACTATTCTGCTATAATATTTTTCATCTCTCTCACTCTGTTTTTCTTTTTCAGGTTTTTTTTGTAGCACACTTCTCCATGGTTTTGTCACACAACTGGAGGTGGCAGAAATATGGAGCAAAGGATCAACTTGAAATTTCTGGTTAAGTTGGAGAAGGGCCCAACTGAGTGTCTCCAACTTCTCCAAAAGGCTTATGGAGAAGATGCAATGTCAAGGCCGTGATTCTTCGAGTGGCACAAATGCTTCAAGACTGGTCGTGAGGAGCTGGAGGATGATCCCAAGTCAGGACAGCCTTCCCTGACAAAGACGGCTGAGAACATTGAAAGAGTGAACCACCTGGTGCGGAGTGATTGCAGATTGATGGTGAGGATAATAACTGAGGAGCTCAGCTTGAACAGGGAGTCAGTGTGGACCATCTTGGTGCAGGAGCTGGGGATGCGGAAGGTGTGCACCAAGATGGTGCCCAAGCTTTTATCGGACGACCTGATGGAGCACCGGGTCAATATTTGTCGAGACTTGCTAGAGAAGATCGGAGAAGATCCAGAGTTTGTTGGCTGTCTTATCACAGGAGACGAGACTTGGGTCTTCCAGTATGACCCTGAAAGCAAGAGACAGAGCCTGTAGTGGAAGACTTGACTGTCACCCAGACCCAAGAAGGCGCGCATGTCTAAATCAAGGATCAAGGTCATGCTGATCACATTCTTTGACCAGAAGTGAGTGATCCATCATGAGTTTGTTCCTGAGGGCCAGACAGTCAACCAGCACTTCTATCAGCAGGTCCTCAATTGCCTCCATGACCGGGTTTGGTGCAGCAGGCGGGCTCTGTGGAGAGACAAGTCGTGGCTGCTCCACCATGACAATGCGCCCGCACACACCACGCTCAGTCTGAGGCAGTTCTTTTTTTTTTTTTTTTTTTTTTTAACTTTTATTTTCATTTTGCAACAAACAAAAGAAACAACACACCAAAGGAGACAAAACAAGTATACAATAAAAAAAAGTAAACCCAATTACCCCCCACCCCCACGCTTCTTCTCTAGCTGATTATGTCAGCATGTGAGCGCTTCCAAACAACAGTGATTATACATCAAAACAATCAAAAGAGTATCTGCGATACAGAATAATCATGGGACAAAGATATATACAAATTTAGACAGTCAGATAAGAGCATTGAGCAGAATGTACATAGTCATTGAGCATCTTCCATTTAGACCGATGATGAGGAGTCTGAATGGGGGAAGCAAACATACGAGGTATTTGTTCATATTTACTGTAGAGACAGACATGATTCCACCATTCATTGGGGCTCAGCTGGGAGCTATTTTTCCAGTATTTCGTAATTAGGGAAATAGCAATGCCAAGCATAAAGTCCAAGAGGAAGTAAGCCGTTTTTGGAAGAGAGGGGATCCCCGCAGCTGAGCGAAGTCCCACTATCCTCCAAGAAAGGGGCTCTTGAAAGTGCAAAATAGACTGGATACGACCCCAGACCCGACGCCAGTAATACTGTAGTGCGGGGCATTCATACATAACATGAGGTAGTGAGCCAATGGCCGCATGGCATGTCCAACAACTATTGCCCTGAGTAGTGTTCCATTTGGCTAATCTGTCAGGAGTGTAAAAACACCGGTGGGCTAGAAAGAAGAGTGTCTGAGTGAGTGAGGCGGATCTGGAGACCCGTGTCACTCTACTCCAGACAAGGCTCCATTGCTCCGGGGTCAAAGTCACATGCAATTCTCTCTCCCATGCTTTCTGCGCTATAGGGGTATCTCTAGTTATAGCATTACATAAGGTTTTGTAAAAATTGGATGCTACACCCGGTGAACTACCGATAGATCGGATAGTCTCCAACCAACCTTGTGTAGGGGAGGCCGATGGCGGGAGCACCTTAGCACTCCGAAGGCAATGCTGAAGTTGCACCAACTGAAAGTAGTGTTTCGCTGGGAGACCAAATTCAATTTGCAATTCACTAAAAGTTTTCCAGCGACCTTCATGGAACAACTGACTAGGAATCCAAATGCCCCTAGTGTACCAGGGGCTCCACGCCATCGGCTTATTTTGTATTCGAAATCGAGTGTTATACCAAAGTGGGAGCTTGTCTAACGGACAGAGTCGGGAGTCTAAAGAGTGCATAAGATTATTAAAGGCACCTAAGGTGTCTAAAAGCATTGGTGGAAAGTGGGAGTCTGATGGGAGAGTCATACCAGGGAGAAAAGTAAGAGGAATCGGTTTGCAAAGGTCCTCTTCTATGTCTAGCCACACAGGTCTACTCGGTACTGGATCTTCCAGCCAGCGAGCGCCTTGTTTGAGAAGAAAAGATTGATGATACTTCAGGAAATCAGGGAATCTGACACCCCCATTTTCCTTATCTGCTTGCAGCTTATGTTTCGCTATCCTAGGTGTCTTGTTTTGCCACAAGTATCTAGTCAGAAGGCCCTCTATATCTTTATATATACGTCGAGGGAAGAGACAGGGCAACATTTCTAAGATATAATTCACTTTCGGAACAATCATCATTTTTATGGTTTCTAATCGACCCCACCAGGTAAGTGTTAAAGGAGTCCAGCGGTGAGTTAGCGCCCGGACTTTAGAGGTTAAGTCTTTGGCATTGAAGGAGATAGTGTCTTCCAAAGGAGAACAATAGTGAACCCCAAGGTATTTGACCATGCGAGGTTGCCATAAAAAGGGGAAGGGTTGCATATCTGCCTGATGAAGCAAAGGATTTAATGGAAAGGCTACCGACTTGGTCCAATTTATCTTATAACCGGACAGTTGTGAGTATTTACCAATTTGCTCTAGGACAGCCGGTACTGAGTCTATAGAGACAAAAAGCATAAGGTCATCAGCATACGCTGAAATTTTGATTTCCCTATGGGTGAAGGGGACTCCATGAATCTCCTCCGATTGCCGGATTAGTAAAGCCAAGGGTTCAAGTGCAAGATCGAAGAGAAGTGGAGACAGTGGGCATCCCTGGCGAGTGCCGCGTTGAAGGGGAAAAGGCTGAGACTTTAAAGCATTGGCACATATACTGGCTGTAGGCTGTGCGTACATGGTGCGAAGACAACGGAGAAAACCTTCCCCGAATCCGTACCAGCGGAGGACTGCAAACAGGAAGGGCCACTCTAAGCGATCAAAGGCCTTCTCAGCATCAAGTGAGAGGCCAACAAATGGGCGATCAAGAGTAACTGCGGTAGTCAGTACATGGCATAGAGTCCGAGCATTGTCAGCAGTTGATCTACCAGGAATGAAACCGCATTGATCTGGGTGTATTAAGGTAGGCATCCTATCCGAGAGCCGGGTAGAGAGAATGGTGGCAAATATTTTATAGTCCGCGTTTAGGAGGGAAATTGGACGATAATTAGCTGTTAGTTGCGGGTCTCTCCCCTCTTTCTCAAAAACTACTACATTTGCCATTGAAAAGGACCCAGAAGGAGAACCCTCCTCGGCCAGAGCAGAAAAATAAATTTTCAAAACTGGAGCTAAGTCAGCGTGAAAAGTTTTGTAGAATTCAGCAGGGAGACCGTCTGGGCCTGCGGCTCGACCTGAGGCACATTTCTTGATAGCAGAATGAATTTCTGAGACAGTAAATGGTGTGTCCAAGGCCACTCTATCTTCGTCAGATAGGGTCGGTCTTTGTACCCCTGAAAGTAAGCGTTCAAATACATCTGGCTCAAAATCACATTCAGATTGATAAAGCCGGGTATAAAAATCACGAAAGAGTTCTAAGATTTCGGTATCTTTAGTGACCAAGCCCCCCCCCGACGGATTACGGAGGGCGGTAACACGCTTGGCTTACTTTTGACCTTTTAGGGCATTTGCTAATAATTTGCCAGCACGATTATTTTCCCGATAATATAGCCCTTGTTGTGATTCGATATTTTTAACAGCAGCAGTGTACAAAAGCTGATTGTATTGAAAACGCAAGCGTTGTAAACGGAGTAAAATACATGGGTCAGTACGGGACGTGAGGAGACGCTCCCCAGCTTGTATCTGCTGCTCTAGAATCAGTAAATGCTGCTTTCTTTGTTTCCCCTGCCGAATTTGATAGCTAGTTATAGTGGCGCGGATAGATGCTTTAAAAACCCTCCCACCAAGCCCAGCTCGCTGTGTCATGGGGTGAGTTAAAATGAAAATAATCTTGGATAGCGGCCTTTATATCAACCTGAAAATCCTTTTGACCCAATAGGGATCTATCAAAAAACCAAGCTCGGGGAGAATCGTCCCGCGCAGTGACACGTAATGATAAAGATATGGCAGCATGATCTGAAATATGGAGAGGATGAGTCCTAGTCGTGTCTACTTGAGAAATCAGTGCTTTGGAAATGAGAAAGAAATCTATTCTAGATTGGGAGTGATGGGGGGCAGAAAAGAAAGTGAACTCTAAGTCGGAGGGGTGAAGCAGCCTCCATATATCTACCAGCGCAAGATCTTGCATCAGAGCTGTAAGGGTAGCAAGACTCTTGGGTGGACTACTCGTTCTAGGCGGCTGTCTATCTATCAGAGGGTCTAACACTTGATTAAAATCACCACCAAGTATTAATGGAGTATTGGCAGAGGCCTGTGCCAACTGCGCAATACTTGCATAGTAAGCAGGGTTGTCCACATTCGGGGCATAAATGCAAATACATGTAAATTCACTATCTCCAACCTTAAGATGTACGCGGGCCCATCTACCCTCCTTGTCAGCGCTAGTATCAATTACAGTAGCTTGCAAAGATTTCTTAACCAGAATGGCTACCCCGCACCGTTTGGAAACGGCGGGAGAATAGGCAGCCACCATGTAAGGCTTAACATTGAGTTTCAGTGTTTCAGCAGAGTTTAAGTGCGTTTCCTGAAGAAACGCTAAATCAGCATGCTCATGGCTAAGATAGCTAAGGATTTTCTTTCTCTTGATTGGACTATTAATGCCCTTTACGTTGAGTGATAAGATTTTACATAAAGCCATTCAGACAAGTTAAGAATTCTGAGCATGATAGCGCACATAATTTCACAATGTCCCTCATATTGACTGTATCTGGCTGTACATATGGCATAAAAGAAAATAAGCTTGGAGAATACAATGAAGCGCCCCACATTAAAAAAGAAAAACCGCAGCGCGGTAGAGAAGAAGCAGAACCCCAAAAATGACTGGCGACCATGTGTCTGCGGGGAGAAGCCCCAGAGAAGGCCGAAATTGAAAAAACACATAACCTGTAGGACTGTGCGTGCTCCGAATCCGACCGAGGCACACATCACGGAGGGATAGGAGACCACAAAACAAAAGTCATAGAAAGAGAGAAAGAAAGTCCAGGTAGTCTCTGTGCTGAACTATGACCGCCGCATCGGGCCCTTCAAAATGGCGGACAGAGCCGGCAAATAAAAGTCCAAGTCGTTGGATTAGCGCATCTGCTCTGCTTCTTTGGAGTCTAAAAATGTTGATAGTAGATCAGGATCTTCGAATGTCCTGGTTTGGTTGTGGAGAGTCACTCGGAGCTTCGCGGGATACAACAGGCCAAAGCGAGCCTGTAGCTGTTGAAGTCGAGGGCGAAAAGCAAGGAGTTTCTTCCGTCGGTCGACTGTAGGCTTTGCCAAATCAGGGAAGAAGGAGACTTTGTGACCTTCAAATTCCAGATGATGGTTCGCCCGGGCAGCATTTAAAATTTGTTCCACTTGTTGATATCGTAGCAAGCGAAAGATAATAGGCCGGGGGGTCGTTTGGTTGAGCGCCATGTGGGTAGGAACACGGTGTGCTCGATCGATTTCCAGTTCTTTATGAAAGGTGATCTTCAGCAAGGAGGGAAGAGTTTTGAGCAGGAATTCTCTCATATCTCCCGCTTCCACCCCCTCCGGTATTCCAATGAGCCTCACATTGTTGCGACGGGCTCGATTATTGCTATCTTCTAACTCCTTTTGAAGATTCTGTATCTGGCGCTCAGCCTTGTCCAGTGTGCCCAAGCGCACCGCGTGCGAGTCGAGGACCCCCGCCATATTGTCCTGCCGTAATGAGAGACTTTCAAGTCGGTCCTGGAGCACTCCAAAGTCTTCTCGCATGGCTCTAAGCGCTTCTCCATTGGACTGCACCAATTCCTTCACGCCGCGTATTTCCTCTAAAATCTCCAGGTGCATTTCGGGGTTCTCCCGAAATGGAACCATCTTCTGTGGGGAGGACACCTCTGTTTTGGAGCGTTTTCCGTGAGAAGAAGAAGGAGACCCGAAGTCCAAGCGCGCTGGTTTATGGGCCGCCATCCCCCCCGAGGTACCCCGGTCAGCCCGGAGCGAAATAGTAAGTTTGTATAGGTATTATGTCAGGATTCTAAGTAGGCCTCTCGGGAGCTTCAGCGCGAAGCGTCTTACCCGCTGGACATCAGGCTCCGCCCCCCAGTCTGAGGCAGTTCTTGGCCAACAAATAGATCACAGCTCTTGACCACCCTCCTTATTTCCCAGATCTCGCACCATGTGACTTCTGGCTCTTCCCCAGGCTGAAGACTGTTCTCAAGGGAAGTCATTTCACATCTGAGGAAGAGATCAAGGCCACTGTGATGAGGAAGCTGAGAGACCTCAAGGAGGAGGACTTTACCGAGTGCTTCCGTACGTGGCAGAAGCGAATGTAGAAGTGCGTTAACTCTGGGGGGGGGGGGGATCACTTTGAAGGGGACATTGCATAATTTCTCTGTAGATTTTGTAATAAAACATTTATGGGACAGTCTCATTTCTTTTTTGCCACACCTCGTAAGTCTCCTATGAAGAACAATATCAAAGGCTTTGCTGAAATCTGGGGAGATCACATCCATTGCAATCCCTTGATCTAGTTCTCTGTATTATTGCAGTTGAATATCCCGTTCAGCAGCATTTACATGGTTGTCAGTAAACCATGTAAATGCTTTTAGAATATCCGGCCCTACATACACAGAAAAAAATCAAATACCAATTAGGTAGGTATCTAGGGATCTCCAAATTCTCTCTACCTTAGCAATGCATTGAGACAACACTAAAGTGGCACCTTCTATTTTCCTAATTATACAGATAATGTACCAATGCATAGGATATCTTATATAGCAACAGATATCAAAACATCAAATAGCATCCTCTCATATTTCTCAAGAACATTTTGCATTTATAGGGACCTAAATAGGACTATCTACAATGTCAATGTTGTATCCAATTTGAAAATCTCACCCTAAAGCCCCTCGCAAAGGGAGGAGATAAGATGTGCATCTGCATACCAACCCTAGTCAAGCAGTGCCAGCACAAATTAGACTCTCATAGACCAATCAAACATGTACACAGACGTCCAGATGCCCGATTGGCAGCAAAAAATAATGGCTGTGCCAAACCATCACAGTATAACTCCAGAATACATTCCATTTTATTATATCCAGGGAAATGCCCGCATCATATTCTCAGATCCTACAAAGGCCACTAAGGTGGTGGCATCATTTAACCTTAGCAGCTTATAAAAATACGCTGTCAACTTTCCATTCACTTTAGCTTTCAAATTTCCAGCATAACTCTGCTGACATTATGGGGTCTATTCTGTAACACGAATAGCGGGGATGGATGTCCCATTAGGATGTCCATCATTGCTATTAGTCCCCCTTCCCGTCCCTGACTAAGCCGCCCCATATGAGCAGGGAGTTTGTACAGGGAAACTAGATGGGGGTAGGAAGGGGGCAGTGCGGAGGTGGAGTTAGGGTGGGCAGTGGGCGGTCTGTGGCCCCGGATGTACAGGGTCAATTCTGATGTCGGCCTTGTACGTCTGGGGCCAGCAGACTAGACAGGGAACTTATTCCACCTCTGGGATGGAATACGTTACCCAAGATATTGGGGGATGGCAGGCCGGGGCGGCGGCAAAGATAGTAGGGGGGGGGGGGAAGGAGATTCCCTGCAGCCCAATCTTGGCCATGGGTGGCCAGATCGAGGATCGGGCTGCGGGGAATGAAAGAAGTGGTCGGCAGCCAGGGATCACGGCTCCTGAATGGAACTGCGGTGCCATGGCAACCGGATGCCATGGCGCCATGGCTCTATTCAGGAGCCTGACTGATTTAGCCAGGCAGAGGCTTGTATGTACAGGCCGAGCTGAATCAGGTCCCAGCCTGCACATACAGGCCTAGATGGGATTCTGATCCCGCGGGGGCTAGACGTACCCCACAAGATCAGAATCTCGTCTACCTCTGTGCGCCCAGTTCTGAATTAGAATAGACCTCATTGTTACTAATGTCATTCTCTTTTTTGATACTGAGGAGCAATGGTTCAAGTGCCAGATTAAACAGTAAAGGGAAAAGAGGATAGCCCTGTTTGGTACCCATAACTAAGTGAACAGCATCTGTCAAGATACCATTAATCAATCATAAACCTCAAAATTAGAATGACCATCCAAACATGAATGCAAAGAAAAGGTAATCTGAAATGCAGCTATGCACTAATATAGCAAAAATATTGCAAAAGTATTTGTCGGGTCAGATAAGCAGGCGGAGAGTTGAGAATCACTCTGCTCGAATGTTTGTGAAACCCTTTTAATAAAGTTCATATAACGTAAAAAGACTTATCTTAAATGTCCGATGGCTTTGTCAAAACATTCCTTCAATCACAGTGAAATGCCAATACACAACATGCATGTTTCGGGCTAACACAGGCCCCTGCTTTAAGTGTGAAAATGGCTGCGAGCTGGGATCCGTGAATGTCCGGGAAAAAAGATGCCGGTAATCACGGGAGATTGCGTAGTGCCTGCGGCCCTAAAGATAGGCTGAACAAATGACGTCATCTGCAGGGGAGGAGCCTGCTACAGAAGGGAATCCCCGATCACAAAAAGAACACCATTGGAGGGAGTGAAGTTGTTTAGATAAAATACTGAAGCTTATTTCAAATTGAGTATTGCAGTCTATGAAACAGAATCCCCAGATTTGCTCTACATTGGATGAGTTCCATCATTAGGTACATCTCTTGCACAGCTGTTTGATGGAAAGAGGATACCCCACAAGAGTCATCAAATAGGCCTACACTAAGGCGTGTTTTGTTCATCGAGAGTTGTTACTGACGGACTCTGTATCTGACACTGATCAAACAATGGATCAAATTGTGGGAGTATTACCCTTTATGGAACACACTTTGGAGGTGATACAATTACTGAAGAAACATTGGGGCATGCTTCATTTACATTCTTGTTTTTGCAAGCCTTTATCTTTTGCATATACTCGGGGTTCTAATTTACGGGACTGCCTTGTGCGGTCGGCTTTACCACCTGACCGTCCTGTAGTGACCCCCCATCCCACAGGCCATTCTGCCTGTAGATCATGTAAATTTTGTCACAACACTTTGGAAGGCAGTAGTTGGACCCATATTTACACTTCTTACCAGCTTTGTAGTATACTTACTACAATGCCCCTGTGACCTTCTTTATGTTGGTCGGACCACACATTCCATTAAGATCCATTTAGGTGAACACATTTCCCGGATCAGGACATCCACCATCACAGCTCCCATAGTGGAACACTGTATTACACATGGTCACTTGTTATCTGACCTACGATGGAGGATGATTGATTATGTCCTAGAGGACCCCAGGGGTGGCAACCGCTTTTACCGTTTACAGTGATTAGAACAAAAGTAGATTTTATGTCTATGGACAGTAACACCTGATGGGTTGAACTTGGAACAAGGTTGGTGGAGTTTAATCTAACCTTTTTTTCCCCTTTAGGCTGCTTTTATGATTGGGGATTCTGTTTCATAGATTGCAAAACTCAATTTGAAATAAGCTTCGGTATTTTTTCTAAACAACTTCACCCCCTCCGATGGCGTTCTTTTTGTGATCGGGGATTCCCTTCTGCGGCAGGCTTCTTCCCTGCAGATGATGTCATTTGTTCAGCCTATCTTTAGGACCTCAGGCATTACGCACTCCCGTGATTACCGGCGTCTTTTTTCCTGGACATTCACAGATCCCAGCTCGCAGCCGTTTTCACGCTTGAAGCAGGGCTCTGTGTTGGTCTGAAACATGCATGTTGTGTATTGGCATTTCACTGCGATTGAATGAATGTTTTGACAAAGCCGTCAGACATTTAAGATAAGTCTTTTCACGTCATATGAACGTTATTAAAAGGGTTTCACAAACATTCGAGCAGAGTGATTCTCAGCTCTCCTCCTGTTTGTCTGACCTGACAAATACTTTTGCATTATTTTTCTATATTAGTGCATTGCTACGTTTCAGATGACTTTTTCTTTGCATTCAAGATACCATTAATGACAAAACACAGCCACAGCCAAACCACTCTAATATGTGAAACAGATATGGCCACAGTGCACAGTCAAAGGCTTTCTCAGCATCTAATGATAATGCCACAGCAGGACTATTCGTATGATTAGACAGTTCTAATAAATGATGAAAGGACCTGGCATTGTCATCTATACTGTAAATCTGCCCTTTATGAAACCAGTTTGCTCTTGCCCAATAAGTAAATGGATTACTTTATTAAATCTTGTAGCCATATCTTTGCTAAAATCTTATAGTCAACATTAAGGAGTGAAATAGGGAGATAGTTAGCCACCAAAGTTACATCCTGATCTGGTTTTGCTCTAAGTACACCATTAGTCTCAGCAAAATTTGAAGAGTTACACTCTTGCCCAATTAGACTTTGGATTAATCTCTTAATCTCTGCAACTTTGGTGCAAGGTTTGCTGCTAATTGTTGGTAGAATTCAACTGCAAAGTCATCAGGGTTGGGTACTTTGTTTCCAGATAGGTCTTTTATGGTCTTGAGAACTTCCTCAATTTGCATTGGAGCTCTTAAGCACTCTTTTTGCATATCAGAATGCACCCGATGTTCAAGCGCCCCTAGAAAAGTCTCTCTCATATCTTCATTGCTTGTACCGTAGATATAAAGAATTTTCCATAGAAGTCTACAAAAGCTTCTGAGATATCTTCTACCCTGGTGACAATGCCCTGTTCCTCCACATTTACAGAAACAATAAAATGCTTTTTCTTTTGCACCTTTAAAAGTTGTGCAAGTAATCTACCTGATTTGTACTCCCGAGCAGGGCCAGCCCAAGGGTTTCTGCCTCCCTAGGCAGAAGCCCCAGCTGTGCCATCCCCCGAGCCGCGCTGCCCCCCCCCCCACATGCCAAGATGCACCCCTCCTCATGCTGAGCTATCCTACCGATGATTCCGATGGTGGGGTTGATGGGGGGCACGGCTTGGCTACGGCACGTAAGGCCTGCTGCTTCTGAATGCCTTTGACAAAGCCTCAGGGGTTCAGAAGCAGCAGGCCATGAATGCCAAAGCACATAGCCTGCTGTCGAGCCGAGCCATCCCCCTGCCGCTGGAATCAGCAGCAGCAGGGGGCAGCTCAGCATGGATGGGGGGACGAGCAGTGCGGCTCAGTGCACCTGACGGGGGGGGGGGGCAGCAGGCCAAGGGTGCTGAAGCACATGGCCTGCTGCCCACAGAGATCTGCCACCCTAGGCAGCTACCTAGCCTACCTAGTGGACAGGATGGCCCTGCTCCCGAGTAGCCGAATGAAGGCATCGTCAGGCATCATCTAAGCACAAGGAATCCAATACATGATGAAATGCACTAACAGATTTCTGAGGCGGACTCCTACCAACAGAACTCCTATCTAGGTTGTCATTAAGGACTGTGTTAAAATCTCACCTAGCACAATCTCACCACTCCCAAAAGACAGTAGAGTCTGGAGCACAGTATCAAAAAAAGGGGGACTCCATTACAAGGGCATATGCATTCATCATTGTGCATCTGCGCCCAGCAATAGTCACATTTACACATGGCCATCTGCCTTCATTATCAGTTTTCTGTTGCTCAATTTGCATCATCAAACCCTTTCAAATAATTATGGAAACCCCATTTTTCTTATTAACTCTGGGTGAAAAAATATGACCATCTAACCACCCTATTCGGAGCTTGACACAGGACTCATAGGTCAAATGAGTTTCTTGAAGAAATACAATATTATCATTAAAAGAGTTAAGATAATTCAATATTTCTTACATTTAACTGGTTGATCAACACCATTTACATTCAGAGACATAATTTTAAGATCCATTTTCAAGTGTCTGGTAATATGATTTAATAGAAATCACATTCTTAAGTATAGAAATTCAGTAACATAGACCTCTGCCAAATAAACACTTGAAAAAAAATGAAACCCCAAAATAAAAAAACAAGATATCCCAAAAACCACACACATTCACCCTATTCCCATCCATCCACCATAAACATGTTTGAGCCAACAAGGCAATGAATGGCAACCTGCCCTCAGGACTTCATCAAATTGAAGTAATAACAGAAATCCCCCCTGCTATACCACATCACTCATTTAAACACACAAACACATGACAGTACATACACTCTTAAGAATACCACACACTCCATCTATGTATTTCAAAAACAAGGTACATAGTGGTGAGGAAAAAAACATGTGATAGACAGTCACAGTACTATGAAAAAGGTTTGGATGTTCTTATAGTATTTGAGGGAGCTATTGAGCTGCACCTGGATCAGAATGTACTGTAAACCTTCTCCTTATGCTTCGAATGTTGGTTTACCTGACACAAATTTTCTGTGCAGACTTCAGCATATGTCTCCCACCTTCATCAATAGAGAAAAGCTTTCCACAGCATGTGGCATCTGAGGCCAGCACTTTTTTTTTTTGGTCCCCAGCGAGACCCCCACCAAACCTCCCGCCCACTCCACCATCCACAGCACGAGCACTGCAGGCCCCCAACCCCAGCAACAACAACATTCTTATTACAGAACTTCACTGCTTAAGAGCAGGACTTTGCGTGCAATCCAAGAGCCCATCAATATCTTGTTATCCAAAATATCAATGCTGCGATCACCAGCTTTATCATTCTTCATGCTTCCTTTGCCATTCAATTGATCCTTGTTTGATTTGAAATCTTCCAGTCTTCCTGCCAAAAGGTTGTGATATTCATTATGACAAAACTGCAGGGTATGAAAGTCCTTGAGAACAACTACTATATAGAGTTAGAACATCAGAGAGCATGATGTCCGCAGTATGAAGAGCCGTGATATAGTCTGTGCCATCCAAGCAGTAACCCATGGTTTGAAAAAGAAACAACAGTTGTTGACTCAGTGTCATAATCAGAAGTTACCTCATCCTTCTCTTCAGCATCAAGTAGAATATTGCTTAGTGGGTGATAACTTATTGCAGTGACTACTTGGCATGTGCGGTGACCTACAGTAGGATGATGCTATTTTTAGAGCTGTTCCCATAGTCACAATCTGGATGGCTCTACTTTCAAATCCAATAGCTAGCCACTTTCCATCAGGGGAGAGATGTATGTTGTAGGTGCTATAAAGATCCTTACTAAAAAGAACATGATATTTGACCACGAGCCCAAAGCACTGCAAACCATCATTTTCCTCAGATACTTCTGTACTGAGCGCCTCAGTTCTTTAGATAACAAGATAGCTTATTTTCTCCTTCGCATCATATTGATGAAGATGTAACTCCAGTTTTAAGCTTTATAAAGCTTTTCAAATGTTCCGTTGCACAAATCCTGCTAAGTGCCGCCAGGGATATTAATCACATTAGGACAGGAGTCCCAGTTTCCCAAACGTCCTGTTTGCCATCGCTATCACTGCTGGGAAAAGGGGAACCCACAGCGCCCGCTCTGGATCTTGTTGAATGATGTTGAGAAATTAATTTATAGCTTTTGAGCCACTTGAGTTTGAGATTATAATTTATATATTTTCTTTTGCAGTGACCAATTTTAATTTTCCCTTCCTTCAGTTTTTCTGTAATTTTTATTCTTCATTTTACTTATGGTGACTATTCATTTGGATTATGGCATGATTTGTTGTGTTTCATTTTTATGTATGGTGACTACTGGACTATTGCATGATCGTTTTGTTAAATTTTGGATTCATTATTAATATGTCTACTTATGTATATGCTCAATAAAAATATATTTAAAAAACATCTTGTGAATGGAAGAATGAAGCCAGAAAAACTGAAAGAGCACCTCATATTCTGACACTAATGTCTCATTTTCGATCTCTTTTGAGTTGTAGATGTGTATATAAATTATAAAAATGTCCATTCTCATGAATTTGCTGTCATGCAGTCAGGTTTGATATTTTTGTCCAGTGAGAGTGCTGTCGTTTAGATACATTCTGAATAAGACATGGTTAAGCCTTGGATGACCGCGGGATGACTATCGAGATGGGAGCCACTTCCACTGACTGTAGGGAACAGTGAAGGGATTCATTCTTGGACAAAGTTCTGTCTTTAACCCCTGGAAAGCAAAAGGTCTCCTACAGAAGATAGAAGGGAAGAAAGTTAGTGAAAGAGGTAAACAAGCATAAAACGTTGCAAGGAAAGTCACAGCTAAATAATTGAAAAGTCATGTTGTTGTTGTTAAGTGCCGTCGAGTCAGAGTCGACTCATGGCGACCCTCTGGATAGCTATCCTAAATTGTGTTCGGTCATCAGTCAGGTGGCTCATTGTTGACAGACTGGTACCTGTAGCTGCTGTTATTGTATCGATCCATCTCACTGCTGGCCTTCCTCTTTTGCGTTGACCTTCTATCTTGCCAAGCATAATGTCTTTCTCTAATGATCTCTCGCTTCGCATGATGTGTCCAAAGTATGAAAGTCGAAGTCTTGTCATCTGAGCTTCTAAAGAAAGCTTAGGTTTGATCTCCTCTAGTACCGACTGGTTTGTTCTTCGGGCAGTCCATGGTATACACAATATTCGCCGCCAGCACCATAATTCAAAGGCATCAATTTTCTTCCTATCTGTCTTTTTCACTGCCCAGCATTCACATCCATATGATGTTATTGAAAATACCATGGCCTGAACAAGTCGAATCTTTGTATGGAGAGAGACATCTCTGCTCTTGAGAATCTTATCTAGGTCTTTCATAGCCATTCTGCCAAGAGCAATGCGTCGTCTGATTTCTTGACTGCTTGTTGCTTCTTTATTGATAGTTGATCCAAGTAGGTTAAAGTTGTTCACAATTTCAATTTCTTCTCCTTCAATGATGAACCTGTTGATTATGCCAGTTGTCATGATCTTTGTCTTCTTTACATTAAGGTGCAGGCCCATTTTGAGACTATGTTCTTTGATTGTGAGAAGCAAATGTTTCAGATCATCTTCACTTTCAGCCAGTAATGTGGTATCATCAGCATAGCGAAGGTTGTTGATGAGTCTTCCACCAATCTTCACACCTCTGTTGTCTTCATACAATCCTGCTTCTCTGATGATTTGTTCTGCATATAACAGGTAGGGGGAAAGTATGCAGCCTTGTCTTACACCTTTGCTTATTTTAAACCATTCTGTTTCTCCTTGTTCCGTTCAAACTGTTGCTTCTTGATCAAAGTACAGATTGTGCAAGAGAACGATCAGGTATTCTGGTATACCCATGCTTTTTAATGTGGCCCAGAGTTTCTCATGGTTTACACAGTCAAAAGCCTTGCTATAGTCGATAAAGCACAAATATATATCCTTTTGGTATTCTTTAGTCTTTTCAAGGATCCATCTCACATCTGCAATGATGCCTCTCGTTCCTTGCCCTTTCCTGAACCCTGCTTGCACTTCAGGTAGTTCTTGTTCCAGGTATGGTTGTAGTCTCTTTTGAATAATCTTCAGTAGAATCTTGCTGGCATGTGGGATCAGAGCGATTGTGCGATAATTTCCACAGTCAGTTGAATCATCTTTCTTCAGTATTGGTATAAACACAGATCTTTTCCAGTCAGTTGGCCATGATGTTGTCTTCCATATTTCTTGGCAGAGCCTTGTGAGTACGGTAACAGCTGCATCAGATTGCTGCCATACTTCTATGGGAATGCTGTCAATGCCTGGTGCTTTGTTCTTTGATAAGGCTTTCAATGCTGCTTCAACTTCTTCTTTCATCACCAATGGTTCCCGATCATAAGGTAGAGGTTGAAACGGCTGTTGGTCCACTTGATCTTTATCATATAAAAACTCTGTATATTCCTTCCACCTTTTCTTGATCTTCTCAGCATCATTCAACATAGAACCTTGAGCATCTTGTAACATTCCAATTCGAGGCTGGAACTTTTTCTTTAACTCTCTTTAGGAAAGTCGATCTTGTTCTTCCTCTAATAGTTTCTGCTTCTATTTCCTTGCAAGTGTCATTGTAGTACTTTTCCTTGTCCTGTCTTGCTGCACATTGGAAATCTCTGTTGAGTTCTGCGATTGTCTTTCTTTCTCCTCTGGCTTTAGCTTCTCTGCGTTTCTGGGCAATTTTCAGAATTTCTTCCGTCATCCATTTTGGCCGTTTTTGCTTTTTCACCTTTTGTAGAGACTTCTCGCTTTCTTCCAACACAACCTTCTTGATGTCATTCCATAACTCTTCCGGAGCTCTGTCATTTGTATCTAAAGCAGCAAATCGATTTTGCAGGCAGTCTTTAAATTCCAGTGGTATATTCTCAAGGTCATATTTTGCTGCATTCATGAGTGGTTTGCTCTTTTTCAACTTTAGCTTGAGTTTGCCTACTAGTAGTTGATGATCTGTACCACAGTCAGCTCCAGGTTTTGTCTTTGTTGATGTTACAGAGCTTTTCCATCGTTGACTTCCACAGATGTAGTCAATTTGATTTTTATACAATCCATTGGGTGAAGTCCATGTGTACAGTCGCCGCTTGTGTTGCTGGAAGAAGGTGTTTGAGATGAATAGATCATTGGTCTTGCAGAATTCTATCAGTCTTTCTCCAGCTTCATTTCTGTTGCCAAGTCCATATTTTCCAACTACTTTGCCTTCTTCTTTGTTGCCATCCTTTGCATTCCAGTCACCCATGACTATCAGGATATCCTGTTTGCATGTTCTGTCAATTTCAGCTTGTACTTGTTCATAGAACTCTTCAATTTCATTCTCTTCTGCAGCTGTTGTTGGGGCATATACTTGAATTATAGTTGTGTTGATAGGCAATCCTCATAGACGAATAGAGATTAAGCGTTCGCTGACTGCATTGTATTTCATTACAGTTCTTGCAAGTTTCTTCTTTATTATAAATGCAACACCATTTCTTCTTTGTCTTTCATTTCCAGCATAGTAGACCATGTGATCATCTGATGCAAAGTGCCCCATGCCAGTCCATTTCAGTTCGCTGACACCCAACAGATCAAGTTGTACACGTTCCATTTCATTTTTGACCACCTCCAACTTCCCTTGGTTCATGCTTCGTACGTTCCATGTTCCAATGTGTAAGACATCTTTACAGCTTCTGACTCTCATTTCATGTGCAGCTACATCAGCAGTCAGACTTCCCGAGGGCTTTGATCCAACCACATCATAATGCTGGCTTTACTCTGAAAAGTCTTCAGCTCTTCCCCAGTAGCTAGTTGAGTGCCTTCCGACCTGGGGGTCTCATCTTCCAGCACCATAGCACAATTTGTTTTGTTGTAACTATCCATTGGGTTTTCATGGCAAGATACAGAAGTAGATTGCCGGGCCTTTCTTCCACGCAGTTTAAGTTTGGTGTTGTTGCCGTTGTCACAAAAATGTGATCCTCCGCCGTCAACACTGTCCCATTCTGCTGCTGCCCAGATGGGTGGTAAAAGTCATAAGAACTGGTAATTTTTCTGAGATGAAATGCCTATGTCAGGGTTGTATGAACCTCTCTTGGGGAACCCATTCAGGTTTTCAGAGTCTCCACAATGAATGAATGAATGTGGAGTACATGCAAATGTATCCGATGCATGTTTATCAGGCAATCAGAGAAACCTGTCAGACTATGGGATTCCTAGAACTTGTCCAAGAAGCCTTAACATATATACTATACTGGGTAAATAAACCCCTGGATTTAATTCCATTTCATCCCACTAATCCATTACTCCTGTAATGTTCCTGGGATCAATGTCAGCTGAGCTAACAGTATCTGTGGCAGTCATACTTATTGCCAAGCGAATGCTCACTGGAAGTCCGTTCTTTAGAATCACGCCAGCTTCAGTTGAGATGCTACTCTTAACTTTTTTTCTTTTGGTTCCCGAAGCGTCCTTGGTTAGTCATCCTCCTCAATTGCTCTCTTCTTTAGCTCTTCATGCCTCTGACCCACTCTAGATTAATATCATCGTGCAGTGCACGCTGAGGCGGATATTAAAGATGGATGCATGGATTTCCTGTCATCTGCACAGGAGAGGGCTGCTGTTTGCAAGAAATTCAACTCACCATGAATGGGTAGGAACCTTCAGAAGGATAATTGAAATGAGAATAAAGACAGCTTGACCCTGACTTGCTCTCTCTGCAGACTAAAGATGGGCTGGGGATGTGACCCAGATTGTAATTGCTAGAATATTATCTTTCTCAAAGGCAATCAAACAGTGACAAGATACAGAGAAGCAATGCTAAATGCAGCACTCCTTAATACCGGCGGTACAATTGAATGAAATTTTATGTAAGCCCAGTTTGCATTCATTTACAGCATTGTGACACACGGGATATTGTAAGGGCGAGCCATGACTTGTCTCTAACCACAGAGCCTGCATCAGGGGAAATTCAGCAATCCTGTGGCTTGAAGTCACATGCTGGGGTGGGCGGGTGTACTTTAGGCAAGAAGCAAACAGTCATCTGTTAACTAACAAACAAATCTCTTCTTTTTTTCCTGTTTTACGGTTCAGTAAGTCAGTTAAATCCTGCCGAAAACTGTTTGAAGTTAAACAAAAAAAATCCCAATATTTATTACAGAACAAGGTTTTGAATTAATATGTGCTGTGCTGTATTTAAATAAAGGAGAAAGCTATATTGCTGTATTTGGTCTGATGGCTTTTCTTCATCTGATAAGGTGATGAACTCTCCTTATCCAAAAAAGTAGAATTTAGGGATATCTATTTGGCTCATTAGCATCTCTTAAAAATGTTAGGGGTATGTTTACTAAGTTGCGGTAACGGCTTCTGTGCGATGGGGCTGCGGCTCCGATATCGCATGGAAACTGTTATCACAGCTTAGTAAACATACCCCTTAGTGTTTGTAAAATCAATTTAATATGTACTAACCTACAAATTAGTACCAATGGGGGCATCTTTACGAAGCCCTGTGTCCATTGAGGTGGCATTAATTGCACCCGCACTACCTGCACTGAACACAGGCAGAGCAGGCTTCAAATCCCCACG
Organism: Ichthyophis bannanicus; assembly: GCA_033557465.1. NCBI lineage: Eukaryota > Metazoa > Chordata > Amphibia > Gymnophiona > Ichthyophiidae > Ichthyophis > Ichthyophis bannanicus. The sequence continues at coordinate 1,210,700,132 of CM066032.1, forward strand.
CTAGCAACACTGAGACAGGACTGTTCCCATCCCGCTCAGTCACGCCACCAAGGTAGCACAGGAACTTTAGCATGGCACCCACACTCTGCGCTAAACCCAGCTCTAGCAGGTAGCACACTTTAGTAAATATGCCCCATAAAGGCAGTGTGTGCATGCTAAAGCTTTAATGTGCATTAAACAAGTTTTAGTAATACAAAAGTCTGAACCACAGTCAAAAAAAAGTTCAAGAACTGAGATGAAAGGACAGAAATTTGGGAATGAACTGAAATTTTTTCCTTGTGCACATCCCCTAGTAGACTTTGTTTTGCTGAAAAAAAAACAACCTAGTATAGAACTACACAACTTAAGCAATAAAGCCACGGGGGTGGGGATATTTCATGGTTTGCAGACCTGCAAACTGCAAATTCTGGTTAGTGAGATATTCAGTGGCATGAACATGGTTAGTGCCACTGGATATCTGCGGGTGCCATTGCTTTGCGCCCTGATGCCGTAGCATCATGCAGTTCCGGGACGGAGCAGAAGCAGCACCCGTTACTAACAGGGCAGCGGCGATATTGAGCCACTTCCCAGTTAGCCTCTGGCTTATGCGGCGTTCTGGATATTCAATGCCCTGGCATTGGGGGTTAATATTCAGTGGCGATGGCTATGCGCTTTACAAACACTAGCCGCCACTACTGAATATCACCTCCACAGGTTTTTATTTAAATGCTGAAATTCCATTGCCACATTTTAGTATAGCCCTTTAAATTGCCCTCTGAATATCTTCTTTAAGGTCAACAGACTAATAGAAAACATATTTCTATGATTTATGTTTTAAGTATTGTGAATATTTAAATCAAATGTGAATTAACTTAAAATCAACCTTTTCTCTACTGGTAATAGTTTGACTTCTTTAATGCAGTCTAATAACCTATTGGGTAGAGTAGGAGACTAAGAACAGGGAAGTCAAGGTTTAAATCATATGGCTGCCCTTTGTTATTTTCAGCAAGTCATTTAACCCAAGAGATCTGGGTCAATTCCATGTGACCTTGGGCAAGTCACTTTACTCTTCATTGCCTCAGAGGAAAAGACCCGGCAATCTATTTTTAGACACACCTTGCCAAGAAAAGCGAGAGGCTGCTGGATTGCCAGAGGTCAGCACTGACTTGATGGCCCTCAAAAAAAAAAAATACAAAATTGGATATCTAAAATGACCTCTATAGTCACATAGATGATAGCAGATAAAGACCAGTATGGTCCATCTAGTCTCACAAGTAAGATGATTGTATCCACCCCTCTGTGCAAATCACCCCCTCTATTTGTAGAAGTATAAAATATATTTAAGTTTATTTTGAATCCATCCTCTTGTACCTGAACAACAGACAGTCAAAGATGGAATAAACAAATCTATCCGATTCACAATACATCAGGGCATACCACGGGGTCATCCATATCATTGCTACTCTTCAATCTGTACATACAGCTTATCAACAATATTATTACGAAGCACAAGATTCAATACCAGCTGTATGCTGATGACGGGGCTTCACAGCTTCCACAGCCTGCGCACAGCTAAACTTTCAGCATTGTATCTTTTACCTATCTTGTTGTTTGTTGTTGCTGATGATGATATAAACTTTAACTGTTGGTTTTACATTCACTTTTGGGAATATTCTGACTGCCTACATTCCTTGTGTAGCCTTTAAATCAGATATCTAAGTATGCCCTTAGTTCATGTAAGGCCTACTGGCCAAGGACACTTAGGTTCCCGCCCACCCTACCCCTCACCCCACCCACCCCAGGGCTGCATTGCCTATATACCGGTCACATACATTGACATCTATCCTCTTAATTTCGTGTTACGTCCACCTTCTCTTCTTCTCCTCCTAGGACCAAGTTTGTCTTGTATTCAGTGCAATAATTGTGGTGCCTTCATTCTGAGAAGAATCATCTGGAACCTAAGAGCTTGCCCTGCATGCCTCAAGTTAGCAGCCATGCATAAAGAATTGACTCTATTAAGGGAAGAAGTAGCTACAATGAAACACACCTCTTCTAGGATACAAACCAAAGTCCACCACCGCTCCCACAAAGAATCAAACATCCCAGGAACAAATGGATCACAGTGGGCTCTTGTAGATTGCGACCTGTAATGCAGAAACACCCTGTACATCATGAGATATCACTGCATAATGCCTTCTCTGCTTTGGTTAATGAGGATGCCCATTCCACGAAAATTGAAGGGCCCTTAAATGAGACAGCTAATGCCAAATCTCCTGATAAAGCAGCAAATATGAAGAAAAACAAGGAACAGAAAACTACTACTACTTGGTGATTCCATCATCAGAAGCACCAACTTGGGAACACAGTTCAAAGGAGAGAAGTTAGTCAAATGCCTCCCAGGCTCTTCAGCTAGCAGGAATACAAACCAAATTGTTGATGTACTTAGCGCTGAAAGTGAGCACTCCAAAACTGATGTTGTCATCACTTGGTTACAAATGACCTGGCTAGAAACAGTGCCAATACAGTTCAAAGGGACTTCCAAACTCTGTGAGAGAAACTGAAGCCCATTGTTAACACTGTAGCATTGTCAGAAGTTCTACCTGTTCTTGGTAAGGGGCAGAAAGGCTACATCGCATAAACAGCTTTAACACATGGCTTCAGACATGGGGCAAAGAAGAAGGATTCAGATTTATAGGCGACTGGGGAAACAGATGGACCAACAAGAGACTATACTGTGCTGATGGACTACATTTCTCTGTCACAGGGAAAATAATCCTAAGTGAAAAATTCAGGCAGTATGTGGATATACATTTAAACTAGAAAAAGGGGGTGACGGATGGGGAAGTTCAAGTTCAGGACATCAAAATAACATCAGAAACAGCCATACTTTTAAACCACACATCAAATGCAAGTGGGTAGAAGTGAGCAGAACAAAATCAATGCAAAATACATGCAAGCCAGTTAAATGCTGTGAAGCAATGAACACAAATGCTCGAAGCTTAGCCAACAAAATTCCGGACCTGGAAGCCCTAATGGTGGAAATGGACTTGGACATTGTGGCCATTACAGAAAGATGGTTTAATGAATCACATGATTGGGATATAGCCATAGCTGGCTATAATCTATTCAGAAGAGACAGAGAAAATGGAAAAGGAGGAGGAGTAGCCTTGTATGTCAAAAGCAATATTAAAGCTATTGAAATGCAGGGCGCATGGGGAAAAGAAGAAGCACTCTGGATTGCGTTAGAAAGAGGAGATGGCACTGTCATCCATACTGCTGTAGTCTACAGACCTCCAACTCAAATTGAAGAGATAGATAATGAACTGATTATAGATATTGCCAAGATAGCCACAAAGGGGGAAGTGATCATATTGGGTGACTTTAATCTACCCGATGTGGATTGCATTACTCCATCTGCAAATCTGTAAAGAAGCAAAAAAATTGTGGATGCTTTCCAAGATGCGTTACTTAGACAAATGGTGATAGAACCAACCAGAGAAAGCTCAGCACTGGATTTAGTGCTAAACAACGGTGACAGCATGTCAAATGTCTGGGTGGGTGCCCCTGTGAGCAGCAGCGATCATCACACGGTGTGGTTTGAGATAAAAGCCAAGGTGCAGTCCAATCATAGCAAGCTCAAAGTCCTAAACTTCAGAAACACTGACTTCAATAAAATTGCCAAGTACCTAAAGCAGGAGTTGGCAGGGTGGAAGGGGAAGGGAAGTGGAATTGCAATGGGCTAAACTAAAGATGGCAATAAAAGGGGAAACAGATAAATATGTAAGAAAAGTAAATAAAAACAGTAGGAGAAGGAAACCCATTTGGTTCTCCAAAGAGGTGGCTGCTCAAATAAAGGCAAAAAACACAACTTTCGCAAAATTCAAAAGCTTGCAAACAGAGGTACACAGAAATGAATACAGGATCAAGCAAAGAGACAAAAAGAGAAATAAGGAAAGCAAAATCAAAGGCAAAGGAAAAGATGGCTAAAGATGTGAAGTGTGGCGACAAAACTTTCTTCAGGTATATTCGGGAAAGGAAGAAGATCAGAGGTGGAATTGCAGTACCCAGAAGTGCTGGGAATGGACGCGTGGAAAATGACATTGAAAAAGTGAAATTGCTAAACAAATACTTCTGCTCTGTTTTTACTAAAGAAAATCCTGGAGAAGGACCACCTGTGACTCCCAAATATAAAAATGGGAATGAAGTAGATACCACACCATTCACAGAAGATGATGTGTTAGAACAACTTGCAAAACTGAAAGTGGACAAGGCCATGGGACCGGATGGGATACATCCCAGGATACTGAAAGAGCTCAGAGAGGTCCTTGCAGGACCGTTAAAGGATGTTTTCAACAGATCCTTGGAAACAGGAGAAGTTCCTCAGGACGGGAGAAGGGCTGATGTGGTACCTCTTCACAAAAGTGGTGACAGGGAAGAAGTGACAAACTACAGGCCCGTGAGCCTTACCTCGGTGGCGGGAAAAGTATTGGAGGCACTCCTGAAAGAGCGAATAGTGGACTTTCTCAAAAACCAACAGATTGCAAGATCCAAGGCAACATGGTTTTACCGAAGGACAATCTTGCCAAACAAATCTGATTGAGTTCTTTGACTGGGTGACCAGAGAACTAGATCAGGGGCATGTGATGGATGTCATCTACCTGGATTTCAGCAAAGCCTTTGATACTGTTCCTCATAGGAGGCTTATCAATAAACTCAATAGTTTGGGGATGGGTCCCAAGGTGGTAAACTGGATCAGGAATTGGTTGACTGACAGACGACTGAAGGTGATGGTAAATGGAGCTCATTTGGATGAAAGGAAGGTGATTAGTGGGGTGCCCCAGGATTCGGTCCTGGGCCCGGCACTGTTCCTTGTATTTGTGAGTGATATTGCTGAAGGACTGAATGGAAAAGTCTGTCTTTTTGCAGATGACACAAAAATTTGCAACAGAGTGGACTCCCCCGAGGGAGTGCTTAACATGAAGAAAGATCTACAAAAGCTGGAAGAATGGTCTAATGCTTGAGAATTAAGATTTAATGCAAAGAAGTGCAGTGTCATGCACGTGGGTAGCAGAAATCCAAGGGAAATGTACGCGATAGGGGGCGAGAGGTTGGTGTGCATGGATCAGGAGAAAGACCTTGGTGTGATTATTTCTGAAGATCTCAAGGTGGCAAAACATTGAGACAAGGCGGTGGCAAAAGCCAGGAGGATGTTGGGCTGCATACAAAGAAGAATTACCAGCAGAAAGGAAGAGGTACTTATGCCACTTTACAAGTCACTGGTGAGGCCTCACTTGGAATACTGTGTTCAGGTTTGGAGACCATATCTTGCAAAGGATGTAAAAGGACTGGAAACTGTTCAGAGGAAGGTGACCAAAATGATTTGGAGACTGCATCAGAAGCCTTATGAGAAGAGACTTGAAGACCTAAATATGTACACTTTGGAGGAGAGGAGGGATAGGGGAGATATGATTTAGACCTTTAAATACTTAAACAGAACTAATGAACAAACAAACCTTTTCCAAAAACGGGGAAGCTGTAAAACTAGCGGGCTTAACATGAAGCTGCAAGGTGGTAAATTGAAAGGCAATGTCAGGAAATACATTTTCACTGAAAGGGTGGTAGATGCTTGGAATGCCCTCCCGATGTAAGTGGTGGGAGCAAACACAGTGACGGAATTCAAAATGGCATGGGACAGACACAGTGGATCCCTTTACAGCAACAGGATAAAATCAAAATAAACTGAACCATCTAATTTCTCAACAAATAGGGGTGACCTACATGGAGCGGTGGGTTCACCCCTAAACAAAGATATGGGGAGGGGTGGCCTGCATTGAGCGGCAGGTGCACCTACTCTTACCATCTTACTGGGCAGACTAGATGGACCATACTGGTCTTTATCTGCTATGTTACTATGTTACTATGTCACGATATACACCCCAATCAACATAGAGAAACCAGATTGCTCAACCATAACCAAATGCCTAGAGGACATGATCACATGGCTGAACAATAACACCCTAAATATAAACTACAAAAAGACAGAAGCTCTCCACATCACAAGAAACACATCATTTATCCCCTCCCACACAATAGAACTACCACACAGAAGCATAACAGTAAAGAATGAAGTCTGATACTTAAGGAGTCACACTGGATCAAAACCTGAACCTACAGTGTTATATAAACATGTCCAGAAAGAACGCCTACTACAAAATGAAGATCATTCAAAAAATGAATCCACTTCTTGGCCAGGATGACTTTTGAACCATTTGCCAAGCCATTGTTACACTAATCCTGGACTACTATCTTTATCTTTATTAGTTGCTTGATATACAGCCCTAATAACCAATATCTCAGAGCAATTTGCAATATATTAAAAAAGAAAAATTAGAGGATGAAAGGAACACCAAAGTTGTACAGGACAGAAAAGATTATAGAGAGAAAGAAAGGAGCAAAAGAGTAGAGGATGCCTCAGGACTAGGATGGAAGTAACAGGCTGAGGGTATCTTGCTGATGATCACTGTGGGAGAGATCAAAGGTAGTATGGAAAAAGTATGTTTCAGCAGTGTTTTGAATCTGGCAAAGGAGGTTTTGGAAAAGAGAGCAGTTGGCAAGGAATTCCATAGGGCGGGACTCAGGTAAAAGATGGCCAACTTCCGGGTTTGTTCCAGGTGTGCCTGAGTGACTGTAGGAAGGACTAAGTGGTTGACATGTATGGCCCTGAGAAGACAGTGGGGGGAATGGAATTGAAGCAAATTAGATAGGTACTGTGGAGTTCCAGTATAAAGGACTTTGTGGATAATGATGAGAACTTAATAGTTGATACGGAACTTGAGAGGAAGCCAATGTAGATGGATAAGCAGGGGATTGACATGGTCACCACAGGAAGAGTGAGTGAGAATGCATATAGCAGTATTTTGTACAAGTTTTAGACAATGAAGCTGATAACAAGGAAGGCCTGCAAGCACAACATTACAATAATCTAACCTAGATATGACCAAAAAGAGGACCAGCGTTGTGAGGGAGGGTAGCGTGATAAAAGGACGAACCATATGGACCTATCAAAGAAAGAAAAAGGAGCGCTGAACCAAAAATGACACATGTTCATGAAAGGAGAGGGGAGAATCTAGCAGAACCCCCAAGTATCGGAGCGAGCGGACAAGGGGGACTGGGGCAGAAGTGATCTGGGGCGCAAGTGAAGGGCAGGGCGTGTGGAAGCTAAACCAAATGGCAGCAGATTTGGATGGATTAAGGTGGAAGCAGTTCAGAGATAACCAAGTGTGGATGCTGTCTAAGCAAGCATTAATGGGGGAAAGATCAGGATATTGGGAATTGGTATGATGTAGCAGTATGATATCATCAGCAAAAAAATAAGAGGAGATGTCCAATTGTTGGATAAGCAATGCCAATGATGCCATAAAGATATTGAAGAGCAGCGGGGCCAGCACTTAACCCTGGGGGACACCACAGGTGAGAGGGAGTGTGGCAGAAGTGGATGCCCCGCAGGCTACAGAAAAGGAATGAAGGGAGAGATATGACCTAAACCAGTTCAATACCACACCCCATAATCCATAGTCATAAAGACGAGAAAGCAAGAAACCGTGATCAACCAAATCTAAAGCCGCAGAAAGGTCCAGTGAGACAGCGAAAGAAAAATCACCCCGGCCATGTGCTGCATGAATTTCATTAAGGAGCTCTCTGTGCTATGTCCTATCCTAAAACCCGATTGTCGAGGACGGAGGGCATGAGTGGGAATCTAGAAGGGAAGATAACTGCACAAAGACAAGTTTCTCCAATATGTTCAAGAGAAAGGGCAAATTGGATACAGGACGCCGGTTAGCAAGTATGGCATGATCTAAGTTAGGTTTCTTCAGTATGGGCCGAATAATGGTATGTTTCCATAATTTATTTTATTTATTTATTTTATTTACATTCTCTTATATACCGCGCTATTCTGCATCAGTGCAGTTTACATTGAACAAACTGAAATTACATTGAACAGGGCATTATAACTTGGAGATAACTATTTTACAGGGAATATGGGCTATGGAGGGTTGAGTGGCTTGCCCAAGACCACAAGGAGCACCTGTGGGACTATAAACCCCAGTCCTTCCGGCCCAAGGTTGCTGTCCTCTAGTGGGATTTGATAATGAGGGGAAAGTACCAGATGAGAGACTACAATTGAATATGGTTAGCACAGATGGAAGTAAGGAGAGAGATGGTTCCATAAGTCATTGGGAGGGGATAAGGTCAGTAGAACAGGTGGTCTTGTGGGAGGTGGCATTGATTTTAGAAAGCTCAGGCAAGGTGACCTAAAGATGGACCAGGATTGAGATAGAGAGGCTACAGGTCCAGATAAAGAAGGGGAGAGAGGGAACATTGGTGAAATGGCTGGGAGTGACGAACAAAGTGTTGCAACCTTGTCTTGGAAGAAGTGGGCCAGGAGATCTGGGATAGGGAGGGGGACTGGAGCGATGGAAGAAATGAGTAGATGAAAGGGAGTGGAGTATGGAAAAGAGTTGCCTAGAAAAGTTGGCTGCAAATGCAATCTTATTGGAGAAGTAGGCTTTCTTAGTGGCATGTAGGTGTGTTCTATAATGATGATAGTGGCAGCGAAAACTACGCAATGTATCAATGGAGAAGTGTCTGCACCAGAGCCTCTCAGCTTTATGAAGGTATCTTTGCAAGAGCGAGAGACCAGGGCTAAACCAAGGATGGTTCCGATGACATCGTCTGATAGGGACGGGGCACAAAGGCGCTAGTTAGTCAAGCTGGTCTGTGATAGACACATGCCAGCCTTGACTTGATCATCTAGAGCCATTTCGTAAAGATCTGCAGGGAACAGAGTATCTGCTGAAGGGAACTGTGCTAAAGTGGCAGGAGTAAGCCTCCATCTCATCTGGGGGTGGCCAGGGCCAGGGCCAGGTCCTAGTGAGCTTAAGAGAATAAAAGAGTATAGAGCACATTGTAATGATCAGTCCATGGTAATGTAACGGTAGAGATATTGCTGGGGGCGACAGGTGAAGCAGGATTAAGAAGAAAATCAAAAGTGTGACCTGCTGAGTGTGTGGGAAGGGAACCATGCTGGGTGAGAGGTCAGAGAGGAACGTAAGGAAGGTCCTATCCTTAGTCCTGGCAGGGGAATCTGTATAGACACTGAAATCTCCAAGGGTCACTAGACAAAAATAGTCCATTGTGGTTTCTGAGATGGTCAGCAGGAGGATATCCCAAAGGTCAGAGCAAATAGACGATGGGGCATACACCAGCAGGAAGTATGTGGGAGGGGTGGAAGTTAGGCGGAGTAGTAGGGATTCAGGGTAATGGAATGTCACAGACAAGACCTCCTGAATGGGTAGAGATGAACGGTAGAAGACCTCAAATTCACTGTACCAAGGCCTCCCAAAACACACCATCCATCCACTGCAGATGGCACAGAACACAGTTTCTCGCATCATCACTGGTTCACCAAAATATGATTTCTGCATCCCAAGTGTATGACTCTGCACTTCTTCACTTTAAATCTTAGCTGCCAAGCATTAGACCATTCTTCTAATTTTTGTAGATCTTTAATCATGTTGTCCTCTTCCTCCAAAGAGTCCACTCTGTTGCAAATCTTCGTGTTATCTGCAAAAAGGCAAACTTTTCCCTTCAGTATTTTATGAATGCCTGTAATTTTTGTAATTTGTATTATAGAACTGCCCTATTGTTAAGGATATTTTAAGCAGTGTATTATTTTTAGTGTTGTAAATGGCCTCAAACTAGATAACTAGTAAAAACAGTATAAAACATCATATTAAATTAAATTAAATTAAAAGGAGAAAAATATCAGTTGTTGACTCAAGTCAGTCACCTCCCACCCCCTAACCAAGCCACTGATCTCAGGGAAGCAACAAGGTTTTCACTTTCTTGCAGAAAGTCCGATAATTCAGTTGTTTGCATAAGTCACCAGATAGCTCATTCTACAATAATGATGCAATCACAAAAAAAACCTTCTCACTTAAACAAGATGCCCTCATTCCTGTAAATATGGGAATGACCATCACATATTTCCTTGTCATTCTCTCAGCTAACAAGATGGAACATACCATGCTGGCTTAGGATACAAATAACTTGGACTATTACCACAAAGAGATGTGAAAGTCAAAGTTTTGAATATGAATTGAATTTCAGCCCTGGTGTGGCAAGAGCAATTAGGAATCCAGGATCTTCCAGTGATGTGGGTACTGGACGGGCACCACAACACCTGCCTGCTCTGGATCCTCTTGACCTCCCCTCCCCAAGCTCCTCCTTCCACCCCTCTCTTATAACATCTCCTCTCTGATCCTCACGCCATGTTGCTCCAGAAGAGGATAATGATGACAGTCAGGAGCTAATGATTATTTTGGAGCCTGTGGGGGTCCCTCACAGACAGCTGATGGCACAACAACATTTCATGCAACAGCTGGGGGTAAAGTTCAAGCTCCACCCTCAGGTCCCACCAGAGATGGAGCAGTAGCTACAGAGAGGGAATCTCTGCTTAGGAGGACTGATGAGAGGACAGAAAAGATGGCCTGGGTTCAAGGGCAAATGCTCAAAACATTTGTATTGATGACATTCGCTCTTGAATAAGCTGGTATCCTCTTTATACCCTCTCGTCAAGCTCCATAATGTGCCGCTTCCTGCCACCTGCCCTTCTTCTCTCCTTGGGATGACCTATCTAACCCTTTTCCCTACCCCCTCTCACATTTCAAATTACAAATATTTAAAGAAATAAATTATGTTACTTTTGTTGCCTGTGTCTGAAGGCATGTGCCTTATTTATAGTGTATAGGACCCCACATCCTCTGACATGTCCCTATCCTATTGCTATGGAATGCAATGGAAGGTCACCCAACAGGGTATGATGTTGTCTTAGCCTCTTGTCTATAAGTCCTCCCAGATAAGACCCCACTTGCCAGACAGGATAGCTGTTAACAAAGGTCCAACTCAGCGATCAAAGGAGGGTGAGAATGACATGGGTGAACACTCAAGTGATTCTGCTGCATGGCAAATCTTCTTATGACCTGCCCTCCTATAATACTCTTTAGGAGGGCAAATAATTAGTGGAGACTGGCTTTTAGGAGGTTCATCTATGCCTTATGGCATAAGAACATAATAAGAACATGAGAAATGCCATACTGGGTCAGACCAAGGTCCATCAAGCCCAGTATCCTGTTTCCAACAGTGGCCAATCCAGGTCACAAGTACCTGGCAGGTTCCCAAAAAGGCACAAATGGGAATGAGGTGAAGAAGAAGTCTCACCCCTCAATAAGTAAGGAAACAGCTTTTTTCTTACTTATTGAGGGTTGAGACTTCTTCTTTATCTCACTCCCATTTGTGCATTGTGCTTTCCTGCGAGTGTGAGTGCTCTGTTGTGGACTTTCTGTTGCCTAGGTTCCCCAAGAGGTACATAGATCCCACAATTCGTGTCCCAGGATAAGCAGCGGATTTCCCTGATCCTCTCTAATAATGGATTATGGACCTTTCCTCCAGGAGCTTGTCCAAGCCTTTTTTAAGCCCAGCTACACTAACAGCTTTTACTTCATCCTCTGGTAATGAATTCAAGAGTTTGATTACGTGTTGAGTGAAAAAATATTTTCTCTTATTAGTCTTAAATCGGTTACATTGTAGCTTCATTGCGTGTCCCCTAGTTTTTCTACTTTTTGATGGAGTAAACAACCTATCTACATTTACCCAGTCTACTCCATTCATTAATTTATAGACTGCTATCATATCTTCCCTCAGCCATCTCTTTTTGAAGTTGAAGAGCCCTAACCTTTTAACACTAGAAGCCCCAAAATGAATTTTACCTAGAAACCCCAAAGTGCGTGAATTGACGCGTTATCACGATAACTGCGTTTAGCATGAAATGCAGATGTGAATTAATGTGAAGTTACTTATTTGTTAAATATGTTCAGTATGTGATGTAATTACATGATGTCATCGTGTGTTTATTGTTTGTAATGTCGGAGTAAAACTGTAAACAGTGATTGAGATGCGCCACCTAGTGGGAACATGAATTTATACCTAGAAACCCCAAAGTACGTCAATTGACACATCCAAGACAACTGAGTGCATCAATTGACGTACTTTGGGGCTTCTAGGTATAAATTCATTTTCCCGCAAGGTGGTGTATCTGTCATTAATTTTTGATGCACATATTTGAACATCTTCACCTTGCTAACAAAGTCATGGAACATGACTGACATGGTGGTTCTAGCAGTGGCGCTGGTATACAACTTCGAAGATGCATTTGCATCAATTGATGCACTTTGGAGCTTCTAGTGTTAAGCCTTTCCTCATAGGAGTGTCCTTTCATGCCCATTACAATTTTGATGGCTGTTTTCTGTACATTTTCTAATTCTGTTATATCCTTTTTAAGATATAGCGACTGAAATTACACATAATATTCAAGGTGCAGTCGCACTAAGAAACAAAACAGGCATTATAATGACCATGGCTTTATTTTCCATTCCTTTCCTTATGATTCCTAATATTTTACTTGCTTTCTTTGCCACCACTGCAAACTGGGTGGAGGATTTTGGCGCATTATCCATGATGACGTTTAAATCTTTTTCCTGGGTGGTGCGTCCTAATGTGGAACCTTGCATCATATAACAGTAGTTTGGGTTGTTCTTTCGTAGTGCATAACCTTGCACTTGTCCACATTAAATTTCATCTGCCATTTGGACTTCTAGTTTTCCAATTTATCAATGTCCTCTTGCAATTTTTCACAATCCTCTTATGTTTTAATGACTGAATAATTTTGTCTCTTCTGCAAATTTGATCACCTCACTTATTATTCTAATCTCTAGGTCATTTATGAATATGGTAAAAAGCAGCAGGCCCAGCACTGATCCCTGGGGTACTCCACTATTCACCTTTCTCCACTGAGAAAATTGGCCATTTAGCTCTATTCTCTGCTTTTTATCTTTTAACCAGTTCCTGATCCACAATAGTACACTGCCTCCTATCCCATGATGTTTTAATTTCACCAAGAGTCTCTCATGAGGGACCTTGTCAAAGACTTTCTGAAAATCCAAATACAATATATCAACTGACTCACCTTTGTTTACCTGTTTATTCACACCTTCAAAAAAAAATATAACAGATTAGTGAGTCAAGAATTTCCTTGGCCAAACCATGATTATCTTATGTTCAGGAATTTTAATCATTATAATGGTTTCTATCATTCTGCCTGGTACTGACATCAGACTCACCAATATGTAGTTTCCTGGATCACCCCTGGACCCCTTTTTAAAAATTGGTATTACATTGGCCGTTCTCTTGATGATTTTAATGATAGTTCACAGATTGCTAATAGTAGGACTGAAATCTCATATTTCAACACCCTGGAATGTATACCATCCGGTCCAGGTGATTTGCTACTCTTCAGTTTATCAAACAGCTATAACACATATTCCCGGTTATCAAAATTTCTTTGAATTCTTCTGAATCATCAGTTTTAAATACCATTTCTGGCTTGGGTAACTTCCCTATATCTTCTTCAGTAAAGAATGAAGCAAAGAATTCATTCAGTCTCTTCGTTATAGCCTTGTCTTCCCTTAGTATCCCTTTCACCCCTCTGTCATCTAATGGTCCAATTGACTCTCTCACAGGTTTTTTTTTTGCTAAAAATATACTTGAAAAAGGTTTTATTATGCTTTTTTGCTTCAACGGCCAGCTTATTTTTCAAATTCTCTCTTTGCCTGCCTTATCAATGCTTTGCATCTAACTTGCCAGTGCTTATGTTGTTTCCTGTCTTCATCATTTGACTCCTTTATATATTTCCTGAAAGATGTGTTTTTGGCTACAACAACCTCTCTAATCTCACCTTTAAACCATGCTGGCAGTTTTTTGGCCTACCTTCCACTTTTCTTAAAGCGTGGAATACATCTGATCTGGGCTTCCAAGGTAGAATTTTTGAACAATTTACAGGCTTGATGTAAATCTTTAACCTTTGCAGCTGCTCCTTTTAGTTTCTTCTTTACTATTTTACTAATTTTATCATAGTTTCCCTTTTGAAAGTTAAATGGTAGTACTGTAGATTTCCTTGCCATTCTTCTTCCATTTATTAAATCAAATGCTACTGCCAAGTGACCCAACACCCTTATCTCTTGCACCAAATCCTGCATTTTATTAAGGACTAGGTCCAAACTGTCTTCCCCTCTTGTCCATTCATAAACCAGCTGCTCCAAGAAGCAGTCATTTATTTTATCTAGAAACTTTATCTCCCTAGCCTATCCTGCTATGACACTTACCCAGTCAACACCCAGATAACTGAAATCACCCATTATTATTGTGTTGTAACTTTTGTTAGCTTCCTTAATTTCTTTTTCTTTTCATCCTCTATCTATTCATTCTGGCCAGGCAGTCGGTAGTACACCCCCACTACCATCACCTTCCCCTTTTTACATGGAATTTCTATCCATAGAGATTCCACAGTGTATTTTGTTTCCTGCAAAATTTTAATCCTGTGTGATGCAATGCCTTCTCTAACACAGAGCACATCCCTTCCACTGATTTGATCTCCCTATTATTGTGATATAGTTTGTATCCAGGTATCATAATGTCCCATTGGTTGTCCTCCAACAAGGTCTCTGAGATGCCAATCATATCTAATCTTTCATTTAGTGCTATATATTCTAACTCCCCCTTCTTATTTTTCAGACTTCTAGCATTTGCATGCAGGCATTTTAGAGGTAGTATTTTATTCTTATTAATCTGGTTATCAGTTGATAGGGATCATTTGAAATCTTTTAGCTCTGTCCACTCTGTACTTAAAGGCATCTGGTTTACTTTTATCTTTATTGAATCCTCTCTCTTGGGATGCCCTGACTTCCCTCTTTTGCTAGCATCCTTCAATGATACATCCTTCCGAACCATATGCTCTTGGGCAAATCTTGGCTTTCCCCTATTATCTAGTTTAAAAGTTGCTCTATCTCCTTTTTAAGAGTTAATGCCAGCAACCTGGATCTACTCCGGAATAGGATAGAGCTCATCCTTTTGGAAAAGCCCCCCCCCCCCCATCCTTCTCCAGAATATTGCCCAGTTCCTAACAAATCCAAAACTCTCTTACTTGCACCATCATCTCATCCATGCATTGATACTCCAGAGTTCTGCCTGCCTTTTGGGTCTTGCGAGTGGAATGGGAAGCATTCAGAGAATACTACCCTGGAAGTTCTGGATTTCAACTTCTTACCTAAAAGCCTATATTTGGCCTCCAGAACCTTGCTCCCACACTTTCCTATGCCATTGGTACCAACAAGTACCAAGACAGCAGGCTCCACCCCAGCACTATCTAAAACCTTGTCTAGGTGGCACATGAGGTCCGCTACCTTCGCACCAGGCAGGCATGTTACCAGGCGATCCTCGCACCCACTAGCCATCCAGCTAACTACATGCCTAATGATCGATTTGCTAACCCTTCCCTCATGGTTACAGTCTCTGGAGAAGAAAAGTAGCCTAATGGTTAGAACACTGGCTTGGGAACCAAGCAACCAGAGTTCAGTTCCTACTAGCACTCCTTGTGGTATTGGGCAAGTCACTTAACCCTCCATTGCCTCAGAAAAACCCCACTTATCAATGTCCCTCTTTAATGTATATTGCCAAGTATAAGTTACAATGTAAATTGCTTTAACTGAAATGATAAAGCAGTATAAAACCTGGTAAATAAATGCATTACCTGGTCCTAGCTACTGGATCACTTCCTACCACATGTTGCTTTCCTTTCACGTGACCTTTCTTCTCCTTGGCAACAGAAAGGCTGCCAGACTGGGACTTCAGTACTACATCCCTGTAGGTCTCGTCTATATACTTCTCTGTCTTCATTTGACCCTCCAAGTTTGGTGCTCTAGCCTCCAGAGATCAGACTTGTTCCCTGAGAGCAAAGAGCTCCTTGCACCTAGTGCACATGTAAGATCCCTCACCTACTGGGAGAAATCATACTTGTGACTCTCTGCAAAAGACTGAATAGCCTGTAAACGGGGGTGCTGGTCATGAAAGTCATGAAAGGGGCAACGTTCTTATTTTCCCAGATGGTGGAGTTATTAAATCATCATGAGAGGGTAAGTCTCCTAATAACTCTGCCTGCTCCCCCTCCTCCTGGCTCTTTACCTTAGCCTGTGAACGGGTGGATACAAGGCCCCTCTTCTTACCTATTTCCTTCTTTATAGTTTGGTCTTCTGGAAGCTTAACCATCTTTTTAGCTAGGGACTGAAGACTTCCAAACACAGGCCTGGGAGCTATTACCATCCTTCCTTCTCGCTCCTTCTTTCCTAGTCCTTTCACTAGTCCCTGCTTAAATCTTGGCCAGTCCCTTCCTAGAACCAAATCAAATGGAAGCCTAGGCACTACTGCTAAAAGAATTTCCTCTTGTTCCCCCAGGCACTTAACCATTAGCCTATAGGTGGGATATGATGTTGCAGCACTATGAATGCATCTGATGTGAACCTGGCTTTCAGGGGTTCTAGGCACAAATCCTTCTTGGGCATCTATTCTCTTCCAAAGCCTCTTTGACAGCATACTCTGGTCTGCCCCAGAGTCTAACAGAGCATTTGTGGTAATTCCCTGCACATCAACCACCAAAAGGAATCCTTCTTTGGGTTGTTTTAAATCAACACCCATCAAGCTAGTGTGTATCTGGCATCCCCTTTCTAAATGTCCCCATTTTCCACCTTTGAAACATTTCTTTTTACTCCACTTTGTAATCTGGGTTGGCAGAGAACAATTATTCACAGAAACATTTTTAACCATTTTCTTTTCTGATACAGCACAGCTTGCCTCAGCACCAACCTTCAGAGGGCCACCCATCCTATGGCAAGCCTGCGTGGCTTCCAAGAATCTCTGCTAGCATGGTTGCCTCTCCAAGGTTCTGGCAATTTTGCTGTATAAGGAAAGTGTGCAAATCTTCAGGCACAGCAGACATAAATTGTTCAAGCATAATAATGTCTAATAACATTTCCACAGTCTTTCCCTCAGGCTCCAACCATTTTACAGCCAATCCTCTGATTCTCTGACTCAGAGCCCTGGGTGTTTCACCCACTCTTAATGCAGTAGCTCTAAACCAGGGGTCTCAAACTCAAATTGCTTTGAGGGCCGAATGAGGACTTGTAAAGTAACCCGGGGGCCGCATAAGACACGGGCCTCATTTGCATAAGGGGCCTCATTTGCATAAATATTTGCATAATGTTGCATAATGAGTGCATGGATAAAGAAAGACTAGAAAATTTCTATATTACTATAATCCAGTGCCAACCGCCAGGCACATTAGGAACTACTACTAACACTGCCCATTTGGAACCCATAGCAAACCCCCCGTATCATAACAGCACTACCAGGACTCACAAAGCACCAGACCCTACCTATCAAAAGGCAACACTGCAAATATTAAATCAATACATTTCAGAGAACAATACATGACCTACTGGGAAAAGAGAACAAGTAGCAATGTCAAATAGGAATTACACAGAATACCTCAGCACTGTAGAAATAAAACTATAAATAATTTCTTGTACCAAAGCACAGACATTAATGATGCACATTTCCCAGAGCTGACATATTCCAGTTAATAAATTCAAAATAAAGAGATA
The DNA here is from genome assembly GCA_033557465.1 of Ichthyophis bannanicus. Taxonomy (NCBI): domain Eukaryota; kingdom Metazoa; phylum Chordata; class Amphibia; order Gymnophiona; family Ichthyophiidae; genus Ichthyophis; species Ichthyophis bannanicus. The sequence continues at coordinate 1,210,717,720 of CM066032.1, forward strand.
TTTTTCTACCTTTTGTGCATTTTTTTTCAGTTGCAATTGCTCCAGCCACTTCTGGTTTCTTCGTGTCTTCTGCTATCTCCATCGTCTGCTGTCCATTTGTCCTTTCTTCTCTCTTCTAGTTTTTTTCCATTCTCTCTCTCTACATCTGCTTTAACATACTAATCTTTCTCCTTTTGCTATTTCCTCATTCCTATTTCATCCACTCAAATTTTACCCCTCCATCCTCAATCCCCACTTACTCTCCCAATACCTGGCCAATTGTAGATTTGTCTTCTCTTCCAGACAAAATATTTTTCCCCTCTCCATTTCACTTTCCCAGCTCCATCCCATTCTAATCCTCCCCCAACATCAGCTCCCTTCTAGTTCCAGCCCCACCCAGCATCTGCTCCTTTCTAGTCCCTGCATCAGTCCATTTCCAGTCCTATCCTAGCCTCACCATCAGCCCATTTCCAATCCTAGCCCCCCATCAGCCCATTTCCAATCCTAGCTCCCTCCCCTCACAGCCCATTTCCATTCCAAGCCCCCCTCCCCATCAGCCATTTGCAGTTCAAGCCCCCCTTCCACTCAGCCCATTTCCAGTCCTAGCAACCCCTCCAGCCCATTACCAGTCCTAGACCCCCCATAGCCCATAACCAGTCCTAACCTCCCCATAGCGCACTTCCAGTCTTACCCCCCCATCACCCCATTTTCAGTCTTACCCCCCCCATAGCCCATTACCAGTCCTAGTCCCCCCCATAGCCCACTTGCAGTCGTATCCCCCATCACCCCATTTTCAGTCCTAGCCCCCACCATAGCCCATTACCAGTCATAACCCCCCCTGCCAATAGCCCACTTCCAGTCCTAACCCCCATCTGCCCATTTCCAGTCCTAGCCCCCACCATAGCCCATTACTAGTTATAACCCCCCCCAGCCCATTACCAGTCATAACCCCCCCTGCCAATAGCCCACTTCCAGTCCTAACCCCCATCTGCCCATTTCCAGTCCTAGCCCCCACCATAGCCCATTACCATTTATAACCCCCCCCCCAGCCCATTACCAGTCATAACCCCCCCCTCACCCCTCTGCCAATAGCCCACTTCCAGTTCAGTCAGCTCCTCCATAGCTCATTACCGGCCAACAAAAAAACCCCCAAAACCCTGGCTTCTGCTGCTGCCGTTGCCGCCGTGGCAGCAGCAGAATCAATTGTCAAATTTTAAAAAAAAACTGACTTCTGCTGCTCAAGCAGCTGTCCTGCGGCCCCTTTCCCTCTGCCCGGAGATCCGACTCTGCTCTCAGCGGCGTGCTTTTCAAGCCGCGACGAGAGTATTCCCCTCTCGCGCGGTTTTTCAAGCCGCGCGAGAGGGGAATACTCTCTTCGCGGCTTGAAAAGCACGCCGCTGAGAGCAGAGTCGGATCTCCGGGCAGAGGGAAAGGGGCCGCAGGACAGCTGCTTGAGCAGCAGAAGTCAGTTTTTTTTTTAAATTTAACAATTGATTCTGCTGCTGCCACGGCGGCAACGGCAGCAGCAGAAGCCAGGGTTTTGGGGGATTTTTGGTTTTCCGCCGTCGCGGGCCGCACAAAGTTGTCTCGCGGGCCGCATGCGGCCCGCGGGCCGCGTGTTTGAGACCCCTGCTCTAAACATTCGCCTATACTCTGAAATAGACAACCCTAGGCAATCTCTTATAGCAGCCTTTACATCTCTATAATTCAAAGCTTGAGCTGCTGGAATTGCCCTATAAGCTGCAAGCGCCTCCCCAGTTAATGAGGCTGCCAGCCTTACTGCCCACTGGGTCTCTGGCCATGCTAATGCTTGTGCCACTCTCTCAAAAGATTCAAGGAAATCATCAACATTATCATCTGGAGTCAGCTTCCCAAAACTAAATGCCCCAATTCCCTGATTGAGTCCCACATTGTCCATATGTGGTATACCAGTTGTTACTGCTGGTCTTGCATCCGGTCCACTTTGGTTATGAAGAGCAATTAAGGCTTCCACCAGATCAAGCACTGGCTTCTGCTGGTCCCTTAGTGCTTTAATTGCAGTGTCCTGAGCATGCTGCGCTAGCTCCTGTTGCCTGCTAAATTGGGCTGCCATCCAGCTGGCCAATTCCTTTGGATCCATCTTGTCTCCCTGCAAGAAAACAAAAGAAAAAAAAACACAGAGCAGCACCCTCCAAACAGGTGTTTTTCTCCTAATTTGTTTTTTCAATTACCTCTGTGTCTTACTCCCATCCACCACTAGACATGCCCAGGTACTTATTACTTTATGCCAGTGATGAATCCAGCTCACACAGGGTCTTTTCCTCCTTGGAACAGCTCCTGGAACAGCCACTCTTTTTTTCTCCAAAGTGTTGTTAAGGGAAAAATCCTTTTTCCAGATTTTAACTTGAACTTTTTTCTTTCAAATTTCAGTTGTAATCCTTATAAATCCTGTAAATCCTTTGTGTAAAAGCAATCTAAACTACTACGCCACTGTAAACGGGGGTGCTGGTCATGAAAGTCCACAGTCTTGGCAAAGGCAAAATATTATTATGACTTGCAAAGGATTGTGGGGGTTGTAGTTCATTCATACCAGAATCAGCCGTTCACAAAATAATAAGTTGTGATGCTCGAGTGTAAGCAAAGAAAAAAACAGATTTTATTCATGGGGTTAATTCTCCCACACAGATTTACTTGGTAACACAAAAGGACACTTGCTTCAAGTATTGTACTCAGGAAAAACAAAACATGATATAAGGTAACTGAACTTCTTAAGCAATAAATCAATAAAGACCTTGATGGGAAACAGAAAAGGTCTTTTTGATGGCTCCTGCTAATGACCTTCTTAGCAGTGCTCCAAAAGGCAAAAACAAAACCCAAAAGTAGAAAAACTGTTCTTTATCAAGGATAACTTTCTTCTATTCACACACACACAAAAAAAAAAAAGAAGTTTCCTTCCAGAGCTCACGTGCACTTGTGCCTGGCTCAATTACCAATAATTAGCCAGCTGCAAACCCCTTTGCTGGTTCACTCTCTCTACGTGGCTCAATCCTACCCTAAAGCTTTCTTGCAGAGGCTTTTCTGGGTAGATAAAAGAACAAATTACAGTTCCTTTTTGGTGGTTGTTGTATTAATGAGAAACTACTTTAAAACAGCAGCCTAGACAGAGAGCAATCCATGTATTCATTCTGATCATTTGATATATCTCCTTCTTCCTCAAATATCATGGAATCAATATCATGGTCTGGCTCAGAGGAATTCCTTAATTGATCACTCTCAGGATAATATTTGTTTCCCTGCTGTCTTCCAGGTGAAGAGCTATTGCATAGATCATAGTTCATACCTGTGATCCCCTTGCTGTTAGATTTCCTCTCCAGGTAGCCTGGCCAGTAGGTAGTCCAGCTTTTATGTCCAGCCTTCCAATCAAGATCCCTGGACACTGGGTCTCTCTTCACATACCTTCTTGCACCAGTCTTAGGGCCCCTTCCAAATGCAGCCATCTCCTTCAAAGGTGCCGTCTGGGAATTCCTGGCTCTATAACCCCACTCCTCTGGCTTCCTCCAGTCCAATGGAGTATGCTTGCCTCTGGAATCACTCCTAACACACGTACTGCTGTGGGCTCCTTCTTTAGACCTCCAAGATGTCTTTCTCTTCCTTCTGCGTTGCTTCTGCTGTTGTAGTCCTCTCTCTTCTTTCTCCAATGGCTTCTGCTTCTGTCTCTCCTTGTTCTCCTGGTTCTGTCTCTGTGTAGAATATCCTTTACTTTTAACGTGCTTAGAGGGACACTCCACCCTAGCACAGCCCAGGTGTGCTGAATCAAGCCCTGCCCTTGGAGATGAGTGATTGGGGATTACCTCATAGCTCTCCTGATTGAACACACGTTTCCCCACTTCAGCTCTTCTAGAGGCTGTTTGTAACCTGGTGCATTCTGGGACTGGTAGTCTTTTATGAAAACTTTCTGTTTTAGTATTTCTACCAGCAAAGACAGGTTGCTTGTTTAGAGCCAATTCACCTCTTTTATAGCTCCCTCCTGAACTATGATAAGCTTCCTTATCACAAGCCTCATCACACTGCTGTCTGCATCTTAGTTTTAATGTTTTGTTAAGCTATTTAAGTTATTTACTTATTTAAAGTTGCTAGGGTTACTTGTATTAATACAATTATACCTAATAAGTTTAAGGAACTTTGTTCATCTCACGATTAATTAATTTCAGGGCCTTAATTAATCTATTCCTGATGAGGATAACCAGCTGAACCTGAAAGTAAATCTGACCACCTCTTTCCCTTTAATAGGCTTAAGAGCCTATAAACCTAAGATTATGCCTGGGGTGGGTAGGAGTTGGTGGTGATGGGAGAGAAAGAACACTTAATAAAAATTGGCTTGCTACACAATGCCCTGATCTATGCTTCTAAGGTAATCTCTTAACAATTTCCTGGGTGATTCACACAGCCCTTTGTTTGATAGAGTGAACCTTTCAAATTGCGCCTTGGATCTATCCCTTGGCTTTAACACCTATTTCAAAACATTTCACAGGTCTCTTGCCTCCTAACTGGAAGGCCTCTTTCTAAAGGTCTCTAGAAACAATGTATTTCTTTCTACTGAAACAATATTTCCCCTTTCTATGCTAAGCTATATTCTGATTTGATTTAAATGAAAAGCTCTCTGGTGGTACTAAGCCCTGACTGACTTTAAAATTAAATTAAAGCAGCATTGCTAGGAATGGGGAAGTGCTACTGATAGGGGATTTCAATATGCCAGATGTTGATTGGCACATTCCTGCTGCAGTATCATCTAGAAGTAAGGAGATCCTGGATTCTCTACAGGGAGAACTATTCAGGCAATTGTTGACAGACCCCACACATGAAGGGGCCATACTGGACTTGGTGCTTACCAATGGTGAAAGTGTTTCTGATGTTATAGTGGGAGATCATTTTGCATCCAGCGATCACCAGATTCTGTGGTTCAGTATTAAGACTAGGGCCATTAGAATCCATTCCAAAGTTAGGGTCTTAGACTTTAGGAAAATGAACTTTGCCAAGATGGGCCAATACCTCAGGAAGTCGTTAGCAGAATGGGAACAGCTGGGGGATGTAGAAAAACAGTGGGCAAAACTGAAAGGGGATATTTTAAGGGCAATCAACCTTTTTGTTAAAATGGTAAATAAAGGTAAAAGGAAAAGGAGACTGCTATGGCTTTCGAAAGAAGTAGCTGAAAAGGTGAGAAAAAAATGGAGGCCTTCATGAAATACAAGAGATCACAGAGAGAGGAAGACAGGCATCTATATTTGGAAAAACAGAGAAGCTAGCAAAGTAGTCAGGAAAGCAAAGATTCAAAAAGAGGAGGAAATAATCAATGCAATAAAATGGGGGATAAGACATTTTTCAGATATGTTAGTGAGAAGAGGAAGGGCAAAAGTGGTATTGTCAGACTCAAGGGTGAAGGGGAGGAATATGTAGAAGCTGATGAGGACAAAGTGGAATTGCTTAACAAATATTTCTGTTCTGTGTTCACAGATGAAGAACCAGGAACAGGACCTCAGAAAACACCCACAAACAGGAACAGAATCGAGGGGCATCTTGAACAATTTTGTGAAGACTGTGTTTGTGAGAAACTAGCTAAACATAAAGTAGAAAAAGTGATGGGACTGGATGGGATACCCCTAGAATACTGAGGGAACTTGGGGATGTTCTAGCAGCAACACTGACTGACCTTTTCAGTGCCTCATTGGAATCGGGAGTGGTGCCAAAGGACTGGAGAGAGGCTCGTGTGGTGCCTTTACACAAAAGCGGAAGTAAGGATGTGGTTGAAAACTACAAGCTGGTTAGTTTAACTTCGGTGGTGAGTAAATTATTGGAAATGCTGCTGAAAGAGAAAATAGTGAGGTTTCTGGAATCCAGTGGATTACAGGATCTGAGGCAGCATGGATTCACCAGAGGCAGGTCTTGTCAGACAAATCTGATTGATTCCTTTGACTGGGTGACCAGGGAGTTGGACTGAGGGAGAGCCCTAGATGTGGTGTAGTTAGATTTCAGTAAAGCCTTTGACACCGTTCCTCAAAGGCGACTTATAAACAAACTGAGCACCATAGGGATGGACTCTAAAGTTACTGCTTGGGTTAGAAATTGGTAGAGTGGGAGGCGACAAAGAGTACAGGTAAATGGAGCTCACTCTGAGGAGAAGGAAGTTACCATTGGTGTGCCCCAGGGATCTGTCCTTGGTCCGATTCTTTTTAATATCTTTGTTAGTGATATAGCGGAAGGGCTGTTGGGTAAGGTTTGCCTCTTTGCGGATGATACCAAAATCTGCAATAGAGTAGACACCCAGGAAGATGTGAATAACATGAGGAGGGATCTTGCTAAGCTTGAAGAATGGTCTAGAATTTGGCAGCTGGGATTTAATGTTAAAAAATGCAAGGTCATGCATTTGGGCTGCAGCAATCCGAGGGAGCAATATAGTATAGGGGGTGAAATACTTTTGTCCACTAAAGAAGAGCGGGACCTAGGCATGGTTGTGTCTGATGATCTTAAAGTGGCTAAACAGGTAGAAAAGGTGACAGCAAAAGCTAGAAGGATGCTTGGGTGCATACGGGGAGGAATGGCTAGCAGAAAAAAGGAGGTGATAGTGCCTCTGTATAAGTGTTTGGTGCAACCTCATTTGGAGTATTGTGTGCAATTGGAGACTGCACCTTCAAAAGGATATAAACAGGATGGAGTTAGTACAGAGGATGGCTACTAAAATGGTTAGTGGTCTTCATTATAAAGCATAGGAGGACAGACTTAAGGATCTTAATATGTACACCTTAGAGGAAAGGCAGGATAGAGGTAATATGACTGAGACATTTAAATACCTCTATGGCATAAATGCACAGAGGGAGAGCCTCTTTCGATTGTAAGCAAGTTCTGCTATGAGGGGACATGGGATGAGTGTGAAAGGGGGTAGATTCAGGAGTGATATACGGAAATATTTCTTGATGGAAAGAGTGGTGGATTTGTCGAATAGTCTCACTGTGGAGGTGGTAGAGATGAGGACAGTAACTGAATTCAAAAAAGTATGGGACAAACACAGAGGATCTCTAAAGGGAAAAAGGGGATTGTTGTAGTTGTTGATGTGGAAGGACAGACTAGATAGGCCATGTGGTCTTTTTCTGTCATCATTTTTCTATGTTTCTATGTTTCTCTCTGGTGATAGTAAACCCTGAATGACTTAACAAAAACATTGAGTTCTAAAATACAGATTTATCAGCTTTAACCCAAAGAATTCCCTTTTCTCCAAGATTTAGAGAATTTCCCAGAAGGTAAATACTTACAAGTGCAGATTTCTTTCCAGCAGAAGCAGTCCCTTTTAGTACAGCATGCAGTAGATATGGAACAAGCCACAGCTGGATATATATATACATCTGTGGACCGTGACACCCCTGCTGATTGAACCCTGGCCACCTATGCTCCGACTCAGCGCCTTGGCCTCCGTGTTGACATCTGCTTGAAGGTGAAGTCCGGCACACTCAGAAGAACTGATGCCTCTCCCCTCAAAGCAGATGAACAAAGAGAACAGAATCCTCTTTAAAAAAGGTTTCTTTATTGAAAATACAGGCAGCAAATTATGTACATTGCAGTGTGCATAGATCAACATAAAGCAGAGCTCTGGCACAGACTGTTACAATTACAGACATCATACATATCGCAGCCCACACATTAGCCCTACCTCTGCACACATCGCTTTCTAACAGTCTGGTTAGAAATTGTCTGTCGTGGGAGAGGATGAAATGGTTGGATCTCTAATGAGCCAGAATAACCCCTGACCTGCTGTCCAAGGCTTTAGCAGCTCCTGAGATGTAAAGTCTGGCACACAGGGCAACATTTCAGAGTTACTAAGAGACTCTATGGCCTAAATGATAAACCTGATATCCTTTGTATAACAGAGACCTGGCTCAAAGATACTGACTCAGTATTCTTAAACCAATTAAAGACACCTGAATATGAGATCTTCCATACTCACAGAACACTAAAAAAAGGAGGAGGAGTACTTATAATAATAAAGAAAAACCTCAATGCAAAATTAATATCATCTAATAATATAGATAATGTTGACATACTCACCATAAAAATTAAAAACATAACTATATCACTAGTATATCGACCGCCAGAATACAACATAGATAAAATTTACAATTTAATTGAATTACTAGCATCATCCTCAGATACAAATCCTGTAATACTTATGGGAGACTTTAATCTTCCTTCAACACCTAACAATCACTCTAATCAATTCTTAGAAATGATACATAATTTGGACTTTCACCAAATAATAACTGAACAAACACACAATAAAGGAAAAACTCTTGACATGGTCTTCTTACCAAACTCTCTACACAACCTATATAACTCTGAATCCCTCTCAAACATTCCAGTCCCCTGGTCTGACCACTATCTTCTAAAATTCAATATAACCATTACCTACAACAATCAAACTAAAAGACCACAATGTCCTCAAACTAATAGATTCAGAAAATTTAATGAAGAAAAATTTCTAGATCAAATAATACCACAACTAACACAAACACCCACAAATCTTGAAGAATCTATCAAAAACTGGAACAATATAATCTCTAAAGCAGCTGAAAGTAATCCAAACCAATCACACCAAAATATAAACAATAAAATTGAAAAAAGACATGCTCCATGGTTTAATATATCTATCAAAACATTAAAAAGACAACTAAGAAAAGATGAAAGGAAATGGAGACAATCAAAATCATTAATAAATCATGAGAAGTACACTAATACACTACAAATTTATAAACAAACAATAAACAACTCCAAACAAAATTATTATTCTAATATAATCTCAAGAGCCACTAATCGCCCAAGAGAACTATTCTGTATAGTACAAAAACTAACAAACAAAACACTAAATTCTGATGAAATATCAATTGATATCTCCCCACAAGAATTAGCTCAATACTATATCAATAAAACAAAGCTACAAATAACACCATTACATATTACTCAACCACAAATTCAAACACAAACAAAGCAAACTACATTTGATAACTGGACTAATTTCAACTTAATATCAAAATCTACTCTCAAAACTACAATAACTAACATTAATACAACAACCTCATACCTTGATCCATGCCCAGTTGATTGGATAAAGAAGACTTTCTCAATACTCTCTTCTTTCATTCTACCCTTAGTGAACCTATCCTTACAAAAAGGCTACTTACCACCATCTCTCAAACACGTTCAAATACGACCTATACTTAAAAATAACACATTAGATAAATTATCCCCAAAATCATACAGGCCCATATCAAGTATTCCTTTTATGGCCAAACTTATTGAAAAAATTGTACAAATTCAACTACAAGACTTTATTGACACATCAAACCTCCTTGATGAACACCAATATGGCTTTAGACCCTTCCATGGAGTAGAAACCTTGCTAACGATCCTTTATGACACAATATTAAGAGGTATTGATAATCCTAAACAAGCCTTTATTCTTGTTTTCCTTGACATATCAGCTGCATTTGACAGTGTTAATCACTTAATAATGTTAAACAGGCTTCAACAAATTGGAATTACATCTACTGTTTATAATTGGTTCAAATCCTATCTATCAAACCGAACTCAAACAGTAAGAATCCATACCCAAATTTCTAACACCTTCAAGCAAACTCAGGGTCTTCCGCAGGGCTCTGCATTATCTGCGCTATTATTTAATATTTACTTACAACCAGTTTGTAACATCTTTAAACGTCACAATGTTTATTATCATATCTACGCTGATGATATAATGTTCTACCTCCCATTTGAAATCCCACACCCACCTCTTCAAAAAATAACAGAATGTTTTAATGAACTAACTGAATGGCTCAAAGAACAAAATCTACTTATCAACTTTACTAAAACTGATATATTATTCATCACTAAAAATCAAACATACATACCCCCAAACACGATCACACTAGATACTCATGAAATAAATACAAAAAAAGAAATAAAATATTTAGGTGTGATACTTGACAATAATCTAAATATGGATTCACATATAAAATATCTAACTAAAAAAATACATTTCAAACTCAAAACTCTAAAACAATTAAGACCATTGATTCATCTACAAGACTTTATTAATATAATTCATGCTATCATCACCCCACATTTTGATTTTGCAAACACAATACTTAATGGCATTTCAAAACAAAATATTAAAAAGATACAAATAACTCAGAACATAGCTGCTAGGATGATTATGAATATAAGCCCACTTGAACATGTTACACCAATTTTGGCTGAACTTCATTGGCTACCTATTTACTCCCGAATCAAATATAAAATTCTTGTCACTACATTTAAACTTATAAATAATCTTGCACCATCGGCACTCAATACACTGATTAATATAGACATCGATAAACGATCTCAAAGAAGCAGAAACTTAAATACCTTAACAATACCAAAAGATTTCACAAAAGCCAGAAAACAAACAATTAAGAGAGCTTTCTCACACTCTGCTCCAATTCTTTGGAACAATCTACCTGACAACATTCGCCTGCTGTCTGATATAAAAGAATTTAGAAAAAAATTAAAAACTCACTTATTCATATTACACTACAATACACCCTCAGAACAGAATACTCAAATAGATACAGGCTAACATTTATACATTATTATTACATACTCTATTTTCAAAATAAATGTCACTAATACACTATTTACCATACCACACTCTCATTCACATGATGATTATAGATTTAAACTAACAATGTATATATCTTCTAATATGTTATATCTGTAATGTTACAACATTCCTTGTAAATTATAATTATCTGTTCTATGTAAACTGACTTGGTATATTACATACCAATTAACATACTGTTCTATGTAAACCGCACTTGATACTAGGGAAAGAGCGGTATATAAATAACTGTTAAATAAATAAATAAAATAAAATAAATATTAGAGTGCAGATGTGCTAGTTTGAGCTGTGTCTCGTCTGTCATCCCATCACATAATTAACAATCACACACAGGAGCATGGTGTACTTGCAGTTTCCAAGTCAGTTATTCAATAGAGTTAAACAATTCATAAGGGTAGCATGGCTGAACTAGTCCTGAGACTCAAAGATTGTACTATTGGGGTCCAAACTACTGTGTAGGAACACAAATGCTTGCATGGAGCTTAGAGCTACCTACCAGGTATATGCATTGAGCCAAGGTTTGCTGAACTGACCCCACCCACAGACCCTATTTACATGGCCTTTATGGAGTAGCCACTGGAAAGCAAATCCCCAAGTTATTGTCACACTCTTATCAGAGCCCCAAGTAAAACTGGTGGGGCTGCTATTAGCCAACAGAGCTTTCTTTGAGCCTTAACTTGCTACATGATGTGACACTTCAGTATGTCTGTTTTCATTAGGTGTCTTACCCCCTAGAGAACAAATGGCAACAGTGTCCCTTATTAAAGCCATGAGTAACTGGATTTTATTATAGGGTGCTTGCTATTGATCATTCTTATCATTTGGATAAACTGTAGGGCAACAGTGCAACCACAAACCTGGCTGGAGGATGAATGGGATGTCATAGCAGTAGTGGGCACACACACATGAAATGCAAGCATAGCTGGCCTGGGATAGGTTTTAGGAACTTAGTGAATAGGCAGACATATGGCAGGCAGAGCTAAAACTCCCTGAGATAGGCTAGTTTCTTACCAATTCAGAAGTAGGCTTCTTCATAGTTGAGAGGATGCATATAGAACCCAAGGAACCCATGATGATGGCAGGCAAGGAGGAACATGGAACCCTGCTAGAGATTTATAGAAAAGCATGGATGGGGCCACAGGGACTGGAAGCAATAAATTGCTGTCAGACAAGTGTGCATACCATCTAGGCTATAGGCTCAGTTTGCTTTGATAATTCAGAGAGGTACTGGGGGTATCTGGCACTTGATAAACGTTCACACAAAAGTAGAACTTAAAAATATACTTTGTCCTGACATGAACTCTTTCAAAACAATAGGGAGGAGTGGCCTAGTGGTTGGGGCAAGTTACCTCATGTCAGAAGGTCAGGGATTCAAATTCCACTAGAGGACAGCAACCTTGGGCCAGAAGGACTGGGGTTTCTAGTCCCACAGGTTCTCCTTGTGGTCTTGGGCAAGCCGCTTAACCCTCCATTGCCCATGTTCCCTGTAAGTATTAGTGTATGTGTCTCCCCCAATTGTGTTGTGACCACTTTGATTGAAGGATAAGATGATATACAAAACTGTCTAAATAAATAAAAATAAAACAAAAAAGGCATTCACACAACATTAAACAAGGGATAGCAATACAGATTCAAGTCTAGCAAGCTCAAGAACTTCTTTGAGTATATAAATACTGTCCAGAGTCCATCAATGCCTTCAAATGTGTTTTTAATGCTTCATAAAATATCCCAAAAGACAAATGGAGCTGCTGATGTGGTCTAGAAATGCAATGCTTTACTGATTTAGAAGTGGAGCGGCGTCTTTGGAGTCATTGATGTCAAATTCAGATAAGTGATTTACTTCTGGAGTTAAGCATGAAATGTTTCTACGCTGCAATTAGCAACCACCTGTTCCTGAAAATATTAGGGTGGAGAAGTGTCACAGCAGAGTATTTTAAATAATAGAAAATAAAAAAAATATATGCTACTGAATAAAGGATATTAAAGGACATGTGGTGAGGGGAATGAGACTGATGACTGATAAGGAGTACCTGTGAATTTTGGCCACTAGTGGCTCCCGCTGATGGTCTCTCCCTCACTTTTATAATATTTTACTTATTGTTTCAAGTGATCTAATCTGAATTTGTGAGAACATAAGAACATAAGAAATGTCATACTGGGTCAGACCAAGGTCCATCAAGCCCAATATCCAACAGTGGCCAATCCAGGTACCTGTCAGGTTCCAAAAAAAGACACACAGGTTCCACAATGCTTGTACCAGGGTTAGCAGTGGATTTCCCAGGTCATCTTTAATAATTATTTATGAACCTTTCCTCCAGGAACTTCTCCAAACCTTTTTTAAACCCAGCTACACTAATGGGTTTTACTCCTGTAACAAATTCCAGAGTTGAGTAAAAAATATTTTCTCATATTAGTCTTAAATGGGTCTCATTGTAGCTTCATTGCATGTCCTCTAGTCTTTTTACATTTTGATGGCGTAAACAACCTATTTACATTTACCTGTTGCATTCCATTCATTAATTTGTAGACCTCTATTAGATCCCACCTCAGCTGCCTCTTTTTCAAGTTGAAAATCCCCAACCTTTTAACCCTTTCGCGTCCACATAATTATTTTCTAACTGAAATTTTTTTTCTGTTTTTTTTTAATTAAGATTTGAGCTAAATGATGCAGAATATAAGTTTTTTTGAAAAAATTTTATTTCTAAGAAACAATATTTACTGTTGCCATATGGCAACTACGGTCCTGAATGGCTGAAAATTTAAAACAGTCTTGGCATCAGTTTCATTTACTGCTAGGTGTGATAGTTTAAATAACAGTTTTTTTCAGATGTCAAACACAGATACACATCACATTTCACACAAAGTGTGTGGATTTTTTTGAAATATAGAATCAGGTGAAAACTTTGGGGGGAAAATTTGAAGGTTGCCAATATGGCAACAACAGCCATGAAAGGGTTAAGCTGCTTCTCATAGGGGTATCCTTCTGTTGCCTTTACCTTTTTTTCACTCTTCTTTGTACCTTTTCTAATTCACCTATATCCTTTTTAAGATATGGAGACAAGAATTGCATGTAATAGTCAAGGTGTGGTCACAGCATGGAATGTTAGAGAGGAATTTTAATTTCCTTGGTTTTATTTTCCATTCCTTTCCTTATGATTCCTATTTGCTTTCTTGGTCGCCGCTGCACACTGGTCAGAGGGTTTCAATGTATTATCCATGATGATACCTAAATCTTTTTCCTGAGTGGTGGTTTCTAAGGTGGCACCGTGCAATGTGTAACCATAGTTTGGGTTGTTCTTTCCTAACTGCATAACTTTGCACTTGTCCACATTAAATTTCATCTGCCATTTGGACGTCCAGTCTTCCAATTTTTCAAGGTCTTCTTGAAATTTTTCACAATCCTCTTGCATTTTAAGACTGGAGAATGGTCAATGTAGCACCAGTTTTTAAAAAGCATTGCAGGGGTGATCCAGGAAACTACAGATCAGTGAACCTGATGTCAGTGCTGGGCAAAATGGTAGAAATCATTATAAAGAATAAAATTACTGAACATGTAGATAGTCATGGTTTAATGGGAGAAAGTCAACATGGATTTAGCTAAGACTTTCATTTCTTACAGACATGCAATAGCAGCATTGTCCCACTTTAAAGCCTTCAGAATATGAGCACACTTGACTGGAAACCCATTTCTGAAGACATTCCAAGAAATTATGTGGACATTAGGTTTCATCTACCTGAAACATAAGATAAGTCCAAAGCATCATCACACAATATTGTAAGAGAGATTCTGGATGCCCAACCTCATCCCAAGTCCCTAAACTATTCACAGGATCCACATCCTTACAGAAAAGAAAAGTCATACCCTGGCTCCTCTCCCAACCTACCCCACCTACTCCTAAAGTCCCACCCTCTTATCCTAAACCCTGTATCCTCCCAACATCTCAAAACATCCAACTCTCATACAAAGGCCCATTGTCATTCAAACCACTAATAGATGACATCCTTCCAGATAACAGACTGCACCCATTCAAACCATATATTTCCCAACCAACACTTCAAATCAGTCACACTCATACTGCAGTGCAGCCATACAGCTAAGAACTCTAAATTGAGAATCTCACAGAGAACAGCAAGAGTGCTCACAACAAATGATCTCCCAACAGTTCAAATGAAGGAGGAGTCACATAGGCAAGTCTTAGATCCCATATGTGAAAGTCAATGTCCAGTGTCAGAGAACACTCCACCACTGTGCACACTAAAAAGTAGGTCCACAAGCCTGAACACAATAGAGGGAGAGCTAGGCTGGAAGTCCAACCGTATCAGGTCTCCACGATAGGCAACATGTCCCAGAATCTCCAGTTGTTCCAAGTCCGCCTTGTTAAAAAGCTCACACATGAAGCAAGATTAATCAATCCAAAGTATGGCCTTAAACTCAGTTCACCGATCCACAGTGGATCTCTCAATGCTATCCAAACGTTCAGAGTTACCCCTCAGGCTCACCAGTCTCCTAGTTGATCATCATCACTATGACCTCCCGTGGACTCTGAAATATATGAGTCTCCTCAGTTTGCTGAATTGTAAGCACTGCTGGATACTCTAGCATCAAGCAGTACTTCTTTGTTGCAAAATCTTTACAAACTACAGCATAGGCCAGGTACTCCACAGCTACCTTAGCTTAATAGTCATGGAAAACCAGTACTCACTGGTTATTGTAAGATAAGTCCAACTTCTGACAGTGATGGTGTAGAATTGCTGATCTGTGGGTAAAATTGAGGTCTCTGGCAATCGTTACAACTTAGGGTTGATACTTAGCATCCAGATGCCTACCCAAGTGATGCGACCGCTCAATATGAATAGGCCCCATCACTGGGAAAGTTCAGGTGAGAGTCATTACTCCAAAAAGCCCATCAACTCTGCCTCTGCAATAGACTTAGGCAGGCCAACAAAGCACAGATTGTCATGACAGGATCTGTTCTCCAGATCTTCAAGCTTGGGTTCATACTTCCCCACTTTGGCTCTCATGTGCTGTGCTAAGACAAATTGATTGTTCTACATGGAGACGACTAACATCTGTGAAGTTACTGATAAGCTGTGGTAGGCCTCAGGGGATGAGTTGATGATGTATGTATATATTTCTGTATAAAAGACAGACAGCCCCTCTAACCTGTGGAATAAACTTGCATACTACTTATATGCGAGTGTGTGTGTTTGTTCCCCTGGAATTCCAGACAGAGAAGGTAAGGTGATTCCTCGGCCCAGGGGATTAACTGACGTCCCGAGGGTAAGTGGTATATAGTGCTGGGAAAGGAATAACCCACACTTACAATTTGGTGTCAGAAGTGAGGATTTCCCCGTTGCACTGGGATTTCCTGACTTCCTAAATTGACGTAGCTTTTGTAGCTGCACTGGGATTTCCTGGCTTCCTAAATTGACGTAGTTTTGGTAGCTTGTCTCAGGAATGTGCTTTGGTAGCGCTATGCATAACAGGGACATCCCGCTGGGCCTGTGGTAATACCCTTTTTCTTCTCTGTGGCTTGTGTGATTGTGTGAGCTTGGCAAGACGCCCCTGCCTCAGCCTGATGCGATAGCGCTAGTGATGGTTGTTGGCAGAAAGCAAGTGGCCAAACGTGCGATTGTTGGATATTAATTAGAGGATGGGGGGGGGTCCCAAGGTAAGGGGACCACTCCAGAATCCGCGGGAGTGCATGCACAGCCAAATGTTGTGATAAGGTTTAAAACTGCAGCTAGGAAGGCATCCTATTCTCGCCGTACCCTGGTCCCTCCCGGCACACGCCCGGCAGATGGGGAGACGCCGAAGGAATACGTAGACAGAGTGGTAGGTGGTTATTATACTACTCCCTGGGTGGATAATATGGCGGGGTGGACAGAAGGTTTACATAGCTCAAATCCTTTTCCCAGGGAGGGTAGCTTCTGTGCCTGGCATTTAGATATGATTTGGGGATTGTGTCTGGGGGATAAGAAAGCTTTTTCCTTTTACTCCAGAGACCCGAAATGGCCAAAATCTTATATGAAGGAATGTGGTACTGTATGCATACAACGCTCCTTATTATAATGGTCATCACCTACTGGTGCTTGACTCGCCCCGAGAACTGCTTCCAAAATCACTCTAACCCCAGGTGTCCTCCTCCCGGGTGCCCACGGCCCCTCCGCCGTATCAGCCCATTTACCAATTTTTTCGATAAATATGCGACTAGGCGCATTCTCCCCCCCCCCCCCCCCCCCCCCCCCCCCCCGTGGTCTTGATCCAAAATAGCTGCCATAGTAGCAAAAATTCTCTGTAAGGAAGTTATTCCCCGCTTTGGGTGTCCCCTTTCTATAGATTCTGATCAGGGACCAACGTTCACATCTAAGGTGTTGCAACAGATTACTCAGATGTTTGCCATTGATTGGAAATTTCATGTCCCATATCACCCACAATGATCAGGGATAGTAGAACAAATGAATTGAACAATTAAAGAAAAATTAAAAAAGGCTACACAACACACCACAGGAAGGTGGCCAGTGTATTTATCGGTTGTATTGGCAGAGATTATGCTAACCCCCGGGGCATATGGATTCTCTCCTTTTGAAATTCTGATGGGACGACCCTTCCCCTTACCCTGGAAATGGCCCGAGGGAATGGTGATAATGGCGGATGACTTGTTGCTAGCACAGGAAGAATATGCTACACAACTAGCTAAATATTTGTGCACGGTGTCTGAACAAGTGTACAATGCTTTCCCTTTTCCTTCTACAGAACCGACGCACCCGTTCCACCCAAGAGACTGTGTGCTGGTAAAGCTGTTTCATAAGTAGGGCCAGTGGGACCTGCCATTTGGAGATCCGGAGGAGATTATTGCAGTTACTCGCACAGCCATGCTGACTGATAAGCATCCGACCTGGGTACACACCTCACGCGTCAAGAGTGCACCGGAGGATTCCTGGAAGATGCCTGACTCGCCCCAGCCATGAGGACCTTGGACGCAGGCACATCAGACAGAGAACAATGCAATTTGGATTCAGGCCCTGCAGAGCTCCACCACTTTTATTTACTGTCATACACCTGTTTCCACTGTGGCTGATGTACCTGGGCAGGCCACCACCGACCTCCAGTTAATAATGTCTGCTTAACTGTCATTCAGAAGACTGTTTGGCTGTTCTTATAGTGGGCCTATGCAGGCCCAAAGGGGGGATTGATAGGGGAAAATAAGGCTTAAAGTGTGTGTGTGCAGCAGGACTAAGAGGCCTGCAGGGGGAAATGGGAATCCTGTACATATCTATATATGGAAAGGAATGTGCTGTGCTAAGACAAATTGATTGTTCTACACGGAGACGACTAACATCTGTGAAGTTACTGATAAGCTGTGGTGGGCCTCAGGGGATGAGTTGATGACGTATGTATATGTTTCTGTTAATGTATAAAAGACAGACAGCCCCTCTAACCTGTGGAATAAACTTACATACTACTTATATGCGAGTGTGTGTGTTTGTTACCCTGGAATTCCAGACAGAGAAGGTAAGGTGATTCCTCGGCCCAGGAGATTAACGGACGTCCCGAGGGTATCTTTATCTTTATCTTTATTAATACATTTTATATACCGCTCACACTCAAGGTACCAGAGTGGTTTACAATAGCAAAAAAAATAAGGCTGCTGAAAAAGGAAAATAACGCCATAAATAAAAGGAAAGGAAAGTACGAGATAGGATAGAATAAGAGAGGAGAATAGAGCAACAAGGCAAAGCGGGTTGAGGAACAACTGAATTCAGCGGGGTGGGGGAGATGAGAGGGCAGGGGGAGGAGGGAGGTTAAAAGCTGTACAAAACAGATGGGACTTCAGCATGGTCTTGAAGGTTTTGTAGGAGGGTTCTAGACGGAGGGCAAGGGGAAGTGAGTTCCAGTCGAGGGCCTAAGAAGAAGAAAGCAGAAGAGCGGGTGGATTCGAGATGAGCCTGTGAGGGGAGAGGGAAGGGACATGCGGTTCAGATGGACTGACCGAAGAGAACGATGGGTGGAGTGAAGATGAATTTGATCCGCGAGGTAAAGGGGAACACCGGTATGGATGGAACTATGTACATGGATGAGCACCTTGAACTGCATGCGATAGGCAAGAGGAAGCCAGTGTAAGTGAATCAGGAGAGGGGTGATATGATCAAAACGTGAAGCATGCATCAAAAGACGTGCTGCTGTGTGATGAACCAGTTGTAATCTCTGCAATTGTGATTGGGGAAGGCCGGCCAGAATGACATTACAATAGTCTAGACGAGATACCACCAAGGATAAGAGTAGCATGGTCATAGCAGGGACGGATATAAAAGGGCGAACTGCACGAAGTTATCTCAGAGTGTAAAATCACCATTGCACCACAGAGGAAACATGTTCTTTGAAAGATAAGGCAGAGTCCAGGATAACCCCCAGGTAATGTAGGGAGAGAACAAGAAGAAGAGGTGTGAAGGACAAAAGAGGAGCAAGGGAGGGTGCTGGAGCACCAAAGGTGAACCAAATGGCAAAAGTTTTTGATGGGTTTACATGCAGGAATTTAGAGGAGAACCAGTTAGCCACCGATGTCAAGCAGGAATTGAGGGGAGTTAGGTCCAAGGTAGTGGGGTCAGTGTGGTGTAGAAGAAGAATATCATCTGCGTAGAAATGAGCTGTGATACCGTGCTGCTGGACCAAGAGGGCAAGGGGGGCCAGGAAGACATTAAATAGGAGGGGGGCAAGGACTG
This sequence comes from Ichthyophis bannanicus, assembly GCA_033557465.1. Classification (NCBI taxonomy): domain Eukaryota; kingdom Metazoa; phylum Chordata; class Amphibia; order Gymnophiona; family Ichthyophiidae; genus Ichthyophis; species Ichthyophis bannanicus. The sequence continues at coordinate 1,210,737,104 of CM066032.1, forward strand.
AGCCCTGGGGGACACCACATGGGAGGGGGGTTGGGGGAGAGGTTGAAAGACCTGTAGAAATGGAAAAAGACCTATGGGAGAGAAAGAACGAAACCAAGAGAGAACAGAACCAGAGAGCCCAATATCGTGTAACCGAGCTAGGAGGGTATGGTGATCTACAAAGTCAAAGGCAGCGGATAAGTCTAAGGAGACGGCAATGGAGAAAAGACCGCAATTGTGGGCAATACGCAGGTCGTTAAGGAGTGAAAGCAGAATGGTTTCGGTACTGTGATTGGGATGGAAGCCAGATTGACGGGGGTGAAGAACCAGGGAAGCTTCAAGGTGAGAGGAGAGTTGGGCGAAAACCAGTTTTTAAAGAATTTTGGAAAGGAAGGGGAGATTCGAAATGGGACGCCAATTGGCTGGGGAGGATGGATCGAGAGAGTCTTTTTTAAGGATGGGGCGGATAATGGCATGCTTCCAGATGGTGGGAAAGGAACCAGAAGAGAGACTAGAGTTGACAATAGAGAGTATCTGAGGAGAGAGGGCTAGAGAAGTGTTCAGAAGCCATTGGGAGGGGATAGGATCTAAGGTGAAGGTAGTTTTGCGGGTTGAGGAATATACCTTAGATAGATCTGAGATGGTCACGGACTGGAAAGAGGACCAACTGTGGGAGAGAGGAGGAAGGTATGGGGAAGGGGAGGAGGGGGAGTGGGGAGGAGGGGGAGAGGATGGAGAGAGGGGAGGAGGACAGGAGGGAAAGAGCGAGTGGAGGGACTGGACTTTGGAGGCAAAGTAAGCGGCTAGGATGGCAGGATCAGGAGAGACGGGGGAGGGGGCTGGCGAGGTAAGAGAGTGGGAGGCAGAGAGAGAACAAAGGGCAGAATAGAGAGAACAAGTAGAATTGGCTGAAGAGGAGATATGGTTAGAAAAGTAGTCCAACTTAGAGGAATGGAGCAGAGAACGATAGTGGGAATGGCAGTATCGAAAGTGTGCTAAAGTAGTGGGAGATGGATTTTTCCGCCAGTGTCGCTCAGCGTGACGCAGATAAGAACGATGGAGGAAGAGACCTGAATGGAACCAGGGGTAGCTATGACGGGTATGAGAGGGGGGAAGAGGCTGACGTGGGGCAAGCTGATCCAGTGCCGCTGTGAGAACAGAGTTCGAGGTCCGAGCCTGGCAGTCTATGGAGAGGTGATGGAAGTCGGGGGGAAAAAGGGAATCAGAAGAGCGGAATTGAGCAAGAGTAGTGGGGGTGATTCGGCGAACCAGACGAGGAGGAGGGGGAACTGCATTCTGGGCGGAGGAAGGGGAAGATGAGGGAATAGAGAAAAATAGACAGAGGTGATTTGACTAGGGAATAGACAAGGTATGAAGAGAAGAGGGAGTTAGATGGGAAGAGGAATGGGATATGACCAGATCCAAGGAGTGACCAGCAGAGTGCGTAGTAGCACGGACATGTTGGCGCAAAGAGAGATCAGAGAGAAGAGAATGAAAAGCGGAATCACGGGAGGAGGAAGGGGAGTCTACATGGAGATTAAAATTGCCTAGGATCAGAAGTTGTTGATGGATAAGGGAAAATTCAGAGAGAGTCAGGACAAGCGAGTCCCAGCGTGGGTTGGGAAGGGAGGGAGGAGCATAGATGAGAAGGAAGTGTATAGGGGGGGAGGAATTTGAACCGAGAAGGATGGACTCAGGATAATGAAGTGCAGGGGAGGGTATTTCCTGAAGAGCCAGTGAGGAGCGATAGAGAATGGCAACCCCCCCGCCACTCTGACCACGGCGACAGGTGGAGAGGGCGGAGTAACCGGGGGGGGGGGAGACAACGGTTCAGAAGGGGCTCCTCGCCCTCCTTAAGCCATGTCTCTGTTAGAAACAAAGTGTCTACTGCGTGTTGTAAAATAAGATCTTGAACGAGGGAGGTTTTAGAACGTAAAGAGTGGCAGTTCAGTAGGGCTAGTTGCAGGAAGGTAACGGCTGTGACAGAGGGCGGTAAAGGGGTGGAAGAAGAGCAGTGGATAAGGTTAGGAGCGTTCCTAGCAGCAATGCCCATAGAGACAGGAGGGGGGGAGGGATGCCTCCAGCCCCATAGAACAGGAATTGCAGTCATGTTGGTTGAAATAGTAATAGCTGCCTGAATTTAGTAGGCTGGGAACTGAAACAGTTGAAACAGAAGGAACAAAATAAATAGCCAAGGAAAGGGCTTACCAGAAGGTGGATGAATGCAAGGGAAATACGCAGGCCGCGAGAACATGTGGTAGACAACCAATCCCGGAGGTAGAGGTTCAATAGAGGAGAGGGTGAAAGAAGAACTCTGGGCTTGCCCCCACAGACTCGCCCCAAGGAGCTCACAGAAGGAACAGGTCTGCTCCTTGGGCGCGCGCACATGGCGCGGCAAGCCACGCTGAAAGTAGGTTTATACTGAGGAGGCACCTTGAGGTCACGCGGTTGTGTACAGCGCAGCCGCGTCACTTCCGGTTAGGCAGGACAATGTTGAAACTCGTTGCCAGGGGAGCAAAGACACAAAACGGCACCAAGACAGCACCTGAGGGAGGAGGAAAGACACAGTTAACTCAGAGGCAGCAAAAGCAACAACAAAAGAGACAGCAAAACAACAAAGGCAACAGGAACAAAAACAAATAGGGAAAAGTGAAGCAAAAGTCAAAACAAAAGTACAAACAAACAGATTAGCCAATAAAATACATGTAGAAAATTATAAGAGCTAAGGACACACAAACTATATTAATACCAGAAGGACAAGTAGTCCACAGTATTCACAGAGCAAGTTAAAGTAAGTAGCAGCTGTCGGCAAGCCGCGCCGAAAGTAGGTTTATACTGAGGAGGCACCTTGAGGTCACGCGGTCACGTACAGCACGGCCGCGCTACTTCTGGTTAGGTAGGACAATGTTGAAACTCGTTGCCAGGGAAGCAAAGACACAAAACGGCACCAAGGCAGCACCTTGAGGTCACGCGGTCGCGTACAGCGTGGCTGCGTCACTTCCGGTTAGGCAGGACAATGTTGAAACTCATTGCCAGGGGAGCAAAGACACAAAACGGCACCAAGGCAGCACCTTGAGGTCACACGGTCGCGTACAGCGCGGCTGCGTCACTTCCGGTTAGGCAGGACAATGTTGAAACTCATTGCCAGGGGAGCAAAGACACAAAACGGCACCAAGGCAGCACCTTGAGGTCACGTGGTCGTATACAGCACAGCCACGTCACTTCCGGTTAGGCAGGACAATGTTGAAACTCATTGCCAGGGGAGCAAAGACACAAAATGGCACCAAGACAGCACCAGAAGGACAAGTAGTCCACAGTATTCACAGAGCAAGTTAAAGTAAGTAGTATATAGTGCTGGGAAAGGAATAACCCACACTTACACCAATCTGCTAGAGCCCCCTGTAAGGAATCTCTGCCACTCAGACTGTAAGTCTAAAATAGAGGTGGCCATCATAGTCAACTAGACTCCCAACCAAACAAAGTGGTCATCCAGGGCCATCACCACTGCCTCAGTGATTTGCTGGTGACGGTTGGGATAGATCTTGCATCTCCTCCCTGGCTGCCACTATTTTAGAATCTGCAGGCCATGCCTTCCCTGCATCCTTTTTAGTACTCTTCATAGCCATTTCTGCAGCCAATTTTTACAAATATTTCATTTCATTTACTTCATTTGCTATATGGCTTTTCATACATATGCAAAGTGGTTTATAGTTTTAAAATAAATATTTGTCCATAAAGATAGCGGCTGCACCATGAATCAAATAGAAGGTCAGTAGACATAGATCAGGGCTTGGATGGGGAAGACTGCTTCAGAGAGAGCCAGGAGCAAAGGAAATATGCAGCTCCCTTGCTTACTGCATCATGAGATCCCTCAACAAGGTGAAATTTATCCTTGGATGAGACCTAAAGTGTCATGTGACTATTCTTGGAGGGTTACCTTTGATAACAGTTCTGATTTACTACTACTACTAATCATTTTTATAGCACTAAAAGATATTTGCAGCACTGTTCATATAGATCTAAGACACAGTCCCTGCTCATCAAAGATGCACATAAGTAGTGAACAAGAGAGTGAGAAGCATCAGGATCCAAAAGCTGCTTCAAAGAGGTGGGTTTTTAGCCTGGACTTGAATAGGGCTAGAGAAGGAGCCCAACGCACCAATTCAGAAAGTTTGCTCCAGGCATATGAAGCAGCAAGGTGGAATGAACGATGTCTGGAGTTGGCAGTGGCAGAGAAGGGCACAGATAAAAAGGATCTGCCAGAGAAGTGGAGTGCCCGAGGAGGAGTGTAGAGTGAGAGAAGAGAGGAAAGGTAGAGAGGAGCCTCGGAATAAATGCAGTTGTAGGTTAGTAGGAGAAGTTTGAACTAGGTGCAGAAACTGATAGGGAGCCAGTGAAGTGACTTGAGAAGAGGGGTTACATGAGCATAGCAACACTGGCAGAAGCCGTGCAGCTGTTTTGAACAGATTGAAGGGGAGAGAGATGTTTCAGAGGGAAACCAGCAAGGAGCAGGGTGTTTTTTTCCTGACAAGCCCTCCACTGAGGGCTCTTCAGGAAAAGACTTCTATAAGCAACAATATAACAATAATAAATTTTTAGGCAGGCAATTGCCTAGGTGAGATTGGTACAGTCGAGCCCACAGAGGCCACTCCGGAGATGGGAGGACACGGATTTACCACCACAAGAAGGGTGATTGGGCTCTTGGACAGGGTCTCAAGGAGCCAGGGGTCAGCAGTAATTATTAATTCTAATGTTAGTTTAACAGCAGCACAAACATCTGTACTGAGTAAAGGTTTGTCTTTTACACGTAGGGGGTCATTTTGAATTCCGTTTAGCAGATCTGGACATCTGATTACTACTACTAGGGAACAGAGGTCCCCTTATGAACAGGCAATTTGTACATGGAGCTCTGTTTGTGGGAGAGAGGGGCGGGATAGAGGGGGAGTGAGGGCGGGCGGTGGGCAGAGAGCGGCCCCCTGTACGTCCGGGGCTGGCCACGGAGACAATGGGCTTATTCCACCTCGGAGGTGGAATATGTCCCCCTCAACATCGGAGGACTGCGACGCTGGGCAGAGACAGAAGGTGAGAGGGTGCACAGGGATCCCCACAGCTCAACACTGGCCATGGAAGGCCAGATCAAGGGTCAGGCTGCAGAGAAAGAAGGTTATTTTCTACAGCAGAGGATCGCGGCTCCTAAATGCAACGGGACGCCATGGCATTATTACTCCATTCAGGAGCCTGGCTGGGTTAGCCTGGTATGTGGGCTGGGCGTGTGGCCAATCAGAATTGGGGCCTGGCCTGCACATCCAGGCTGTAGACCTGATTCTGATCCTGCGGGCCCATCTAGCCCTCACGGGATCAGAATAACGTCTACCTCTGTACGCTCCAATTCTAATCAGCTGTACAGGGTCTGGACAGCCAGTACAGAATCAGCCTCTCTCTGTTTATATGGATGAGTTTTCAATTCATAAGGATTTATAGAAGTTTTTATGCTTGTGGTGATTGACAAAGTTTTTTGCGGACCAATCTTCTGAAGCAGCTGCATATACACCTAGCCCTTTGAGGAAGCCTTCCACTTGGTTAGCACCAGGTCCGATTGATCCAGCTAGTTCTACATTTATTTATTTTTTATTTGGATGGGGATTTTTTATACACTTTTCACCGGGGCAAAGCAGTGTACATTACAACAACAGAGTGTTACAGAGAACAGAGAATAGAGGAACTTAAATACATAGCTAAACACTTTTAGCAACAGATTGTTACACAGAACGGTAGATCAATAGAACTTATAGACAACATGAATTACTTGGGTGAAAGGAGTATTAGATAGTATAGGTTAATTGTTATTTATTCTATACAGAGAGGGGGTGAAGGGGAGGGTTAAATGAGAGGGGAGTGGGTTATGTGATGGAACCAAAGTGTTCATTGAACAGATGAGTTTTGAGAATTTCCTGAATGTGGACATTTGTCAATCGGAGGGCTCCAGGTAGAGAGTTCAAGAGAGTTGGAGCATATAGTTCAAATGCTCTGTTGCAAGCATACTGGGCGCTTTTATTTTTTTTCTTGCAGTGGGTATTAACATATTTACTGCATTTTGTCTTTTCGTCCTACTAGGGTTGGTGGCATTCAGTAGTGTTTCTAGGTAATATGAAGAATGGTTGATGATTTTAAAAGTCAGGAGTAGGATCTTGTAGTGTATGCAGCTAAGTAATGGCAACCAATGAAGCTGTTTTAAGATAGGTGTTACATGATCATATTTTGACACCCCTTGGATTATGCATGCCGCAGTATGCAAGACGGTGTGTAGGGGAAGCAGAGTGGTTTTTGGTAGACCTTGGTAGATGGAATTACAGTAGTTAAAGTGGGGTGTTATGATTGCTTGGAAAGCTGAGAGAAAGTTGGATGGATCCAGTAGAGGGTGGAAGTGACAGAGGGTTCTGATTTTCTGATATATTAATTTTGTTGTTGAACTTATGTGAGGTTTAAAGGTGAGTTGTTGGTCAAGTTGAGTTGAGTTAATGAAGCTGGTGGAGAAAGATCTGGTCCAGTTGTCATTTTCCTACAGTATAAGGTATGATTTCATAATCTATCACGGTGTGAGAGGAAGGCATTAAGGTCCCTTTGATCTAACCTTGAGATCATCATTAAGGGGGCAGATAAAGGTGGGATTGTAGCTATTAGGGATAGGATTCAATATGCATAAGATGTTCAGAGACAGTTATCTGATAGGTCTTTTTATTGTAAATTAGATCAGGACCCTACATCCCTTTCTTTAAGTCCGAGATAAATGACTTATTAAGAGAGGGTGTTTAAAAGGGTTCTACTGTATTACCCAGAAAGAATTCAGTTTTTTGAAGGTAGATCATCCTGTGATCCCTGTTTACTATATATTGCCAAGAATTCACAAGAATTTATTACATTGCCCTGGTAGACCCTTTATTTCCTCAAAAGGAGCCCTCTTTGAACCTTTGTCCAAGGTAAGTGCTGCAGGGCTAGTTGAGACTATTGCCGCCACTGCAGGTCCAAGAGAGGGGCAGCAATTGGGGCCAGGAGTGGGGGGGGGGGGGGCGGAGGTCACAAGGGATGAGGTTTACCTAGGGTGCCTTGTCTCCTTGCACCGGCCCTCCATGCAGTTAGCAAGTCTTCAGCCTGCTCCTTCTCCTCCACTTACAGGGCCTCACTTATGGGGAATGCTGGCAAATATTTTCCCAGGGAGGGGGTAGGTCCTAACAGGTCTTCAGACCCACTTCCATGGGGCTTGGGTTCCTCCCACTTCCCTTCATGTGGCTGTTCATGCTGAAGCTATAGAACTGTATTGTTCTTTCTTCCTGCTGCTGCCGCTCATTAGAGGTGCTTCATGCTCGCCCTCTGATGGGCTATTCTCTGACTGCCCCTCAGGCTGTTCAAGCTAACGCAATAGTGAAATAGGGCACAATATAGGACACTTTTCCCAGTTTCCATGTCTAATTGTCTTAATATCGACTCTATGGATCTTTTCAGTTAACAGTTCAGCCAGCAGTGGCAACTTTCACCTGTTTGCTACTAACAGATCCAGACAATGTAACTGCAACTTACTCTGTCCCAAAGACAGAATGCTACCCTGGCCCTACTGCTTGCTACTCCATTATTCATCCCGCTGGTTGCTAACAACATTATATTTCATATGGCATTACATGCATGAGCAACACAAAACAGCCTAGCTCCTAGTGTTAGCTGGCAGGCATGGCAAAGTACATGCTGTATTCCTGTCTGCAGGTATTTACAAGAGGTGTGGCTGTAGCAAAGTGCAATCAATGAATAAATCCAGGAGTCAATTGACAGGGTCCAAGCCAGTTTATTGTGCATAGGCCCAGTCAGTCAAAGCTTCAAAAGGAACTGAGCAAAAGTTTTTACAGAGACATAACCATTTATACCTCTTTTTCAGTTTGATACATGAGAACTTTCTATTGGTTCTAGCTCGATACATGCATACTTCTCATTGGTTTCACGTTCCCTGCACCCGTCCAATTAGAAATCCCTCCGGGGCCTAGCAACCAGTCCCCTCCCTTAGGATTGTTCTAACAATGGTGCAGTTCTTGATTTTGTTACTTCTCTACTGCAAGGTTATCCCTAGCTCCAGGAATGCATGTATTGAAACATTTCTTTTCTTTCACACACAAGAGAATAATGAAAGACTTATGAATTCATAAAAACTTCATATTAAGCACTTTAAAACAGTTTTCTCATTTTTCACAGATTTTTGGTTCTTTTCTAGCTATAATGGGAGTTAGGATCCAGGCCTAACTTACAGGCCTTTCATAGTAGCAGGCCATGCTAGGCCATAGCCTACCACATTCCCCCCTTTGATTATTCTCACCTGCAAGTGAGAAAGGGTGAGAATTGAATCACTCATTAGTCATTTAACACATTATACTGGTGTAATAGCATCATCGTGGGGTATAGGGTAATATTGCCACATAGCTAATACCTTCACAGCTGCCTTCCGCTCTATAGTGTTATCAATTGCTGAAGTTACCATGCATAAGCAAAGGGGTAGGAGACAAGGGAGCAATAAGCACATAGCTAATATTAATAGTACAATAAACATAAGGGCTTTTAGACCACCAATCTATGAAAATAATGACCCAAACCACCCATCCATTTTCAAACTATGCCAGGTCTGGACAGGCACAAATGTCTGCTCTCTCATCTGGGTGGCTAGATCTTCAACTACATGCCCATTATTATCAATCTGTAGACAACAATTACTTAAATTCAATTTTCCACATACCCCACCTTCAGCTGCTAACAAATAATCTAAAGCTAATCGATTTTGATAAATGGCTGTGCGCATTTGCGTACTTTGCTTTGCCAAAAGGGTTAATGCTTTACTAGTTTCATTAGTTATTATTTCAACAACAGCTTGCAAACATATTAATCGATTAATCATATGCACAGGAATACGATATCCCCATGTCCCATCCTGCTCCCATGTAGCAGGTCCATAGTATGAGATAATTCTCTCAGGTGGCCATTCTTCAGATGTCGCATCCCATTTGTCCCATTGGCCTATCTTCAAGGCCTCCTTCAGCTGTCGACTTCTGTACACAGGATATCCCAGTTGTTCCCCCTGGGATGTAGGCAAAAGGAAAAAGGAAGGTCGTATGGTTCCCAATACACATGCGCCTCCCCAGTGGTGAGGGAGCCTAGCATATGCTCGGGTTCCGCAAATCCAGTACAGTCCAGGTGGTGCTTGCCAGGAATTATATGCTGCTAAGTTAGTCCAGATACTGGCAAGTTTGGGAAACTGAACTAGAGGATTGGAAGGTTCAGTAGCGTTGACTCCTGACCACCAAGACGTCTTCTTAGTGGTACTGTTGTAGAACTTCTGATTGAGACAGACCAGCTGCCCCACTTCCATATTAAACAATGGTCCATAGCAAGAAAAACATAAATTACCCACAATGGAGTGGGCCAATACCCATTCGCTCGTGGTATTGTGTATATTAGTCTGATTATATGGAACAGAATAGTTCAGTTCTTGTGCCTCCCAAGGCCATTGGTCTCCCATCGTAGTTCCTCCACAAAATAAACAGTCTGAAACGTGGAGACTAGATGCAACTGCTCCTGCTAGCTCAAGGAACAAGTTCTGGGAGGCAGGAGGAATTTCAAACTCTGCTTTCATGGCCTCATAGAAGGAGTGATGTATACGATAGGGTGAGGATACATGGGCCTTGGTGTTCAACTGCAGATACAAGATAGTCCTAGGATCTATACCTCCTCCTGCTATACGCAACCCAAACTTATATCCTTGCTTTCATTGGCTGGGGTTGACTATGAGGAGTTGCAGGGGATTACAGGCACCTTTCTGGCATTTCTTGGGCTCTGGTAATCTGATCTTTGTCAGGCTGCCTTTGCGGTGATCACCATCTCGTCCCATAGGTGCATTCTTCCATGTAGCAAAATATACACAGTCCCATTTTGGGCAAAAGTAATCATGTTTAGATGTAGTGGTGTAAGTGGTGGCTGTAAAACTCTTTCCTGTACACCGTCCCCATCCGTAGGCTCCTTCTGGACACATATATTTATCATCATGGTAGTATGCTCGCTCCCATGACCCACATCTGTGGTAAGCATTTCTGTTAATTGCATCACAAGCATCAAAGTTCAAGATAATAGATTTTGTGGGGTTTGCAAGGGGTTTTGTCGCATTTAGGATGGCTCCATCTTCATCATTCCAGCATATCTCAAATGTATAATATGAAGGGTTTTATCGGGGGTTATAACAAGTCTTACTTTTCCCCTTTGTGCAAATATTCAGTTCGGTGCCATTATATATACACCGGCTGATTGTACCAGTGCAAGTATAGTAGGAGTGATAGAGCAAAGTCTGAGTAATCTTCTGTCCTGTTTGGGTAGTGGTTATGCAGGCTGCACAAGGGAGTAGGGCAAAGGTCTTTTCCAAGATTCACAGAATCACCACTCCCACAAGGCAACAGTGGAAGAACATTGTGATTTCAGATTTTGGAGGTCAACTGGAAAGTTGGGTATGATGAACTTGTTGAGTTTTCTTCTGTTTCTGCTGTGATGGTCACTCTCGCGTGACGAAGGTAGATTCTGAAGATTCTCTATAACGCCGGCTGTCTTCTCAATGTGAGTCGCAATGGAGTCTCAGGATCATTCACTGACGACCATTGGTCAGGATCAGGAGTAGCTGCCGGCTTCACTCAACTGTGGTGGATCCAGGGTTCGAATTCTGCAACTTTCACTGCAGTGGGGGTTGACAGGATGACGACGTATGGTCCCTTCCAATGCGGCACCAGCGGGGTCTTTCTCCACTCTTTCACCCACATGGACGTTCCTGGCTTGAAGGGATGCAGAGGCTCGGTCAGGGTGATGGGTAGTTGATCTTGCACCCACGTTTGGAGATTCTGCAAGACAGAACCTAAAGCTAATAGTTCTTGTCTAGTTATTTCAGATCCTATCTGTCTCATGTCTCCCTTTATTCCCTGCACTATGGGTGGAGGTCGCCCATACAAAATCTCAAAAGGGGAGACTCCTAAGGATCTGGTGGGAGCTGAACGTATCCTAAGAAGGGCTATAGGGAGAACTTGGAGCCACTTCAGGTGTGTTTCTTGACAAAGCTTGGATAACTGAGTTTTCAAGGTTCTATTCATACGTTCCACTTTTCCTGAGCTCTGGGGTCTATAAGCAGTGTGTAACTTCCATTGTATTTGCAGAGCTCGAGCTAACTGTTGGGTCACTTGGGATACAAATGATGGACCATTATCTGACCCTATAATTGATGGTATTCCGAATAGGGGAATGATCTCATGAAGCAATACCCTAGTGACTTCTCAGGCTTTCTCAGTTCAAGTGGGGTAGGCTTCCACCCATCCCAAAAATGTACAGACTAACACTAACATATAGTGATATCCATTTGCACGGGGCATTTCAGCAAAGTCTACCTGTATATCACTCATTGGGGTCACCCCTACTGACTGAACTCTTGGGGGTGGAATGGGACCTTGCTTGGCATTATTTTTGGCACATATCAAACATTGCTGTGCCACCGAGGTGGTCAGGGATCCTAACAGTGAAATACAGAAATGGGGTCTCAGGGCTTTTTCCATAATTGTTTTTCCATAATGTGTGGCTTGGTGAAAAGCTTGAACAAAGGCTGGCCCTAATGCTTCAGGGATGACTGTAGGACCTGAAGGTGGACTACCTTCTGGGGGTTGCAACACTATCCAACCTTGTTCTATCAAGACTCCTCCCTTCTTTTCACAATAATAGTCTAACTCTCTTGTAGTGTATCGGGGTGCCCAGGAACTGAGGGGCACAGGGAATAGAGCTGCTTGCATTACAGTATCTTGGGTCCTAACTTGTCCTGTGGTGGCTGCCTTCCGAGCTGTGGCATCTGCAAATCTATTCCCTTGGGTGACTTCTCCTGCTCCTGCCTGACGACCTCAGCAGTGCATGACTGCCACTTGTTTGGGGGCCCACACAGCATCTAATAACATCAATATCTCGGGCCCATACCTAATGGCCTTACCCCCTGAGGTGATCAACCCTCGCTCTTTATACAAGGCTCCATGTGCATGCAAAGTAGTGAAAGCATATTTGGAATCTGTGTACACATTTAAGCGGAGTCCTTCTCCTAATGTCAAGGCTCTGGTGAGGGCTATCAATTCAGCTTTCTGTGCAGAAGTTCCTGGAGTCAGGGCTGAGGACTCAACTACAAGATCAAGGGTCACCACTGCATATCCAGCACAACGATGTCCATTGATGACCAAACTGCTTCCATCCACAAAGAAAGTCCGTTCAGGGTTCTCTAGAGGGTCAAATCAGGGCGACTTGAGAATACAGTGTCCATGGTTTCTAAGCAATTATGATCAGGGGGCCCAGGACCAATTGGAAACAACGTAGCAGGGTTCAGAGCTTGACTGACTTTCAACTGTATCTGGGGGTTTTCGCACAGCATGCTCTGATATTTCAACATTCGTGCATTGGTTAGCCAGAAGTTTCCTTTGTGTTCCATGAGAGTCAGAACAGAATGTGGCACGGTAACTTGAAGAGTTTGTCCTAGTGTGAGTTTATCTGCTTCGCCCACTAGGAGGGCTGTTGCTGCAACAACTCTCAAACAAGGGGGCCATCCTTTTGCAACTACATCCAATTGTTTTGACAGATAGGCTACTGGTCATTGCCAAGATCCAAGAGATTGAGTCAATACTCCCAATGCGTTTCCTTGTGACTCATGGACAAAAAGATGGAAGGGCTTCTGAACATCTGGAAGACCTAAAGCTGGGGATGACATCAGGGCATTTTTCAGAGACTGAAATGCTGCATCTTGTTCAGGTCCCCATTCTAGTGGAGATTTTTCCATTCCTTTGGTGACTTGGTACAGTGGTTTTGCAATCAGTGCGAAGTTGGGGATCCATATGCGACAGTATCCTGCGGCCCCCAAGAAGGCTCTTACTTGCCTCCTAGTGGTTGGAATGGGGATACTGCATACAGCTTCTTTGCGTTCTGGTCCCAGACGTCGGATCCCACTAGACAACTGGAATCCTAGATACTTGACTTCAGTTTGGCATAGTTGTGCTTTGGCTCTTGAGACATTGTATCCAGCCTCTTTGAGAAGGTACAAGAGTTCACTAGTGGCTTGTAGGCATTCACTTTCTGAGTTGGTGGCTATGAGCAAGTCATCTACATACTGAAGAAGAACCCTCTTTCCTGGGTCCACGGGGTAACTTGAAAGATCTTGATTCAGGGCAGCACTGAAGAGAGTAGGTGAATTCTTGAATCCTTGGGGTAATCTGGTCCAAGTGAGCTGGCCCCGCCTTCCTGTTGTGGGGTCTTGCCATTCAAAAGCGAATAAAGGTTGACTGGTGGGGGCTAGGCGTACACAGAAAAAGTCATCTTTCAGGTCCAGGACGGTGAAATGAGTAGCCTCAGCGGGGATCAGTCCCAAGAGAGTATAAGGGTTTGGTACTACAGGGTGTATAGTTTCAACTGCATCATTCACTCGCCTTAGGTCTTGTACTGGGCGATAGTCCCCTGTCCCAGGTTTCTTTACTGGGAGAAGGGGGGTGTTCCAAGGTGAATGGCATTCCTTGAGAAGTCCATACTTCAGCAGTTTCATCAAATGGCAATGGATTCCTTCAATGGCTGGTCGAGGGAGAGGATACTACTTCACATGCACTGGTTCCACTCCTGGCTTGAGGGTGACAATGACAGGGGCTATGTTCTTTGCTAGGCCAGGTGGATTATCTTCTGCCCATACTTCAGGTGGGGCTATGAGGTTGGTAGGTATACAGGGACTAGTTGACTTTATTGGAGGTGCACTATAGAACCACCACTCTTCTCGGGGAACAGTTAGCACCATCAATCCAGCAGGCTTTGGGTTCACAGTCATTTTCATTTCTCCCCCTTCAGCAAAAGATATTTGTGCCTGGAGCTTAGCAAGCATGTCTCAGCCCAGTAGTGGAATAGGGCATTCAGGCATATACAAGAACCGGTGCGTTATTTTCTGTCCCCCTAGTTCACACATGCGGTTCTGTAGGAATGACTTTGTGGCTTTATTTCCAGTGGCTCCAACAATAGTGACAGATCATGAGGACAGAGGAGCTACTGGCTTGGCTACTACTGAATGTTCTGCTCCTGTATCTACCATAAATTCCATGTATTGGTCCCCTATCTTTAAGCTGACCATAGGCTCCTGGGGACCCAGGGTGAACTTGGAGCCCGGTCTGGCCTAGTCTTCATCTATGTCATCCAGGTCATAGCCCGTTGCTACTGCCACTCCCTCAATGGCTTCCTCCCTCTCTTGCTGGAACTGTGTTCGGTTCATTCCTCCCCTCCTTCAAAATCGTCCTCCTGGCCTCCAGGGACTCCCTCCTCCCCTCGCAGGGGCGGAGTCCAAATGCAGGCACTCATTTCTCCAATGTCCTTCTTCCTTGCAGTAGGCGCACTGATTTGCACCCAATTGAGGCCTTTCGCTTCCGCGGCCTCTTCCACGTCCTCTGGTCCTTTGATTAGGAAAACCTCCTCCATGTCGTTTGGTTATAGCAGCAGCAAGAAGATCTGCCTTCTTCATCTTTCGTTCACTTTCTCTGTCTCGTTCATTTTTCAATTCACAAATACTTTCTGAGTGACTTCCATTAACTGTGCTGTATTCATGCCCGCAAATCCATCCAATTTCTGCAATTTTCGTTTTATGTCTCTCTGGGACTGACTAACAAAGGCCGCATTTACCATGCGTAGATTTTCCTGAGCGGCGGGATCATATGGGGTATACAATCTATAAGCTTCAGACAACCGCTCATAAAAGGCCGCTGGGCTCTCATCTGGACCCTGGAGAACTTCCGATACTTTCCCGATATTCATGGCCCTCTGGCCTCCCTTCTTCAGGCCCTGCAATAAGGCCTGGCGAAATCTGGTTAGGGCCGCCGCCCCTCTTTCATCATTTGGGTCCCACCCGGGATCTTCATTGGGATATTCTGCAACAGCTGCTTGCGGGGGGTTTATTCCTCCCCCTTCTACAGGGTTTTCTTCTAACCAACGGAGGGCTGCTTGCCCGATTCGCCCTCGCTCCTCAGTAGTAAAGAGGGTGGACAGGAGCTGGCGACAATCGGCCCAGGTAGGCTGATGAGTTTGCATAATACTAGACATTAATTCTGTTAATTCCTGAGGCTTGGCTGTATAGGATGCATAATGCATTTTCCAGTTTAATAAATCTGTGGTGGAGAAGGGTACATAAACTAAGCTGGTTGGTCCTGGCGCCATCTGGCCCTGATCATTTAAAACAGGTATTCCAGGCACTTGGCGTAATGGCATTAGGTGCCCTGCTTTCTCCTTCTTCTTGGGAGTTACGCTTCTTAAATCATAAGGCTCCCGGGCACAAGTCTCCTTGGTGGGTGACCCTGAACTGGCAGGAGAGCCTCCGCTTTCTATCTCGTCAGAGGACTCGAGTCCCCCCGACGTGCTTGGGCCTGACTCAGGACTATCACTCGGGGTAGGGTGCTTCTTAGGCTGCTGCAGCGGTATATTCTGGGGCTCCTCATCTGGCTCCACCTCAGGCCGTGGTGCTGGGGGAACTAACTTCTGTGGGTACTGGGGTAACCTAGCCAGGATATCTGGGGACTCTGGGGCAGAATACACAGGTGGCTTCTCCTCCTTAACTTTTCTGGTTCCCCTAGTAGTAGCTACAAATATTTTACAGCGCTCGTCATAGCAGCGCTTCATCCATGAGGGCTGCTGTTCACATACACTTAACCAGGAATCTATATAGGGGAACTGGTCAGGATACACTCTTTGTATAAGCTGATGAATTCGAAAAACTGTTTCTAAATCAAAGGTTCCCCCACGGGGCCATGAAGAAGCTAGCGCGGGCCACTCCCTTTCACATAACATCTTTAATCTGGACGGAGTCATTTTTATACCATAATCACCCGAAAATCCTTTACGGAAATTCTTGATCATACATTCCAACGGAGTTTGCGTGGACTCCGCCCCTCCCATAATCTAAACGCAACTACGTACACTAACTATGTACTCTACATACACGTAATGACGTACAAGACAACGAACAATAAGGATAGGTAGTATGGCTGTAGGTAAGGGGTCCATACAGCCCACAGAACACTGGGGGGGACAAACACCACTCGCTTCCTCCTTTTTGAGACCTGGGCGCGGTCGCCCGGCCAGGAACTGCGCTACTTAGGAGTCCGCTCTCGCTTGGTCTGTATTTCAAGACCTCTCACTCACACAAGCAAGCATATTTCAACAGGAAATCATATTTCAAGTGCCCAAGTTTTCTGACTAACTGACTAGTTCAAACAAGAAGGGTCGATGGCTTCCGCTTCCGCTTTCTCTTACGCGGAGCTTACTAGGACCGCCCTTATGGGAGGTGATCAGGCTCCCTTGTCTCACACACACTCATGCGAGATTTCCCAGTTAGTCTATACCAAATATACCAAATCAGTCCTGCGCACGCAAGACGTTGTCCCAGGCTGTTCTTTCTGACTATTGAATCACAAAAATACTCACCGGATCCGGTCCCCGATACCACACCAGCTCCTGAGTTGGAACCTGGACTCCCCCGGGTCGGAGGTGTTGGCCAGCTGGACCCGATGGCCCGCCAAGGCAGGCGGAACCCTCTCCGGCACAAAGGGGCCGGCGGCGCCTGAGGTTTCCCCCGCGGTTGGACAGACACGGTTCCAACCGGGCCAAACCTCAAGACGAATTGCGTGGATTATTCACTTGAATACCATTTACCACTCGCACTTCCCGGCCAACGAACCAAGAATATGCTGTAGCAAAGTGCAATCAATGAATAAATCCAAGAGTCAATTGACAGGGTCCAAGCCAGTTTATTGTGCACAGGCCCAGTCAGTCAAAGCTTCAAAAGGAACTGAGCAAAAGTTTTTACAGAGACATAACCATTTATACCTCTTTTTCAGTTTGATACATGAGAACTTTCTATTGGTTCTAGCTCGATACATGCATATGTCTCATTGGTTTCACGTTCCCTGCACCCGTCCAATTAGAAATCCCTCCAGGGCCTAGCAACCAGCCCCCTCCCTTAGGATTGTTCTAACAATGGTGCAGTTCTTGATTTTGTTACTTCTCTACTGCAAGGTTATCCCTAGCTCCAGGAATGCATGTATTGAAACATTTCTTTTCTTTCACACACAAGAGAATAATGAAAGACTTATGAATTCATAAAAACTTCTTATTAAGCACTTTAAAACAGTTTTCTCATTTTTCACAGATTTTTGGTTCTTTTCTAGCTATAATGGGAGTTAGGATCCAGGCCTAACTTACAGGCCTTTCATAGTAGCAGGCCATGCTAGGCCATAGCCTACCACATTGTGGCATGGTTTCTGAGGTAGCACTTCCCCCTAACACTGCAAAATAGAGAGTCGCATTGTACTTGTTATACTAATCTCCAGGAAATTAACATAAGCTAGTGCACACAAGCATAAAGGCGAGAGAGGTTGATAGATGAGCTACATGCAGAAGAAGTGATAATGTTTCTTTAATAGGGATAAGGAGCCTTTATGTACAACAAACAAGACAATGGAACTTACTGTGCTCATCCTGCAGCTGGGAGCTGTCATGACCTGACACCCCTGAGATGTCATCCTCATCAAGGGATTGCAGCACCCTCATCTCAAGGGCACTCAGGGCCTTGCACTAGAGGGAAGGGGAGGGGGCATAGCTATTAGCCACCTGTTTTACTTTAGCAATTTTCCTGAGGACCTGTCCCTCTTCTTTCAGGTGCTCCACATCATGATTATGATGGTAAACTGCTTTCACTGACTTTGGCAAATTCTTGCCAGACGCATGCCTTATTGTAGGCATCTTCGGACCCAAAGAAAGTGGCTTGGTCCATCAGGATGAAGCCAATAGCTATTTCACTCTCCTGCCTGGAAAAGTTGGCCTTTTGTGAACTAGGCATCTTGTGTGGGTGTTGCAATAAAAAAGCTATCATGCCTGGACTGCGTTTTAAATATAGCTAGATAGGGGTTTGCAAATGAGATGCTGCCTAGAAAAATTGTGTTTGTTATCTAGTTAATATTTAACTGCTGGTATTTTGAATATCACTTAGACCGGTGAGTGGTTATCCAGAGGTTACCTGGATATGTCTCACTGCCATATAATATTCAGCAATATATCTATTTATTGTAAAACTGGATAGTTTGAAAATTGCTAAAGTTTATTCACATTTGAAATCACATTCTTTGACCAGGCTGTGAAGTTAGCTCATTGTATCCATATATGATGTCTCATTATTATGTCAACTAGCTGCACAATTCTCAGGTGTAGTCATCAGGTTCGTACAGGTGTGGATGGTTTCTACTAGTCTGTGATAGGTCAGAGGCATCACAACTTTGGTGAGGGTGATATGGCTTGGGTGATCACAGTTGAACTAAGGTTACCATCTACCAATGGTAAGCAGATAGAGTTGTTGAAGGGTAACTGTAGGGGACTGGGGAGCTAACCATTACTTTGTTTGGAGGTAAGTTTACCAAATATGGTGATGGTGTAGGCACCAGATATGATGAGAGGTGGGGGTTCATGGGATCTTCAGCTCTGACCCATGATGGCAACGCATAATGTGCATAAATACACAGTTGGCAATTTTTCCCCTTACTTATAAATTGTGCTACACCCACAGCTGGCTGAAAGATAGGTGAGAAGAGGACAGTGATTATGTTCTCAAGTCATGTTTGAGGGGCATATGATGTGTGCCCGTTGTGGCATTCACACACTATGTGCAGCACTCAAAAATGGAAGCATTACTGCCTTCCTTCTGTCTGTAGTGTGTTTGTCTGAACATGGCCTGTGCACAGAGGCATATGTTAATGCACTGTACGCTGTCTTTTCACCTGGAACAGAATGGCTGCCTAGATAATGCCTGCTATGGCACAAGGGGTGTCTGGAAAGAAACAGTGATGAGAAATGCCAGGACTATGGTGATCTTCAGATGTACTAGCAAGTGTCTTCCTCTCCTCACAATGGGCTAATGGTCTGCCTCAAGATGGTTGCACAGATGAACTATTTTCTCCTTATCAAATACGAACCTGCACATGCATTCCTCCTCTGTCAAGTCCAGGAACTGTGTTCTGGGTCGATGTACCCTCTACAGAGAGCATCTCTTCTGTTGCCTCTCTCTCTCTCTCTCTCCTTTACATAGAACCTACAACTCACTCCCACTCATGGTTGGCATCAGAAGCAACAGGATCTATCACCAACACACCAGTGCCAACACCAGGACCATAACAAGCTAGAAATGCTCCCTGTGAAACTAACAAGTCTTGTGTCCCCACTCTACCCAGTCACATCCAGTAACTCACTGTTTTTGAGCTTCCTGGAAGCCCAGTGATGATATCAGTGTCCCTTCTGTACCTGCGCCCTGTGCAGCCGCACCACTCGGACAGCCCTAGGTATGGCCCTGGTCAACACCATCAGCAATGGCACAGGGATACAACCACAATGACATAAACAGAAATACTAGCACAAAGGCACACTTACAAAAAAACTCACACACTGAAATAGACACATGGAAACCGATAGACACACACACACAAACATTTTGGAGTAAGACAGAGGGTGGGCAGAGAAGAGGGGACTGTAAAGAGGGGATTTAAAGGCAAAGAGGATATTGTGAAGGAGAAAGTAGTAGAGAGAGATTGCCAAAAGAGAGCACAGAGGGTGCAAATGAGGCTGCAGGGGCTTCAAATGAGAGCAGGAGGACTACAGGGAGCTCAGATGAGGGCACAAATGAATAATGTTAGAAAAAGAATAAGGACTGACCATGTACTTATGTGCCAAACAGCAGCACCAAGCATGAAGCAAGGTTCCAGGTCATAAAAACAAACTTCTTTCATTCTGGTGGTATATTCAATATATGGCAAGTGCCACTTAGCATACCACATGGAACGCCGCGGGGATCACCGGGGTAGGGGTGTTAATGCTGTGTTATTAGGGGCAGTAGGTGTGGAGTGGTGTGTTGAGTGGTAGTGGTAGTGGGGTGACAGAGTATGTGTTTCTCCTCTAATAGGGAGAAGGGGGAGGGATTGAGGAGGTGATGGGGTGAGGAGTTTATGAGGGGTATGGTAGGATTAGATTTGGAATGCAGCATCATAGGGGGTTAGGGAAGATTAGGGTTTTGTAGGACATAGGGAGAGATGTTGGGAGGGACAGAGAAGACCAAATGTGTGTTGTGCTCTGATCAGTGCCCATTCTGCTTGTCAAAAATGGCACATTTTATCTGATGTTCTTAGAGATGAAATGTTGGATTTTTTGTTTATAACAGAGATCTAGTTTTCCTGGGGGGGGGGGGAGGATTGGTAGCTAATTTGCTTTGTCCTCCAACATATGCCTGTCTTCAAGTGGCCAGGCAAGCGGGACAGGGGTGTGGCTATAATATATCATATTAAGTGGGATATTAGTCAAGTGGAATGGGGGATTCCTCAGCCATGTGAAAGTTTATTAATGGAAATGAGGGGTTCTGAGAAAGTGGATGTTTTATTGGTGTATTGTCTGCCTGGTCTTTCCCAGGAGCAGTGGGGTGCATTTGAGAATAGTTTGGCATTAGTTCATTTAGACTCTCCTGATTGGTTTTAGGAGATTTTAATATGGTAAATCCGCCTAGTTTTGTTCAGATTTTATTGTCATTGTTTAGCAACATGGGTCTTCAACAGATGGTACAGGGCCCCACGCATTGTAAGGGGAATACTTTAGATTGGTTGTTTGGGTCAGAGAGATTTGTGGATGGGTGGGATTTGAGGGTGCAGCCGGGTATCCCAGTCCATTGGTCAGACCATTTTATAATTCCCTTTGGGTTTGTGTGGGGTGGGGGGAGGGGAGTAGATTTAGATCAAGTTTTGTGTAAACGGCAGGGGAGGATAGGTGAAGGTAGGTTATGGACATTGGCGCTTAGTAAATGGAGTGTGGGAAGGCAGGAATCTGTGGAAGTGCAGGTTTGTAGTTGGATGGATGTGGTGGGGGGCTTTAGAAGAGGTGGCCCCTGAGAAGCATGTTTGGATAAGGGAGAACTGGATTCAGAATCATGTGTGGTTCTCAGCAGAGGAGAAGAGCTTGAAATCCGCAGTGAGGAGGTTGGAACAACAATGGCGGAAAACTGGGTCTAGGGAGGATAGTCTTCAATGGTAGGTAGCAGCTAATACTTACTGTTGGCACCTTCAGTACGCTAAACAGCAGCAATGTTCTGCTCAGATTGCTGTGGTCAGAAATGAGCCTCGAGCAATTTTTCAGGTTGGTTGTCACCTTTTAGAGTAAGGTTAGAGGTTGAGTGGGTATGGGAAGGTGTTGGATGTGGATAAGATGGTGGACTATTTTTTTAGAGAAGGTGGAGGGTCTATGGGCCCAGGTGATAAGGAATCCAGGGAAAATGGTGGAGCTGATAGTGTAAATGGGGACGACAGGGGAAATGGTCATCTTTGACCGTTATTTCAGTGGGCAATTGGAAGGACATACTACAGGGATTACATCTCAGTTGGATGCATCAGGATCAAGTACTGGGACAGCTCCTCTGGCAGGCCCCTGAGTTGATGTTAGAGTGGATGGCAGACCTGGTCAATGTTTCTCTTGTCCAGGGAAGCTATCCCTCTGAGTTGAAGGAAGCCATGTTAGCACTGATCCCAAAAAAGGGTATTGATTTGACTGTTCCAATCTGTGTCCTATCTCCTCCATGATGGGGTTGATGAAGGTAGTGGAGAAGGTGATTTTGGTGCAGTTGTCAGCTTTTTTGGATTGGGAGGGAGGTTTAGACTGGGGGCAGGCTGGATTTCAGGTGGGGTCAGGTACAGAATCCTTGCTGGTTGCAGTGTTAGACTTTTGGGGTAAAATCCGGGATAGGGTGAGAACAGTATTGGTTATGATATTGGATCTGTCGACGACGTTTGATTGAGTTGATCTGGAAGTTCTTACCATTCGTTATAAGGTCTTAGGGATTGGTGGTTTGGTCCTTCAAAGGCTGGTCTTGTTTATGACTGGTCGGTGGTTTTGTGTTCATTGGGGATCGCAATATTCTGAGGCTCAGCACTGGTCATGAAGGGTCGCAAAGGGGTCCGCCTCAGCCCCAATATCGTTTAATATTTATTTGAGTCCACTGGGTGCTATTTGTAGGAGTCATGGGCTTATAGATTTTCTATATGTCAATGATATCCAGCTGTTGATTGAGATTGATGATGATTTATTTATTTATTTGCAAGCTTTTTTATTCCACCCCTTCCAGAGATCAAGGACGGTTTACATGGAACTGGTAACAATAATAATGATGACACTGAACATGAGAAACATATGCATAACATAAGAAAAATCTAGAAACTATTTACAAGGAACAATAACTTAGAGCTTTTGAACTAACTGTTGAAAAGTGAACTATTTACAGCAAACATATATACAGCGAATTGGTATTGTCGTGTCCTCTCACCCTGGCCAGTGGCCGATGAGCAAGAGGGCTCGCCTTAATTGCCCTTCTGAATACTGTCCCCAATATGGCTGCCAGCATGGACTGCTGGGATATGTAGTTTCAGCTATTCTTTTGAGCAAGCAGTGTGACCACACGGTTTGTTTGGCAAAAACAGAGAAATTTATTTTTCAGGGTTTCCCCCTTGCATCAAATTCATTGCACTAAACACAGGTAAGGATAATTTCTCCCAAAGGCAAAGGATAAATAAACTCCCAACAGGCTTAACTCAAACAGACAGGAATTTCTTCTTCACAGTGTCAACTCTTAGCTTCCTTCTGGTAACTACCTTCTAAAGCTAAGGCGGTTGACCATATCAAAGTTACTTAAACTTTAAACAAGTTTCTTTTCTTTCACAGCTTCCATAGAAAAGAGGTTATAACTGTTTTTAAACTTCCAGCAAGTTTCTTTTCCTTTACAGCTTCCATAGAAAAGAGGTTATAACTGTTTTTAAACTTCCAGCAAGTTTCTTTTTCCTTTACAGCGTATGGAAACAAGACACAATTGCTCTCAAACTGCTAGCAAGTTTCTTTCCCTTCTCAGTTCATAGAAACTAGCTTATAATTGCTTTAGACAAACCCTTCCTTCACATGGGCTTGAGCTCAGCACATGTTCAGTTCATTTGCCTTGCAATAAGAACATTGCATTTCTTCAGTATCACTTTCACATGGGTTTTCACACAATTCTATTTCCATTTCATGAGTAGACTCACTAGAGCTATCTTCCTGTGGACGGGTATCATAGGATTTATGATTTACACCCCGTAGCAGCTCATCCAGCTTTAGCAGCAAGTAGCTCTGCTCTGTAGCAACAGGCTTTAAAGACGTAGTTTCTCTCTCCCTTATCAGCCTTTCAATATCTCTCACTGCTGAGTCACGGCAGTCACTGGCACACTTCTTATTTCTGTCTGAAGCTTGCTTTACAGCCCTCTGGCTAACACAGCGTTTGGCACTTTTTCTTAGCTCTCTAACCACTTCTTCAGAAAGAGCTTTGCTAGGAACTTTAGGCAAGTTATTCTCTCTACCTCCAGGGCTCAACTGGCTCCCCGAACTGTTTCCCCACCTGGGAATTGACTCCTCCAGCTTCCTTTCTCTGAGGTACCTTGAGACACTTTTCTGCCTTGATTCCAGGGCTCTCTGCTGCTCAGCTCCCAGCAGTTTCAGACTCTCTTGCTGTGTGCCTTCCTGCAAGTTCTGCCGTGTCTGCTGCTGCCTACTTTGCTTCTCGCCTTCCTCCTCTCCCTCTTTCTCAAACACTGAAGCAGTTTTAAACTGGTGCTTCTTAGGCACCACGCCTTTCTCCCTGCACACGTGAGAGCTGTTAGGGCTCAACCTAGCTCTAACGTCATTAAGTGGGCGGGGCTTAGTACTAGCTGTAGTCTGCCTCGGAGGCTTGTGGTTACTATGGGAATTCTGTTGATCTCTGCTTTTAAAGGCACAGGTCTCACTTTCTTCCCATTCCATCCCTTCTATACAGCTCTCCTTACCACACATTCCCCCACTTAAGATATTACGGGCTGGGGTGATATTCTCATCACAGCACAGCTTCACCGCCTTCAACGCATCCAGTACACCGCTGCCCGTATTGCTACCCACTCCTCTGCCCGCGATCACGTTTCACCTCTCCTCTCCCGTCTCCACTGCCTACCTCTACCCTTCCGCTCCCACTACAAACTGCTCACGCTGGTACATCGGGTCTTTCATGATAGCACACCACAATATCTGGCAGACCTTCTCACCTATCACACCCCCAGGTATATACCTCGTTCATTTCATCTTAACCGTCTCACTCTCCCTTCACCCTCTCTTGCTCACCTTCAGTCCACCCGCTCCTCCGCTTTCTTCTTTGCAGCTCCCGCCCTCTGGAACTCTCTCCCCCCTTCCCTCCGCCTTGAGCCCCACTACCTTACTTTTAAGTGTAATTTAAAAACCCACCTTTTCTCCCTTGCCTTTGACCTTCCCTCCCCTTTTGCTTAAGCTCTTTCACTTTGGTTTATGTTGTGATCTTTCTCCCTCTTTCCTGTCCAGACATTGTAATTTCCTTTTCCTCTCCTCTAGCTAATTTTTATTATTGTTTTTATGGTTGTTTTTTTATGATTGTTTTTATATTGTAAACCGCTCTGGTCCCCCTAAAGGGTGGTATATCAAGCTGAATAAAACATAAAACATAAAACATAATTCTAGCTGCAGCATCACTATTTTTCTCTTCGCATGTGACTCTAGACAACGCGTCTGCGTTCTGATGTAGCTTGCCAGCTCTGTGTTCTATAGGAAATCAAATGCTTGAAGCGCCATGTACCATCGCGTTAATCTGGCATTATGATCCTTCATCTGGCCAAGCCACTTCAATGGGGCATGATCGGTCATCAAGAGGAATTTTCTGCCCGCCAGGTAGAATTTTAGAGATTCCACAACCCACTTTATCGCCAGGCACTCTCTCTCGATGGTTGAGTAATTTTTCTCAGCCGGGTACAGCTTACGACTAAGAAAAAGCACTGGATGCTCGACGCCTTCATACTTCTGGGAGAGCACCGCTCCCAACCCGGTCTCAGAGGCATCTGTCTGTAGAATAAATGGTAGACCGAATTCCACCCCACGCAATACTGGGGCTGCACACAGCTCTTCTTTTAACCTCTAAAAAGCTGTGTCTGCTTCCAGGGTCCACCTAAGTTGATTCAGCATATTTTTCTTGAGCATATCCAACAAAGGTGCGCTCTTTTCCGCAAAGTGTGATATAAATCGCCGGTAATATCCCACCGAGCCAAGAAAACTGCGCAGTTGCTTCTTGCTGGTGGGCCGGGGAAAAGCCTTCACACTTTCGACCTTATTCAATAAGGGCTTCACCATACTGTGTCCAACCAAGTGACCCAGGTACTTCACCTCTTGGCTGCCGAACACGCACTTTGCTGGATTTAGGGTCAGGCCTGCATCCCTCATTGCCTGCAGCACTGCTCGTATCCTGGATAGATGTTGGTCCCATCTGACACTATGAATAATAACATCATCCATATACGCCGTAGCGTATTCCTGATGAGGTCGGAGTACCAGGTCAACGAGGCGTTGACAAGTGGCAGCGGCTCCGTGTAGGCCAAATGGTATTCGCTTGAACTGGAATAGGCCTACTGGCGTACTAAAGGCGGTTTTCTGGCAGGATTCCCTGCTCAGAGGAACCTGCCAGTAGCCTTTCGTCATATCCAGGGTCGTGAGATACCTGGCCTGGCCCAACCAATCGAGGAGCTCCTCTATCCGAGGCATGGGGTATTTATCAAACTTTGAGATGGCATTGACTCTCCTGAAGTCAATGCAGAATCTAAGGGATCCATCAGGCTTGGGAACCAGCACGATCGGGGTGTTCCACGGACTCTTTGATTCCTCAATCACTCCTAGATCAAGCATTTCTTTTACTTGATTTATCACGTCCTGCCTCTTGGCTTCTGGCAGTCGGTACGGGCGCTGTCGTACCGCTTCACCCGATGGTGTTAAGATTTCATGCGCGACGAGCCTAGTTTCCCTTGGTACAGGCGTCAGGACATCAGAAAAATCCTTAATTAGCTGCTCCAATTCCTGCTTCTGTGTCCATGAGAGGCCTTCCCTCATCCCTGGCTCAGGATTCTTCCTGCAATCGCTCAATTGGGGTCCTAGGTCGTCTTCTATCTTCTCCTCCACCGTCGCTGCCAGTCCTTGCAGGTCTGCATACCCCATAGAACCGAAACCTTGGGTTCCTTGCACTGTGTCAGAAACCATGGGTACCTCCTCAAGAGGAGGAAACCCAACTCTTTCGCAAATAAGCTGGGCTATGCGGTCGCCCACACTTACTTGGAAATCTTCCGATTCAAAGTTGAACAGCAGAATCTTGACTGCACCTGTATAGTCCGGATCTACGACGCCGGCTCCAACATCGATAAAATGTTTCACTGCTAAGCCGGAGCGGGGTGCGATGAGTCCATAGCAGCCGGCTGGTACTTCCATCTGGAGGGCGGTGTTTACTAATGCTTTGCCATGCTTAGGAACGATTACATCTTCTGCACTATACAAATCAAATCCAGCTGCTTGCAAGGTGGCTCTTTTCGGTACTCGTGCTTCTGGACTCATTTTGCAATACCGTAATACGAATACGGGTTTCTTGGCGGGTTCTTCCTTAGGAAGGTGAGGGATAGATTTTTGAATCTTCCCAAACAAGGGGCTAGGAACAGCTGCTGGCTTAACTACGCGCTGGTATGGGATTTCAGGTGGGGCGCTTGCAACCACCATCCCCTCCCTCTTATGTAAGCGTTGTTGCATGCCCTTCTTGAACTGGGGCCAGTCCCTCCCCAACACTACTTCTTGGGGTAGATGGGGCACCACGGCCACTGGGATCCATTTCTCTATGCCTAGTCCTTTAACGAGGACACGATAAATGGGATATGTGGACGCTGTCCCATGCACACACCTAGTCCTCACTGTGCCATTGGGTGAACGGGGTGTTTCCTTACCTTGGGCCCTTATCTTCCGCCAAAGGTTTTTGGACAACATGGACTTGTCAGAGCCTGAGTCTAACAAAGCCTTTGCTGGTACCCCTTGCACTGTGACGGCTAGCAGAAAACCTTCTCTAACTTTTCCCGGGTCATCGATTACACAGGTACACTACCAAAAAACTGCCTCCAGTTTTGCAACTGATTCCTATAGATTTTGGGGTGCTGAATCCAGGAAAAATAGCCAAAATGTTCCATCACGTCACGTTTTCTTGCAAAATTAGATTTCTTACCCATATAAGGAATGTTCACATAATTTCTTTTTAGCCGACTGCAGTTTATTTTCTTGGCCCAAAATAGAGGTTGTAATGATTAACTAACTAGAAACACTCCCTCATGATATTTTAGAGTGTTTTGTATTCATTTTATACATTAACAGGACAATTGGGAGGCGGGGGGCTAAATCCAGTACTCGCGCTGGCGCATGTTCTTTCCTGTTCGCCTCGCCTCGTTCGCTTGCTCAAACACGGTGGTTGCGACATGAACGTTCCTGTCAAATTTCAGTTTCTTGCAAGTTCATTATTACCTTTTGTTTGCTCAGTCGTAATCCAGCTTTATTCCGAAGTGGTTCACTACAGTTGTAGTTTGCAGTGCTGTGTATTTGTGATGGCTCACAGAGCCAGAGGTTGCGTCAACTCTCCGGACAGTTTTTGTTTTATTTGTGGGGAATATACCGTGAAAAAGCGGCAGAGGAACATTTCTGCATTTATTAAAAAAGTATATTTCGCCTATTTCGGTTTGAAGTTAGGCGATCAAGACAAACCGTGGGCTCCTCACAAAGTGTGCAAGACATGTGAGGAAGATCTACGCTTATGGATGAAAGGTAAAAAACAAGCATTTCGTTTCGGAATACCTATGATGTGGCGTGAACAAAGAGACCACAGCAGTGACTGCTATTTTTGCTCTTGCATTGTGAAGGGATACAACTTAAAAAATAAGAACGTAATAAGTTACCCCAACCTTCCCTCAGCAATTAGGCCTATGCCTCATAGCAACGAAGTACCTGTGCCTGAACCACCAAAATCTTTGGATCATATTTGTGTGGACGGTTCTGATCATGATGAGACTCATCAGATGGCTTTTCCCGATGAGTCCAGTACTTCCGAGTTTGAAACTGAACCAGATCCGAAACCTGAACTTTTCTCTCAAGCTGAATTGAATGATTTAGTCCGGGATTTAGGACTCCCAAAAGATGCTGCCCAACTGCTAGGTTCTCGGCTTAAACAGAAAAATCTATTGTCACCAGGAACAACTTTTTATTGGTACCGCAACCGCGAGACACAATTTTTGAAGTATTTCAGCAAAGAGGAAGATTTGGTATTTTGCAACGATATATACGGAGTGATGGAAAAGTTTAAACTCAAGTATGATCCTGCTGAATGGCGGCTGTTCATTGATTCGTCAAAAGACAGCATAAAAGGTGTTCTTCTTCATAATGGCAACACATTCGCTTCAGTTCCTATTGCTCACTCTGTTATTCTCCAAGAAAAATACGAGAATTTGGCCCTGATTCTTCAGAAGATTCGTTATGATGAGCATAAGTGGATGATTTGTGGAGACTTTAAAATTCTATCCATGCTATTAGGGCAGCAATCCGGTTTCACCAAATATCCTGCTTCATTTGCTTGTGGGATAGCCGGGCCCGCAACCTACACTGGGGGGAAAAAGACTGGCCAATTCGGGAGTATTTGAGACCCGGTGAGAAAAATGTTCATGAGAGCTTGGTACCTCGTGATAAAATTCTATTACCACCTCTCCACATTAAGTTGGGTCTCATTAAGCAATTCATCAAGTCCCTTCCAAAAGATGGTGAGTGCTTTCGGTACCTTTGCTCAAAGTTCCCCCGACTTTCTGAAGCAAAGCTAAAGGAAGGAGTGTTTGTTGGCCCTGATATAAGGAAACTCATTTCAGATGGAGCATTCGCTGAAACGATGTCTGAGAAGGAAAAAGAAGCCTGGGATTCCTTCAAGGATGTTGTTCTCAAATTCTTGGGGAACAGGCGGGATGAGAACTATAAGGATATTGTTGCCAGGATGCTCAATGCCTTCAAAGAACAAGGCTGTAACATGAGCCTGAAAGTCCATTTCTTGCACTCCCATGTGAACTACTTTCCCGAAAACTTGGGGGCGTACAGTGAAGAACAAGGTGAAAGGTTTCACCAGGACATCAAGGACGCAGAGAGAAGGTACCAAGGAAGATGGAACACCACTATGATGGCTGATTTCTGCTGGTTGCTGCTGCGGGAAACCCCAGATGAAAAATACGCCAAGCCAGCGCACCAAGAGAAGCATTCGGGGGAAGAAGAAACGGGCCCACCAGGAGACTGATTGACCCAAGAATGACTTTAAAATCTAAACTGTGTTGACAAATATCGTGTTTTTACTAAACTTTGAAATAAAAATTTGCTAGTTATTACCACAGTGTCGGATCTCATTTATTAGAATTTTATTTTCACACCATCGGGTGTTTGTCTTCATGTATTGCAATGGTGCGGTTTGCGTTTTCTATTCTTACATACATACCTGTACAACATTTTTTGCACATTTCTTTGCTTTGCTTTGTGTCTAACCTCGCTCTTATATGCTCAATGTTTGTGCACATGTATGTGGCTGTTTTAAGTGCAGACAATTTTGCTACCATCACAGTGTGTTTTGTTGACATTACTCTATTCTTATGTGCTGCCTTGTTACAATTTTCTTTATTCTTATTTGAATAACTACTAAACAATTAGTATAAAGAATTCATCCAAGAAACTTTTATCTCGATCGCACTCAATCTGAAACGTTCACCTCAAACTGCTAACCCAATGTAGCAAAAAATCTGTACGTGATGGAGCAAATTGGTTACCAGATTTGGATTCAGCGCACCAAAAAACGTAAAAATCAATTGAAACATTAGAGGCAGTTTAAAAAAAAATTTTTTTAGTGTACCTGTGTTATCAGTGCTGTCCTCATCTTACATTCACGCTGTAAGTGACCCTCACTTCTGCATTTGAAACATGTTCTTTTTACATATTTCCTCCTATCAATAGGTACACAGACATCTTTAACAACATTCTTTGGCTTCCCTTCCCTTTCTGATACAGCATATGGGACTTTCACAGAAGCAAAACCCTTCTCTTGAGCGACCGTGTCTGCTTCAAGAAACCGCTCAGCGAGCACAATAGCCTCCTGAGTGCTTCTGCAACCCTGCAATATCAGGAAGGTACGAATCCTTTCTGGTATAGCTGCCAAAAATTGTTCAAGTATGATGTTATCCAGTATCGTTTCTAATGTTTTACCTTCTGGTTCCAACCACTTGGTAACCAGACTCTTTAGTCGATGGTACAACGCTCTAGGTGTCTCACCTGAACCCAGTCTGGCATTTCGCAACAGACGGTGATACACTGAGGGTGTTAAACCTAATCTATCTTTTATGGCTCTCTTTACTTCGTCGTAGTTATTGGCAAAAACCAAGGGTACAGCTTGGTAGGCGGCTAAAGCCTCACCGGTAAGTGATAATGCCAACCGTACCGCCCATTGGTCTTTTGGCCAATTAGCTACCTGAGCTACACGCTCAAATGCTTCCAAGAAGTCATCAATATTGTCATTATCTGTTAAATGTCCAAACCTTAATGTTTCTTTGGACCATGGTCCAAAAGCACTGGCTAGACCCAGGCCTGCTAAACCTGTAGTAGGAGTGATGGGCTCTGATGTCTTCTTCGACTCCTTCATCCAAGCCTCCATCAACTCCATCAATGGCTTTTGCTGTGCCTCTAGTCTGGCGGCTGCTCGCTCTTGGTTCTCCAACGACAGGTCTTTCTGCCGCTCAAACTGAGAAGCGATCCAAGTGAGGACCTCCTTCACTTCCACCGTCATCATGCTCTCTGCAATGACAAAAGAGAAAAACAGACCACCCAAGTGCGGTACAAAACACGGTGCAGTACTCTTTGTCACTGGCTTCAGCACCGCCCCTCCCAGTACCAGTATCCTAACTAACCCCAGTTAGATACTTATTACGTGGTACTGGTGGTGCTTCTCGCTTATCTCAATGTAGGGTCTCCGCGGAACCACCATCTCTCCGTCTCAGTCACATTCAACCTTCAACCGAAGTCTTCCGGCAGACTTGAGAAATGTGCTGTTGCGGTCTTAATCCTTGCGCATGCGTGCTTAGTGCAGAATCCGTAGCAACTACGCCACTCTGTCATGTCCTCTCACCCTGGCCGGTGGCCGATGAGCAAGAGTGCTCGCCTTAATTGCCCTTCTGAATACTGTCCCCAATATGGCTGCCAGCATGGACTGCTGGGATATGTAGTTTCAGCTATTCTTTTGAGCAAGCAGTGTGACCACACGGTTTGTTTGGCAAAAACAGAGAAATTTATTTTTCAGGGTTTCCCCCTCGCATCAAATTCGTTGCACTAAACAGAGGTAAGGATAATTTCTCCCAAAGGCAAAGGATAAATAAACTCCCAACAGGCTTAACTCAAACAGACAGGAATTTCTTCTTCACAGTGTCAGCTCTTAGCTTCCTTCTGGTAACTACCTTCTAAAGCTAAGGCGGTTGACCATATCAAAGTTACTTAAACTTTAAACAAGTTTCTTTTCTTTCACAGCTTCCATAGAAAAGAGGTTATAACTGTTTTTAAACTTCCAGAAAGTTTATTTTCCTTTACAGCTTCCATAGAAAAGAGGTTATAACTGTTTTTAAACTTCCAGCAAGTTTCTTTTTCCTTTACAGCGTATGGAAACAAGACACAATTGCTCTCAAACTGCTAGCAAGTTTCTTTCCCTTCTCAGTTCATAGAAACTAGCTTATAATTGTTTTAGACAAACCCTTCCTTCACATGGGCTTGAGCTCAGCACATGTTCAGTTCGTTTGCCTTGCAATAAGAACATTGCATTTCTTCAGTATCACTTTCACATGGGCTTTCACACAATTCTATTTTCATTTCATGAGTAGACTCACTAGAGCTATCTTCCTGTGGATGGGTATCATAGGATTTATGATTTACACCCCGTAGCAGCTCATCCAGCTTTAGCAGCAAGTGTTCTCTCTGCTCTGTAGCAACAGGCTTTAAAGACGTAGTTTCTCTTTCCCTTATCAGCCTTTCAATATCTCTCACTGCTGAGTCACGGCAGTCACTGGCACACTTCTTATTTCTGTCTGAAGCTTGCTTTACAGCCCTCTGGCTAACACAGCGTTTGGCACTTTTTCTTAGTTCTCTAACCACTTCTTCAGAAAGAGCTTTGCTAGGAACTTTAGGCAAGTTATTCTCTCTACCTCCAGGGCTCAACTGGCTCCCCAAACTGTTTCCCCACCTGGGAATTGACTCCTCCAGCTTCCTTTCTCTGAGGTACCTTGAGACACTTTTCTGCCTTGATTCCAGGGCTCTCTGCTGCTCAGCTCCCAGCTGTTTCAGACTCTTTTGCTGCGTGCCTTCCTGCAAGTTCTGCCGTGTCTGTTGCTGCCTGCTTTGCTTCTCGCCTTCCTCTTCTCCCTCTTTCTCAAACACTGAAGCAGTTTTAAACTGGTGCTTCTTAGGCACCACGCCTTTCTCCCTGCACACGTGAGAGCTGTTAGGGCTCAACCTAGCTCTAACGTCATTAAGTGGGCGGGGCTTAGTACTAGCTGTAGTCTGCCTCGGAGGCTTGTGGTTACTATGGGAACTCTGTTGCTCTCTGCTTTTAAAGGCACAGGTCTCACTTTTTTCCCATTCCATCCCTTCTATACAGCTCTCCTTACCACTGTATATAGGTTTCAATTACATGATGAAGTTGCTATGTGCCAGCGAGTGAATTCTTGTTTGGAAGATATTGCAGCTTGGTTACATTCGCACCATTTAGTCCTGATTATTAAGAAATCTGAGGTACGGTCTTGTGGAAACCTTAGTGATGAGAGTCAATATTTGGGATTTTCTATTCGGGGTGTTCAACTACCCTGGAAAAGTGAGATTTGGGACTTAGGGGTCATCTTGGACAGTGAACTTGGTTTTCGGCAACATGTGTCGCAGGTGGTGTGTGTCACTTTTGCTAACTTGCATTTGGTTCAGCAATTGAAACATTATTTGAGTCAGGGTGCATTGCATAGGATGGTCCAGGCATTGGTAATGGCACACCTGGACTACTGTAACACACTGTATGAGGTCCACCAAAGAAGCACGGTACCACATAAACAAAAGAAACCCAGTACTAGTCCGTGGTGTCAAGAAAGGAGAACTTTATTTCACACAACTTTAGTCCAAACACCTGACACAGGCCGTGTTTCGAATCCTCTTCGTCAGGGGAATTCAGGCGTACTACATCCATAAATGCATGAACAAACAATAAATAAATAAATAATTAAAATGTTCATAAAAAACAATCAAAATAAAAAATCATATAAAAACATCAAATGAACAAAACAAACTGCAATAAAAGCATAAAAAAACAACAATGAGAAGAATCAATGTAAAACATTAATAAAATCATTAAAAAATATAAAAAAATGTTGGAATGCCCAAAACAAAATATCCTAAACAAATATACAACGATAAAAACATTGAATATAGACATAAATACAAGCTATACTAAAAGAATAATATCTTGTAATATGATCAAATGAGGGAGTGACAACTAAAAAGAAACCTTTGAGTTCTTTGGATGCTTTACCTTTCCAACAGGTTCAAAACAACTATGTAAACCTTGTGCCGAAAGGGAGGAGAAAAATAACCAACATCAAGAAACAGTGTAACAACGAAGCAGGAGTGATATAAAACTAATGATATTACCCAAGACAACAGGAGTAAGGTGAAAAAACACCTCATATATAATATGATAATTTTAGTAATTTCAAATGGATTATTATAGTATTGTGTGAGTGAATAAACACCAACAAGAGGGGGAAATAATGAAAAGTGGCAATTTAAAACTAGGTAAATCCCTCACATTAAAGGATGCTTTTGAAAGGCAGATATGCTTACAAAACTTGCATAGGAAAATTCAAAAATCTTTTAAATGGATCCACTTTCTTATCTTTATTAAAAAATGGTACTTCAAACAGTAAATTCTAATAAACAATGGATGTTCCAGACTATGTGTCCACCTAACGTATACAAACTTGAAGAAGGGCATGTCATGTAACTATAGTACTGCAAATTCAATATCCCTTAGTTGAACGATGATTCAATGTATCACTAGGTACATGTATCACTAGGTACATCAAACTATTAAAATCATCTAAAAATTAGCCTATTATTAAAGGATTGATATACAATACTACCACAGGGCAAACCCTCTTGTTGCAAAAAACCTTTACCTGCAGGATGAATTGTTTAATTGCAGTCACCAAGTGTTATCGGACAGAACCTTTCCCAGCCCGGGCGCAATGTTACTATTGCCCGTCAGAGTACGATCCAACTATTAGAAAATGCCCGCACTTGCGTGTTAAAAAAAGAAGTAGAACCGTGAGAAACTATGAACGCTTCTGATTGGAGGAACTGTGACCAATCGTACGCTGAGAAGCGGGACCCATCCAAACTAAATATCGCTACGGCCATATGTCAATCTGTATCAAAAACCTTTCAATACTATATCACAAGTTTAAAAACTTGGCATTTAAAAAAACGAATTTAAAAACTGGTGTCCTTTAGGGACATCCAAAATACATCATTACCCTTCTGTGCACAATTTCTGCTTAAATCAATTAGCACTATTGCATCTTTAGAGTGGCAAAAAAGGGGAAATAAACAAAATATTAAAATATTACTCTCATTCTGTCCATTGTATCTCGAAGATCGGCTCTATATTTAAAAACATCTTTTGCTTCTTAATAACCCAGCTGCAAAATCCATAAAGGCTCAAACCCTTGCGAGCCACCAAACAACAAAGTAAAATGACATCCTTAAAAATTGTCATACACTAAACTAACATTATAAATAAATAAATAAATAAAACCATAAGTAGTTGTAAATGATCCATTAAAACTATGTAAAAAACATATCTGTAAAAAACGGGTAAAGGAACCCATATAGATAAAACTAAATTGTACTCCTTGGACAACAGATAAAAGGATAAACCCCTTTAAAAGGGTCATGCATAAATAACCGCAATGATAAATACATAAAACAAATAAAAACATAAAAAAATATATTTAAAAAACCTTGAGCAGCCATAAAAACCATATAAGGATAATGGGGGTACTGTAAACAATATAGTTGGCTAAAATATATACCTGAATGTATCTTGGACAAATGAAACAAATTAACAAATTATATAAAAAAAATTTTTAATAAAAATTATTATGAAAAATACTATTGTGGAGGAGTGGCCTAGTGGTTGGGGCAAGGTACTTCAGGCCAGAAGGTCAGAGGTTCAAATCCCACTAGAGGACAGCAACCTTGGGCCGGAAGGACTGGGGTTTCTAGTCCCACAGGTGCTCCTTGTGGTCTTGGGCAAGCCACTTAACCCTCCATAGCCCATGTTCCCTGTAAAGTAGCTATCTCCAAGTTATAATGCCCTGTTCAATGTAATTTCAGTTTGTTCAATGTAAATCACACTGATGCAGAATAGCGCGGTATATAAGAGAATGTAAATAAATAAATATTATTATGAAAAATATTGTTACTATAAAAACACGAACAGATCCTTATCTAAATTCAACCCATTCAGAGTCAATGTATTCAACCTAGAAATATATTTCTGTTCCAGTCTCATTAATGTCTTGTCTACTATATTCCCTCCCTGCCAATATAATTTGACTTTTTTAATGACAAAAATCTTCACTCTTACACTTCGGATCGTTTTACCCACATATAACATCGGACATGGACATTGGATAACATAAATTACATGGGTAGTCTCACAATCTGCAAAATCAAGATCGTGTAATCTAGGGTCTGCAAAAGCGTGATCCTGTGGTGGTAATTCAGCATCAGCTGCATTGGCTTCCAATGAAACAAAAGTGTGTTTTTAAATTATCGGTCTTGGCATTCAAAGTATTGTGGGGAATTGGAGGAGCTCTTACACTGGTATGTACTGAGTCGGAACTTGCATTTTACAGAGGAATGATATTTGGTGTTGCCAGTTGGCTCTGAGGTACATCTATAGCGATGGCAAGCACAGATTTTTTCAGTGGCAGTTCCTATGTGGTGGAATTCTCTGCCAGTGGCAATTTGGAAGGAAACAAATTTACTATTTGTTGTTGTTGTTAAGTGCCATTGAGTCGGTGTCAACTCATGGGGACCCTCTGGATAGCTATCCTAAATTGTGTTCGGTCTTCAGCCAGGTGTCTCATTGTTGAGAGACTGGCACCTGTAGTTGCTATTATTGTATTGATCCATCTCATTGCCAGCCTTCCTCTTTTGTAGTGACCTTCTGCCTTGCCAAGCATGATGTCTTTCTCTAATGATCTCTCTCTTCGCATGATGCGTTCAAAGTATGAAAGTCAAAATCTTGTCATCTGAGCTTCTAAAGAAAGCTTAGGTTTGATTTCCTCTAGTACTGATTGGTTTGTTCTTTGTGTAGTCCATGGTATACACAGTATTCATTTGCCAGCACCATAATTCAAAGGCATTGACTCGATGGCACTTAACAATTAACATACCCAAACTAATCACAGATATGGCACCTAACTTTACCCCCTTAATGGCTAGAGGTGTTAATTAAACTTCACTGTCACCTTTAACATAAGAACATAAGATATGCCATACTGGGTCAGACCAAGGTCCATCAAGCCCAGTATCCTGTTTCCAACAGTGGCCAATCTAGGTCATACGTACCTAGCAGTATCCCCAAAAGACACAGGTTCCACAATGCTTGTATTGGGTCAAGCATTGATATCCTGGGTCCCTTTTTAATAATGGTTTATGGACCTTTCCTCCAGGAACTTGTCCAAACCTTTTTTAAACCCAGCTACACTAACAGCCTTTACTACATCCTCAGGTAACAAATTCCAGAGTTTGATTACACATTGAGTGAAAAAATATTTTCTCTTATTTGTCTTAAATAGTTTACCACTGAAGAGAAAAAGAAAGTACAGTGCATTTTTAATGTACGTTTTTACTTTACCTTCAGTGTAGTGCACAGTTTTAACTATTGTATGCTATGCATCTCATGATTTTATTACATCTTAAGTATTGTAAAAAATTAATGTAGAAGCAAAAACAAAAAGGATTTATGGACCAATATTCAAAGCCTTTAGCTGGCCGGCTAGTGGGGGCAGATCACATTATTCAGAGACACCACCTGGCACTATCCAGTTATGTAGGGGCAATCCATGAGCAGAGTGAGAGCAGTATTGGCACTAAATGGGTAAGTGTTGGCCTTTAACTGTTTAGCATGATTTTCAGCAGCCCTTGTCCAGAAAGCTCAGGCTACATGAAAAGCAGGTCTAAGCTGCAAACCAGATAAAGGCCAGCGGAAAACTGCTGTAAATGGGTAAGTGCTGCTGAATCTCCTGCTGTAATTTAAATGCCATGGCTGACAGTTTTGAAAACTGAGCTCTTAACGCTTATTTTCAATGCACTCGTATTACATCATCTCCACCCTCACTGGGATAAAGTCTGTGATTACCTTTTACCAGGGCCAGCCCAAGGGTTTCTGCTGCACTAGGTAGAAGCCCTGGCCGTGCCGCCCCCTCTAGCGCGCCCCCACGTGCCAAGCCGCATTACCACACACACATGGCCTATCGCTTTTGACCCCCCCTCCAATATAACTTCGGGGTTCAGAAGTGGCAGGCCACGAGTGCCAAAGAACATGGCTTGCCGCCGAGCCAAGCAGCCCCCCAGCTCCGCTGGAATCAGCATGGGGGTGGGGGAGGGGGTGGCAGGCCATGTGTGCTGGAGCACATGGCCTGCTGCACACAGAGATCTGGAGCTCTAGGCGGTCACCCTAGTAGCCGACCATGCCTTTTACCTGCAAACTTTTCACCAGTTTTCAAAGTGAAAAGACAAATGTACTTGCAAGTTCATGTTCAATTTATTTGATATATCATCAAACTAAGGCAACTCTCAGCAGTTTATAAAAGAAAAATTCCAGTAAAACACTGAACATACAAAGTACAAATAAGATAATGAAAAATCATAATATGTTAATTTTAAAAAACCCACTAAATGCAAATAAAATACAAATAAGTGAATACCTAAAGCCACATTTTAGAGAGGACATGGAGTGGAGAATTCCTAAAGTATTTTACAAGACCGTAGATCTGCCACCATAGATCCTCTTGTAACATAGGTGCAGGACTGCTGCCACAGAGAGCAGGGATGCCTAAGTCTACTCAGGTGATAAAATCAATTCTCCCAGGGCAAGCAGGATGAAGTCAGCCACAAGTGGTGACGTCATCCGACGGAGCCAGGACGGAAGTACTCTCACTAGCCCAGAAGGCTTAAGCCTCCTGGGCTGGACCGGTAGTCCCACCTCCCGCTCCGCCCCTAGCTGGCCAGTCTTTCGTCTTCCGCCTTGCCAGCAAGACGTTTTTTATTTTCACTCTCACACAACTAATTTAACTCAACCAAAGAATGAAGAAACCAGGTTTTTGAAAGTGCCCGGCCTGCTCTCGCATTATGGCCCATTCATATCCGATGCCTCGGATCTGAGCACTTAAAACTCCCTGCCTACGGCCCAATCTCGCCCCAGGCTTGATCCCGTCGGCTGCCCTCGCGGACTTCCTACCCTTGCCGCTGTGAGTGCCGCCGCTGCTGGAATTACCTATGCCTTGCCGCAGTAAGTACCGCCGCTGCAGAAATTCCCGACGCTCTGCCGCAATGAATAATGCCGCTGCTGAAATCACCCTGCTCTCTGCAATGAGTGCCGCAGCTCCAGGATTCTTCTATGCTTGCCGCAGTGAATGCCGCCGCTCTGGAATCACCGATGCTGTTGCTCCGGCCGGGGACGCGCCTTTTCAGGCCTCCGTCCCCCGCCGCGAGACCGGGACACCTTCCACGTGTCTCTCTATGGAAGCGGCCATCTTCACCAGGGCTCCCCTCGGACACCCTCCACGTGTCTCTTATGGAAGCGGCCATCTTGACCGGGGTGCCTCACTTCCGTCTGTGCCATCTACTTCCGGCCAGCCTCGGCACAGCGCAGACCGCATCAGCTTCAGCTCCTTCAGCGGCAAGCAGGATCAGCTCTCCTCAGCAGCACCTTCGTGCCCGGAGCTCTGGGCACCATCGGTACCGACGCCGATCGCGCGCAAACTAAGGAGAGCCCGCGCAGATCCAGGGCTCAGCCAAGATCCTCTGCGCAGATCTTCAAGGTCTCGGCGCAGACCTCTGAGCCGGAACAAGCACAGACACGGAGCAGGTCTCGGAGCAGGCGCAGACTCAGGCAGACACGGATTTGGCAGCAGTCACATGTCAAGGAGCCGGCTTAGATGCAAATCTCTGAGCATTTGCAAGGCCAGTCCATGGCGCAGGAACCGCCATCGCCCCAGGAGTCACAGCTCAGGTCGGGGCAGGAGCAGCGCAAAGTGAGTCAGGCGCAGCACCCCCTAGCTGGCCCCGTTCCAGAAGGTGAAAATCCCCAACGCCCCTGTCTGTGGGGCTGCCTTGGAGCCCCGGCGCCGTTGCGCTACGATGCTCGAGCACATCACAACCTCCATCTCCATCCCTACGCGATCTCCCATCAAAGTTACTTCAGCGCCGAGGACCACACCACCCTCAAGGTCCCTTTGCGCTGAGAACCGCTGCCACTGGAACACCCTCATTTGACTACACCTCCTCTTCAGAGAATGCAGAAGCCTCAGAGCCTTCCTCCATCTCTCCTGGTGCTGCAGGCTGGTGTGTGTGTGCCTCACCACCATACCCAGGTGACCCACTACACCCCTTCCTGCCGCGGGTTACCGCGGAGACAAGGGAAAGGCCAGCTGGCAAACCTGCCATCCGGAGCAGATGCATATGGGCAACCATCGTAGGTGGGGAAGTGTTACTGCCAGCTGCTATGAGCTTGTACAATGGCCTATGCCGCTTAAGCAGTTTTAGCCCCCCTTACTCTAGATGACGGGCTGGCCTGGGCCAGTCCCAGATCGCGCTCAGTGCCTACTCAAGATGCTGCACTGTGAATCGTTCGGGGGCATAGAATTCAGCACCCGGCGAACCCTTTCCATTCCCCCGATTGCTCCAGGGTAGTATGCGGACACTTGCATCCTCTCTCGGTGACCTTAGACAGCCGCAGCATCTTTGAGCTGGGTAGTACAATGGTTACATTGGCTGCTGA
Organism: Ichthyophis bannanicus; assembly: GCA_033557465.1. Lineage (NCBI taxonomy): Eukaryota > Metazoa > Chordata > Amphibia > Gymnophiona > Ichthyophiidae > Ichthyophis > Ichthyophis bannanicus. Next base: position 1,210,777,242 of record CM066032.1, read on the forward strand.
ACCATGGATCATGAGTTCAACCCCCAGCGGGTTAATGTGTCAGGCTGTCCGAAGGCATCATCCCTATCGCTTGTAACACGGGAAGCGCAATGGCTAAAGGTCATTCCGTCATCTCCCTGACAGCAGATATGGACATGGCGCAGTGGAGTTCGATGACAGTAAGGCAGAAGAGGATGGACAGGCACCATCACTCATCCTGGAGAAAGGCTGTGCCTGATCGGGCATCCTTTGAAATCAACAACTGCAAACCTGCCATTCTCCATGGCACCTTGCACAACCTCCTATGAAGGTGACCTTGCACTTAACCCTAGTGCCCATAATGGAAGGCCGGAAATTCACTACAGTCCCTTAACCTTCGCCACTCCCACAGCCGCAACACTAAGGCCAGTGGCAGCAGTGGGGAGCGGTACGCGCCACACAGTGTATTCAAGGTCGGGAGTGCGCTGGTTCAACCTTAGCCACGCAGAAATAACGGCACACCCCATGTCTGACCTAAACTGATAAATAATCTCCAAAATGACCTAAACTGATGACATAGATCTCATATCATCACACAGTCCTAACTCCAGGTCCCCAGGAGCAGACACAGACCCGGAATCAGGCATGACTCCCTTCAGCCGTGGACCAAAAAAAAAAAAAAAAAAAATCCAATGGAAGGGGGACCCAGGATATCAATGCTTGAATCCCTACAAGCATTGTGCATCCCTCTTGGGGGAAACTGCTGGATACTTGTGACCTGTATTGGCCACCTTGGAAGCAGGATACTGGGCTTCATGGACCTTGGTCTGACCCAGTATGGCATATCCTATATTCTCCTCATGCTCTGGTGGACGGAATACACGTCCCTTGTACAGGAAATCTGCCGATCTCCCAATCCCATGCAGCAATCCGCCAATGTGGATGCAGCAATCGCCGATTCCCCAACCCTAAGAATCCAGTTGCCACTCACAGAGATAAATGTGATGCACTCCCCTTTACTTCAGAGAAAATGATGAGCAATCCCTCTATTGCACAACCAGTAAACCAGGAGCCAAGGCTGGGCAAAATCGCTCCAGAGCCACACACATCGACATCAGGGTATGACCTGCACCTAAGAATGTGAAAGATGGCCCTCTGGGCCTTGATCAGTGCATCTGCATTCAGGTGGAGCCCCCCGAGGCCCCCCCCCCCACCGCTCATCGCAGTGGGCACGACCCTCTACCAGGCGACCGTCTTCATCATTAACCGCCGTGAAACCCTTGCGGGCCTCCCGCCTAACCATGCCACTTATCGGTCACGAGACCGCCTTCCACCGGATCGTAACGAGGAAATCACATCATCAACACCTGTTCTGTCGTGGTGTACATGAGCGCAAGATGGCGAGTTCAACCCGCCGTCAGAAGACATTGCGCGCCCTCTGCTACCAGCCGCAATGCTTCAATCCCCGGGAACAAGGGCACAACACCCCTACATTACTCAGGTCCCACCTGACTCTATATGCCTAAGACATCAGGGGTTCGGTGCCGCATCGCAACTTCATAGCTTTGACTGGCTCACTGTCCTACCCATTGTCCCTCGGCCCCACGGCTCTATGCCCAGGGACAAGGAGATTCAATCATTAGACAACATACCACGCTAAGGTAACACTCAGCTCTCAATACAGTTAAGATATGCAGACCGCATCAAGGGCACTACACAGCTATCTCAACCCTTGAAAATGTCAACAGTCGGTCCTTGCACTGGTAAGGAAATTACGGCAAGCCCTATTCCCTCTACTGATCGCTGGTCACCAATAAGTGGCCACAGTGTGGTGCAGTTGACAGAGCCAGCACCCCTAAGACCAAAGGGTCACAGGTTCAAATCCAAGCTTAGTCTCATGCCAGACCACAGGGTCACAGGTTCAAATCCAAGCTTAGCCTCATGCCAGATCAGTCCACATTCGCCACGGTGACTCATTGAAGGATTCTGTTTGAGACCGACACCTCAGTCTCCCTTGGGGAATCCAGGCGACCTGTTCTCTGCAGGCCAGATTCTTCCAGATTCTCTCCATTCCTGAAGACTGAACCTCCTTATACGGACCAGTCCAGTAACATGGTACCACGCCAGTCTGCCTGCATATGGCACCACGCCAGTCTGCCTGCATATGGCACCACGCCTGTCTGCCTGCATATGTTACAGGATCCTCTCTACGTTACCATTCCAGTAAAGCCTTAGGCCTCTCGTTACCAGAGATTACACTCTAGCCGGACTACGAGTGCTCAGGATCTGCCTAGAATACACGTTTTCCAAATTATCCATTACGGGTTAAGCCTTCTCAGCCATCCTGCCTTGTTAACGCCATTGAACTCTGTAGTCAGTACCTCCATCTCAAAAAACTTGCCTATGGGCCCCATTCTCGAGACCAACACCTTCTCCCAGCTTCCCTAATATGATTGGGCCGATTGGGTTGGGAAGAGCATGTCACGATTGGCTTGGGAAGAGCATGTCATTCCATGCCACCCATGACCACAACAGAAGCCCTACCAAGGGGGACTTCATGATCCTCGGTCAGCGAAGCAGTGACAGGACATATTCTGCAGAGGTTAGGCAACTATCACACCAATCCCTCACCTATGCATATACGGGCTCTCTTCCTCCATCCTTCCCTACCACATAGGCGAAAGGTTCGCCTCCCCTAAGCGTGAATCCAGGCCCACACACACACAATGTCTCGGCCAAGGTTCATCGCTCATGGTCTACTGCATGCTTGCACGGACCAGGGTAGAATTCTCCACCCTTCCCCCAAATAAGGCCACTTGGGTCACATAGCAAACACACCGCACCACCTGCCCGGTGGGCACTCCTGACCCTAGGGCATAACACAGATTCGCATGTTCTAGCGATCTCAAGGACACTTCTCACTAGTCATGAACTGACGTGTGGCTCAAGGCCCTTGCGATGAACTTCTCCCTTGGTCATCTGACTCCTGGGAAATTACTGAAACCTAACTCTCAGCCTCATCCAGCCTCATCCAGGATTGGCATGCAATCCTCAGCTGGGGATAACTGGATGATGGAGTAGCCTAGTGGATTAGTGCACTGGTTAACCAAAAGACCGCTGGTCATCCATCCAGACTTTTCAGAGACACTACCGTCTGGACGGTACAGACCACGACGGACTTGCCTTCCGACTATCCGTTCTGTCCGTGTGCGCTGGGCCGAGCCGTGTCACCTAACTCTCAGCCCTCATCTAGGAGTATGCCTTGTTAACATTGGGCCGAGCTGTGTCACCTAACTCTCAGCCCTCATCCAGGATTGTATGCCTTGTTACCATTGTTTCCTGTTAAACCACAGTTAGGCCTTGTTACTATTGTAACTCTGCTCAACCACAGTTATGACTTGTTACTATGGCAATCCTGCTAAGACACAGTTGTCTTGCTACTAAGACACAGTTGCCTTGTTACTTGAACACCTAGATAGGTGTACTTAATCTTGTTATTAACGTTTTAGACTAATTGCCACTAGCTCACTGTTGCTGCTGTTTACTACGTTTACTACGTTCCGTTGGACATTTTACTCCAATCGTTGTTCGCACAAGATTATTGCACAGTTCCTTGCACAGGCCTACTACCTGACCGTACTAAACCCTGTTGCACCCGCCCAACACTGTGTCTGTTCTTGGTTCCCCCGCCGCTGCCTGTGTAGCTAGGGAGGCACCACTTGTGGCTGACTTCATCCTGCTTGCCCTGGGAGAAATACGAGTTACTTACCTGTAACGTGAGTTCTCCAGGGACAGCAGGATAAGTCAGCCACACCTTCCCTCCCTCCTCCCCGGCGGGTACCCCTTGTCCGTTCCGCACCCTAGCTGCTGGAATGCCTCAGCTGGGGAAAAACTGGCCAGCTAGGGGCGGAGCGGGAGGTGGGACTACCGGTCCAGCCCAGGAGGCTTAAGCCTTCTGGGCTAGTGAGAGTACTTCCGTCCTGGCTCCGTCGGATGACGTCACCACTTGTGGCTGACTTATCCTGCTGTCCCTGGAGAACTCACGTTACAGGTAAGTAACTCGTATTTATGGAAGAACTATGAACTACTAGCTGATCCATGGCATTTAGTAAATCCCATGGAATGGGGCTACACCGTTTCCTCTCATTTCATGTATTTCATGATTGATATGGTTTTTAATTTCAAAATCTTTATTATCAAAACTTGTGTTTACAGCCAGTCATGTTCTTTTAATCTCCATTATGTGGCAGTCACCATGCAATTTGACTGGGGCTCAGGGAAAGCTGCTACCTCTAGGTAAAGATTTAATCCTAGTCTAAAGGGTAGTGATTTAAAAAGAATTATTGAGAGATCAATAGTGGAATTCTATCAGCTTAATGAATGTAGTCTGTAACAGTCTCTGTACAGTGAGAAGTCCTTAAAGCCACACTTTGGAGGGTAATTATTAATTATAGGACTAGAAGACATAAGAAGAGGAAAGTGGTCATGTCACAGTTGGAGAGAAAAATTAGACTTAAGGAATTGTCATACTCAGTCAAATGATCTGGTCCTACTTCACCAAGTGTAACAGCTTAAATACTGAGATATAAGTTAGGTAGTGAGGATGCTAAAAAGCTCATTTTTCAGTGTAAGGCCTACTACCATAAAAATAGGAACTTGCTAGTCATTTATCTAATAGCCATAAACTATAGGCAGTGTGTGTCAGCCATTAAGAAGCGGAGGATTAGCCTGCTAGTTCAAGCAACATGCTTAGAATAAGAGCAGGCCAGAATTCAAACCCCACTCCTTCTGGCCTTTGGCAAGTCACTTAACTCTCCATTTCCCTAGGTGCAGGCTTCTTAGATTTTAAGATCTCTGAGGGCAAATACCTATGCTACTTGGATATGACTCACCTTAAACGTCTACTAGGAAGGCATGAACAAAATAAAATAAAAATACAAATAATTAATTTGATTTGAACCAAAGCTGGGAGAAGATACATGTGGAGAAGTAACCTAATGGTTAGAGGAATGGACTGAGAATGAGGGAAGCCAACCATGGAGGGCCCGTCTACTAGGCGACTGCATAGTATGGCAGATCTCTGTGAGTGGCAGGTCATCTGTTTCAGCACACATGGCCTGCTGTCTGCCCTCCCGTATGCAGAGCTATGCCATGCCGGGCTGCTGCTAATTCCGGCAGCAGGGAGAGGATGACTAGGCTCAATGGCAGGCTATGTGCTTCAGAAAACATGGCCTGACATTTCTGAATCCTTTCAGTTATGTCGGAAGGGGTCAGAAATGGCAGGCCACGTGTGTCGAAGCACATGGCCTGCTGCTGAGCCGAGCTGAGTCATGCCCACCGCAACCTCATCTCCAGAATTTGCGGTAGCACGGCTCAACATGGGAGGGGCTGGCTCGGCATGCAGGGGGAGGGGGGCATGAATCAGGGGGGTTGTGGCACAGCCAGGGCTTCTGCCTAGGGCAGCAGAATCCCTTGGGCTGGCCCTGAAGCCAACTTTACATCCCACAGACACTCCTTGGTTCTTGAGCAAGTCACTTAACCCTCCATTGCATCAAGGACAAACTTAAGTTTTCAATCCCTCTGAGAGTAGGAAACACCCACTGTACCTGAATTTAACTTGCCTTGAACTTCTGAAAAAGGCATGAGATAAATCCCTTTTATGAAGGATATCTGTACTCACTTTAAGGCGTATTATGCCAAATTATCTAAATATGACTCTCAGACAAGCAGATACACAATACAAACATTTCTAGACTTTCTTCCAAAGCAATCACTTACCCCACTCTAGAGGGAGCTGTTGGATTGGGATATTTCATTGGAAGAAATAGAATTAACTCGTAAGACTTTGAATGCCAGGGATGAATGAATTTATTGTTGAGTTCTAGTTGGATTTTAGCAAGCTACTGCTTCATAGATAAAATTTGCTTTGGACACTTATTTTGGCTCAGGCTCAAGGCATATTTTTGAAGGTGATGAATGTTGTGTTTCTTAAATCTGACCAATGTTTTATATCTCAAGAACTACAGGCTAATTTCTTTAATCAATGTTGAATGTACAGTTTATGCCAATGTTTTGGCCCAGTGGTTAAGTGGCACATCAAATAGATTGATTCATCCTGATCAAACTGGTTTTATAAAAGGAAGGAATTCAAGTCATAATACCAGGTAACTGTGTGTGGCCCTTGCACCAAATGGGGTGTGACAAGCAATCCAGGTTTCCCTTCTTCTCCATGTGTGCCATCAGTAGCTGAGCCTTCCACTTGGAACCCTGACCCCCTCCTGCTGGGTGAGGCACAGCAAATACACTTCCACTCCATGAGGTTACAAGTTGTGCTTATGAAAGGTTTCCCCGGAGGTGGGGGTGAGGGGCTGGAGCTGAAAGAAATATTTAAAATTATTGCAAAGAGAGGAAATGGTAGTGGGAAACACCAGACAGAAAACAAAGTGGTTCACAAACGTTTTAGGCATGTTTCAGATAAGTGATAGCACCTATTGGGGAGGGTTCATTTTTGTTGTTGAGTTTGTCCGTTTGCACCTGTTTACATATGCTCCCCCTCCCCCCCCCCCCCCCCTTACAGGAGGATGAAGAACTGAGGAGGGAGGGTAAGGAGCTCCTTATCTTGCTTCAGCTCAGCTCCTCCCTACTCCATGGGCTTCTGTCTTCACAGCACATGTGACTTTTGATCTTATATCTCTTCAGCCCCTACTCCTCTATAGCAGGTTAGAATATAAGAGCAGAAATATGCCATACTGGGTCAGACCAAGGTCTATCGTGCCCAGTATCCTGTTTCCAACAGTGGCCAATCTAGGTCATACGTACCTAGTAGTTTCCCCAAAAGACACAGGTTCCACAATGCTTGTATTGGGTCAAGCAGTGATATCCTGGGTCCCTTTTTAATAATGGTTTATGGACCTTTCCTCCAGGAACTTGTCCAAATCTTTTTAAACCCAGCTACACTAACAGCTTTTACTACATCCTCCGGTAACAAATTCCAGAGTTTGATTACACGATGAGTGAAAAAATATTTTCTCTTATTAATCTTAAATAGTTTACCCTGTAGCTTCATTGCATGTCCCCTAGTCTTCCTATATTCTGATAGCGTAAACAATCGATCTACGTTTACCCGTTCCACTCTGTTCATTAATTTATAGACTTCTAACATATCTCCCCTCAGCTGTCTCTTTTCCAGGTTAAAGAGCCCTAACCTTTTTAGCCTTTCTTCATAGGGGTATCCTTCCATCCTCTTTACCATTTTGGTGGCTCTTCTCTGAACCTTTTCTAATAACGCTATATCCTTTTTAAGATGCGGCGACCACAATTGCACACAATATTCAAGGTGCGGTCGCACCATGGAACGATACAGAGGCATTATAATATCTTTTGTTTTATTCTCCATTCATTTCCTTATGATACCTAGCATTTTATTTGCTCTCTTGGCCACCGCTGCACACTGGGCAGGTTCTGGGTCACATATCTGTCACTCATTCTGATCTTCATCTTTGAACTTCCCTTTATGACTGCTCTTTCTCTCCTGGTGGTGATGGAGGGAGAGGTTCTTCTTGTTCCTTTGATGCCAGGCCTCTTCCTGTTTCAGGATTCAAGGGGACTTCTTACTGTATTCAGCCATCCTGGGGGTGTGGCGGGGGGGGGGGGGTCAGGGTGAGAAAGAACATTTTCCTCTGGCTTCCTGTTAGTGCTGGAATTGGAATCTTTAACCTGCTGCCCCTGTTCCTATAGGGGTTCTGAAGGGCTGGACTTCTCCACTGCACTGCCCTGGCTCTGGGGCTACCTTTCCTCATTTTATTGCTGCTAACCCCACTCTGCCTGGGAATGCTCCTGGAGATCTGCACTCCCTCTCTAAGTAAATCAAAACTATATTTTTAACTTGTTTGTACTGAGGCCAATTCCATTAATGCATGTCCAGCCCCCTGTACAGCTGGGCAGAATCGGGCTTGCAAAGTTAGACCCGATTCTGATCCCACAGTCACTGCGAGATTAGAATCGGGTCTAGCGCCTGGCATTCATCGCCATGGCATCACGGCTCCATTCATGAGCCATGATCCTTGCCCGCCGAACCTGGATGCCTGTTCCCCACAGGGGAACACACTGTACCCCCTCACCTGCGTCCTGCTGTATGTACAGGGAGGGTATTGACGGTGCTGGCAGAAGGATGAATAGCAGGGATGGACTCCATCCCCACTATTCGTGGGACAGAATGACTCCCCATGTGCACATATCATGCAGTCTTAATCATGTCCAGCAGCTGCATTATTTTTAGATTCTGAAAAAGCTTTTGATAGTCTAGTGTGGTAGGCTATGGCCTATGATAGCTTGCAAATATGAAAGGCCTGTAAGTTAGGCCCTGATTTCAACCCCCATCTTAGTAAGAACCAAAAATCTGTGAAAGTTTGAGAAAGCTGTTTTAAACTGCTTAATAAGAAGTTTTCATGAATACATAAATCTCTCATTATTCTCTTGTGTTCAGATGATAGAAATGTTTCAATACCTGCATTCCTAGAGCCAAAAACGACCTTGCAGTAGAATTGTATCCATACCTAGAAACTGTACCATTGTTAGAACAATCCTAGAGGAGGGAGCTGGGTGCTAGGCCCAGGAGGGATCTCCGATTGGACAAATGTAGGGGGCGTTGGAACCAATAGAAAGTCAGCATGTATCAAACTGAAAAGAAATGTATAAAATGAATATGTCTCTGTAAGAACTTTGTTCAGTCCTTTTTGAAGCTTGACTCTGAGCCTTGTGCACAATAAATTGGCTTGGACCCTGCAATTGACTCCTGGATTTATTCATTGTCTGCACTTTGCTGCTACATTAGAATGGTATTTGTTTTTCTACATTAAAGTGGTTTGGATTTGGAGAGTTTTATATATATATATATATATATATATATATGATCTCATTGTTTTACTCTTCTTCAGCTGCTTATATTTGGCTTAATTCTTCCCTTTCTGGTCCTATAACACTGAAGGGGAGGATGCGTCAAGCCTGCCCTTTCCCCTGCTACTTTTCAACCTGGCATTGGAATCTTTAGTTATTGTTATCTGTGACAATGTGAATATGCAAGGGCTACAGGCCTGGCAGTGTGACACGAAGGTTTCTCTTTACACAGATGATTTGATGGTTTAATTGTCAAATATCACAGCTTCTCTTCCAGCTTTATTATGTACTATATCAACCACTTTGCAATTGTCTCAGGCTCAAAGGTGAATTGTGAAAAATCTATAATAATGTCCTTGAAGGTATATTATATGAAATAGGATGTTTCTCAGTTCACCTTTCAATGGGGGGGGGGGGGGGGGGGGCTAAAGGGGCAAAATACTTGTAGCTTTTTCCCAGAATTGGAAAAGGCATTAGTTTGGAACAGAGAATGAATCCTTCAATAGGTCTGGGACATGACTGTTCAATGACTATTCAGTTACCCCACTGCATCTCTTGTGATGGAGCCGCCTTAGGTGGTACTAAAAATATCGCTTACTCCTTGAACATGCTTCCATGTCTAACTTCTTCTGCTTTCTGTAAAGCCTTAGAAGCCTGGTAAAGTAAGTTTCTGTGGAGTCAGAACCTTGCACAAAAAGTATTAACTGCCCTGATTTTTTTTTTTTTTTTGCAGTATGATCAAGTCTTTCTCCTTGGACAAGGGATGTTGTGCTTGCAAGATACTGAGGTGGACCAGCCTCATTGGGAGAATCTGGAACAAGAATGTAATTCTAGGTACTACCTAATTTTAGGTATGTTTTGGTATCCACTAGGCTGAAGAGTCATCTGATCATATCCTCTATGCAGCCTAGATTAATGGTTCTCAACCAGCATGTCACAACATGCACCCAGGAGGTGTATGGCAGACTGGCAGAACCAGCTTGATCTTTAAGCAGGACAGCACTGAGAGCACAAGAAGCGCAGCTGGCAGGAGATGTGGCTGCCATCATTATTACTTTGTTTATGCTGAGTTGCGCTCCTTCCCACATAACAGCATGGGGTTCTTATTAAGATTTCCGTTTAGAGTAAGCTCTGCACATCAGAAGTTAAATCAGTATGAAGAAATTAAGACTGCTAAGACTCGTGCAACTGCATCACCTCTGTGGGAATAAGGAAGAGGAGACAGTATAGGGAGATGTTAAACCATAGTAATGGAGAAGAGAGGGAGATGCCAAACTACAAAGATGAAAGGAGGGGGTTGGGAGAGAGAGAGATACTGGGCTTCAAGGGATGGGGGTGGAGAGAAAGAGAGAAGCGGAGATGCCAAGTTACAAGGGTGGGAGAGTGGAGAAAGAGAGACAGAGGGGAAAGATGCCAGCTTTCAAGGGGGGAGGGGGATAGATTACAGGCTACAAGGTTGGGGTGAAGAAAGAGAGAAAGAGGAGATTCTGGGCTACTAGGGTGGGGGAAAGAGGAGGAAGAGAATATGCTGGGCATGGTGGAACTATGTAGGGAGGTCATGGGAAAGTTGTCAAGGAGATGAGTGAGAGGAGAATGGTGAGTACAGAGGCTACAAATTAAAATTTTGGGAATTGGGCAAAGGATAAAAGGGAATAAGAGACCAAGGAAGGAGTGAGATGGGAAATGAGAGAGCTAGGTGAGAAAGTCTAAGCAGGATATGAAAGAAGAAGTTTTTGTAGATCTTTCCTCATGCTGTCCACTCTCTCAGAGTTGACAACATGAGGACAGTTCATGTCATCTGCAAAAAGGCAGACTTTTCCCTTCAATTCTTCCACAATATCACTCACAAATTCATTGGACAATATTGGTCCCAGAACCGATCCCTGGGGCATGCTACTACTCACCTTCCTTTCTTCTAAATGACTTCTGTTTACCACCACCTTCTGTCATCTGTCAGTCAACCAATTTCTGATCCAGTTCACCACCTTGGAACCCATCCTCAGGCTGTTCAGTTTATTGATAATCCTCCTATGAGGAACAGTATCAAAAGCTTTGCTGAAATCTAGGTATATCACATCCATTGCATGCCCTTGATCTAGTTTTCAGGTCACCCAGTCAATCAAATTTGTTTGTCATGGTCTTCCTTTAGTAAAATCATGTTGTCTTGGATCATGCAATCCATTGGTTTCTAGAAAGCCCACTATTCTTTCTTTCAAGAGCTCCTCCATTACTTTTCCTGCCACCGAGGTAAGTCTTACCGGCCTATAGTTTGTCACCTCTTCAGTATTGCCACTTTTTGTGACAAGCTACCACATCAGCCCTTCTCCAGTGCTGTAGAACTTCTCCCTTCTCCAAGGATCTATTAAAAATATCCTTTAAAGACCCTGCCAGAACCTCCCTGAGCTCTTTCAGTATCCTGGGATGTATTCCATCCGGTCACATGGCCTTGTCTCACTTTCAGTGAATGGTGCGGTATCTAATCCATTCCCATTTGTATAATTGTTAATCATACGTGGCCCTTTTCAGGATTTCTTTAGTGAATAAAGAGCAGAACTATTTGATTGGCATTTTTGCTTTTTCAATGTCACTTTCCATAAATCTTTCCTGGGCACTTTTGAGTCCTGCAATTCCACCTCTGGTCTTCCTCTTCTCCCAAATATACCTGAAAAAAGATTTGTCTACACACTTCACATCTTTAGCCATCTTTTCTTCTGCCTTTGCTTTTTCTATCCTTATTTGTCTCTTTTAGCTTTATCCTGTATTCTTTTCTGTGTTCCTCTTTCTGAATTTTGTGAAAGCTGTGTTTTTTGCCTTCATTTGTGCAGCCACCTTTTTGGTTTAACAATATAGGTTTCCCTTATCCCTTGTTTTTATTTATTTTCCTTACATATATATCCATTGCCCCTTTTATTGCCTCTTTCAGTTTAGCCCACTGCAATTCCATAAGAACATAAGATTCCACTTTCTTTATCTCTTCTCACCCTGCCAACTTCTCTTTCAGGTACTTTCCCATTTTACTGAAGTCAGCATTTTTGAAGTCAAGGACTTTGAGTTTGCTGTGATTGGACTCTGCCTTGGCTTTTACGTCGAACCACACTATATGATGCTCACTGCTGCTCACATGGACACCAACCTGGACATGCTATCTCCATTGGTGAGTACTAAATCCAGTGTCAAACTTTCCCTGATTGGTTCCATCACTATTTGTCTGAGCAATGCTTCTTGGAAGGCATCAACAATCTTTTTACTTTTTTCCAGATTTGAAGAAGGAATACTCCAATCCACCTCTGGTAGATTAAAGTCACCCAATATGATCATTTCTCCCTATCTAGCTACCTTTGCAATATCAATGCTCAAGTCTCTATCCATTTACTCAGTTTGAGTTGGAAGCCTGTAGACTACACCATTGTGAATGATAGAAAGAGGAAATGGCACTAACACAATTCACAGTGCTTCTCCTTTTCCCCACATCCCCTGCATTTCAGAGGCTTTAATTTTGCTTTTGCCATATAGGGCTACTCCTCCTCTTTTTCTGCCATCTAAATAAATTATAGCCAGCTATAGCTATGTCCCATTCATGAGACTCATTAAACCATGTTTCTGTAATGGCCACAATGTCCAACTTCATTTCCACCATCAGGGCTTTCAGGTCAGGAACTTTGTTGGCTAGACTTTGAGCATTTGTGCTCATTGCCTTCCAGCTATTGTTGGTTGGCTTGCTTGTATTTTGCATGGATTTTATTCTATACTCCTCTTCCCTCTTGTCATTGATGTGTGGATTAATATGATGACTATTACCAAAGTTATGATTTTGCTGGGAATGACATCCTAAACTAGATTTTTTTTCCATTTGTCACCCCCTTTCCCTAGTTTAAATGCTTGTCCACATATTGCCTGACTTTTTCACTTGGAGCCCCATTCCAGAAGGGGGCCGTCCGGAGGTCCCTGCTGAAGACGGGGCCATTAGGACCCAGTTCTGGTCCGCGGGAACAAAATGTTCCTGCGGGAGCCAGAATCAAGCTCGAGGAAGGCCTGGTGTGCCCCCTCTGCTTGTGGAGACATCCTCCCCGCAGACGCCCCCAGCATCTATGGTTCCAGCCCTCAAAACCCCATCCCCAACCCATGGCTGGCCTCCCACGGCCTGGACTGGGCAGCGGGGACCGCCCCCCCCCCGCATCAGTGAGGCAGCCGGAAAAGGCACTGTGAGAGAAAGCCCCCCCTCTCCCCCTCAGGCTGCAGCGAAGCAGCACTTACACATACCCTTTCGCCCAGAAAACCATTAGACCAGAGCATACCGGTCTAAGCAGGTCACTCGGGAATGCTTGATGAAAGCCCACTGTCCCCCCCCCTTCAGCGGCTACCGATTGGTGAAGAAGAGATACCTGGGGCGAATGGGAAGGTAGCAAGGGGGTTTGAGAATGTACTGTATATAAGACAGTGTGGGACGTCATTTGGGAGCTCAGATCTTTTGTCCAGGATGCCGGCACTGGCTATCTGAGTCTTGTGTACACAATAAAAGTATTTGTTTGCATTCTAGTCTGTCTGTGTGTTCCTTTCGTGGGTGTGGGAGACAGGGTTCCTGCTTCATTTTTTGGTGCATTGCCCGGGAAAAGCAACTCTTTCTCCTCGCACCCGCGGAGGGAACCACTCCCTGTGGTTCTGCAGGATGGAGCCTCGGCTGGCCGGTGACTGGCCCCCAGGACATCAACGTTCCTTGGCGCCACCAGGTCCCTTGTGTCTGGCAGGATTCCTTGACACGTCTGGCTGGTCGGTCCCGGCGGGCTGATTACTCTGTTTGAAATCCGGCAGGATAGACTGGCATCCAAACATTCTCTGGCCGGAGATCTGGTGAGTACTACTGCCTTTCTGTTTTGGGTAGTCCTGTGCATCTGGTATTCTGGAAATCCTGATATTCTGTAATCCTGTAGCGGTTTGATCACCCGCACGAGCGGTCCGAGTAAGGCCCCCGGGGAGGGGTTCTGAAACCATTGCTCGTCCTGTCTGTGCTGGGGGGGGAATAGGAAGGGTATATGTGTACCTATTGTTAATGTGTTAATGTGTTTCTGTCTTTTCTCCCTACGTTTCCTTCGTTGTCCTGTGTGTGTGTGAGATCCGAGCAGCTGGGCTCTCCAAATGCTCCCTCCTCCCCTTGGGAAGGTGGAGTCCGGGTTTCAGCAAGCATTCATTTGTCTCCTCTCAGATGTCCTGTTCGGTGTTCAGTGTCTGTCTGTTTGTCGGTTTAACCCTGTGTGAGCTGGAAATACTGCCAGTGTTACTGCATTGAGAATTGTGCATTGTGATTGTGATTAGAGCATATTGTGATTAGAGTATATTGTGATTAGAGCATGGGGGTGGGAGTGGCCAGCCTTAGTGAAGCTGTGGCCAAAATGGCTCCAGCGCTGCTACGAGGATCAGTGTAGAATAATGGTGGCAGCTGCCAGTCGCAGGAAGGAGCGAATACCTGCCCCTGTCTACCAGGGGCGGGATTCCCCGGAGGTCCCTGCACGCCCCCTCAATCTGCTTTACCCTACTGTCCCGTCCGTGCCCTTACAGGATCCGCCCCTAAGAGATGAAGAGTAAGGAGAACCTTCCCCCGGGGCGGGTGAAGCAGGACTTAGGGAGGATTCTGTAGATTCCAGCTCCTCATCAGATTCCCTTTCTCATAGTGATACGCCCCTACAGACTCCTCCATCATCCTCCTCTCCACCTCCTACTCCAGGTACTGCCTCCAGTGTCATAGCCTCACCCCCTGAGAGCAGCCCGGCTGAGCTTCAGTCCACCCCGCTGGCCCAGAGCCTGCAATCAGCTGCTGCAGAGAAGCAGACAAAACAGGATTTCCAACTGCCTTTACGACAAGTACAGGGACTCCCGTACCTTGATGCTGCCGAACGGGTGGCAGTAGGACCTTCTAGCCTGATATATGTTCCTTTCTCTACTACTGACCTGCTGAATTGGAAAACCCATTATGCCTCCTATACTGAAAAGCCTCAGGAGTTGACAGACCTTATGACCAGTATTATGCAAACACACCAGCCTACTTGGTCAGACTGTAGACAATTGCTTTCCACCCTATTCAGCATGGAAGAACGAGCATGTATTGTGCGGGCCACCCTCACGTGGCTGGAAGCACATCCTGCAGACGCTGGGGTCATAAATCCCCAGCAGCAAGCAACTGTGGATTTCCCGAATGAAGACCCTCGATGGGACCCGAATAATCCCGACGGAGCACGGGCTCTCACTCGCTTCCGGACCGCGCTCCTTGAAGGCCTCAAGAAGGGAGGGCAGCGGGCTATGAATATCAGCAAGACTGCAGAAATCCTCCAGCTTCCTGATGAGAGCCCAGCAGCGTTTTGTGAGCGTCTGTCAGAAGCGTATCGACTGTACACCCCTTACGATCCTGAGAATCTTCGTATGGTGAATACCGCTTTCGTAGCACAGGCCCAGGGTGATATACGGCGGAAGCTGCAGAAATTGGAAGGATTTGCGGGAATGAACGCTGCACAATTGATGGAAGAGGCACAGAAGATCTTTATAAATCGTGATCAGGAGCAGAAGCGAGAATCTGAGCGTCGGATGAAGAAGAAGGCAGATTTCCTAGCAGCTGCCCTGACCAAAGGGCCACCAGTATCGGTCTGGACCAAGGACGGGAGCAGGGGGACGAGGACGAGGACAAAAGAGGCCGGGATTTCTCCTGGGCCCCAATCAGTGTGCATACTGTAAAGAGGAGGGGCATTGGAAGAATGAGTGTCCAAATCGGAGGGGGCAATATCTGTCCATGAGGGGCGCAAGGGTACACACCACACAAGGGCGGGGCCAGCCCATGGTATATCCACACGATACCTTCCCGCCCCCTCCACCAGATCTTGAAGGCCTCGCAGCAGTGGAATATTATGGCTCGGATGAAGACTAGGCCAGACCGGGCTCCAAGCTTCTGTTGGGTCCCCAGGAGCCTATGGTCAAGATGAATTTAGGGGACCAAGAAATGCAGTTCATGGTTGATACCGGAGCAACACACTCAGTGGTTACTCAGCAAATGGCCCCGATTTCCTCCCGGACGGTAACTGTAGTGGGAGCCACAGGAGAAAGAGTGCAATGATCCTTTCTGCAAAACCGCATGTGTCAGTTGGGGGGACGGACTATCACCCACCAGTTCCTGTATATGCCTGAAAGTCCTATACCCCTGTTGGGGAGGGATGTCCTGGCGAAACTACAGGCCCAGATATCATTTGGGCCCAGGGGCCAGGCTGAGCTCGACATACCCAGCCTGGGCCCAGCAGTTTTGGTATTGTCCGTCCCCCGAGAAGAAGAATGGCGGTTGTTCGAGGACAAACTCAAGCCTGATGTGATTGCCCTGGATAAATGGGATGCGGTACCCCCAGGAGTATGGGCAGAAGGCAACCCTCCCGGAATGGCCATCAACATCCCTCCTGTCTGTATCGAGTTGAAGCCAGGAGTCTCCCCAGTACACGTGCGGCTGTGGAAGGAATTCATCATCATCTGGAGCGGCTCCTGCAGTATGGTATCCTGCGGCCCTGTCAATCAGCATGGAACACTCCTTTACTATCCGTCCGAAAGCCAGGTACTACCGACTACTGACCTGTGCAGGATCTCCGTCGTGTCAATGACGCCGCTGTCACTCTGCATCCAGTGGTACCCAACCCCTATACCCTGTTGGGTCTCATCCCAGCTGCGGCCTCTCATTTCTCCATACTAGATCTGAAGGATGCCTTCTTTTGCATACGTCTGTCTGCAGAAAGCCAACACCTCTTCGCCTTTGAGAGAGAGGACCCTGCCACTGGCAGTAAGACCCAAGTAACCTGGACTCGCTTACCACAGGGGTTCAAGAACTCCCCCACTATCTTCAGTACTGCTCTGGCCCAGGATCTTGCTGGTTACCCCCCGGGAGTGCCTGGGAGACGAGCCCTCCTGCAGTATGTTGACGATCTGTTGGTTGCTGCTGACTCTGAGACTGAATGTATTCTGGCAACCACAGAGCTGCTACAGTTGTTGTATAACGCAAGCTACCGCGCTTCAAAGAAGAAGGCTCAATTATGCCAGTTGGAAGTGAAGTACCTGGGTTCTACCTGTCTAAAGGAAGACGGCGGTTGGGGAAAGAATGGAAGGAGGCGGTATGCCGGATCCCTGAGCTAACATCTCGCAGGCAGGTACGCGCATTCCTCGGGGCTGCAGGATACTGTCGCATCTGGATTCCCAACTTCGCCAGGATTGCAAAGCCCCTCTATGAATCTACGAAAGGCCCAGAGACGAGTCCCCTTGAATGGGGACCAGACCAACGGGGGGCCTTCGAACAGCTAAAGAAGGCGTTGCTATCGTCACCAGCCTTGGGCCTTCCGGATGTCACTAAGCCCTTCACTCTTTATGTGCATGAAGCAGCGGGCACAGCTCTAGGGGTCTTGACTCAACAGCTGGGATCCTGGCTGCGCCCGGTCGCCTACCTGTCTAAACAGCTGGATCCAGTGGCCAAGGGATGGCCACCCTGTTTAAGAGCGATAGCAGCAACAGCTCTATTGGTGGAAGAGTCGGATAAACTATCCATGGGCCAAGACCTCTTAGTTACCGTCCCACATTCTGTCCAAACTTTACTGGAACATAAAGGAAGCCACTGGTTTGCCAGCTCCTGAATGTTAAAATACCAGAGTATGTTATGGGGAAACCCCAGAGTGCGGATAACCACCAGTCAAGCCTTAAATCCTGCCACATTCCTGCCTGTCGGCCCAGGACCACCTGATCACGACTGCCTGGAAGTAATGGACATGATCTTTTCCAGTCACCCTGATCTGACAGGCGTACCACTAAACAACCTGGATGAGATCTACTTTGTGGATGGAAGCAGTCTGGTAGTGGAAGGCCGCAGGTGTGCGGGGTACGCGGTGGTGATGCTGGAAGTAGTTGTCGAAGCTCAGCCATTGCCCTCGGGCACTTCCGCACAGAAAGCAGAACTCATTGCCCTCACCCGTGCTCTAACCTTCATGTAAACATATACACAGATTCCCGATATGCCTTCGCCACTCTCTATGCCCATGGTGCTCTATATAAAGAAAGGGGGTTGATCACTGCAGCTGAATCCGAAATTAAGAATGGTCCCCAAGTAGTGGCCCTGTTAGAAGCAGTCTGGTATCCCAAAGCTGTAGCAGTCATGCACTGTAAGGGCCATCAAAAGGGGAACGACGGGATAGCCAAGGACAATAGACGGGCTGATGCAGAAGCCCGGCGGGTCGCGATTGCTTCTTTGTCCCAGCCCTACTCTGAAAGCTCCGAAGATTTGCAAGCCCCCCTGTTCCCAGTCCCATTAATCCAATGGGCCAAAAGATACACTACACGGGAAATGGATTTCTTCTGTCAGGATGAGGGTGGGGTATTACATTCCGATGGTTAGATACGATTACCTGGAAAGGGAACAACCCCAGTGATAGTCATCCCAGACAGCCTTGCCCCAGCTTTCCTGTCATCTTTCCATCAGACTACTCACTTTGGCAAGACAGCCATGGAAACTAATCTCCGCCCATATTTCTTTATTTCCTGCTTATCTTCCCTGGCAGCCGCA
The DNA here is from genome assembly GCA_033557465.1 of Ichthyophis bannanicus. Lineage (NCBI taxonomy): Eukaryota > Metazoa > Chordata > Amphibia > Gymnophiona > Ichthyophiidae > Ichthyophis > Ichthyophis bannanicus. The sequence goes on from CM066032.1 coordinate 1,210,795,660, forward strand.
ACTGTTAGGCAATGTACCATGTGTGCTAAGAACAATGCTCGCCAGGGTCCTTGCCAACCCCCAGGAGTGCAGTCCTATGGGGTCACCCCATGGGGAATATCCAAGTTGATTTTACAGAAATGCCCCGAGCAAATGAATACCCATATCTGTTAATTCTGGGTGGTACATTCATGGGGTGGGTGGAGGCCTTCCCAGTCCATACAGAAAAAGCTAGAGAAGTGACAAAAGTGCTACTGCATGAAATCATTCCCCGTTTTGGGCTTCCAATAGTAATAGGACCTGCATTTGTGGCCCAGATAGTACAACAGGTAGCCAAAGCCTTGCAGATTGATTGGAAGCTACATACAGCTTACCGTCCGCAGAGTTCAGGGAAGGTGGAACGTATGAACCGTACCATTAAGATGCATTTAGCAAAACTGTGTCAGGAAACCACCTTGAAGTGGCTCCAATTGCTCTCCATAACCCTGCTTCGTATACGCTCAGCCCCACGAAAGGGTATTGGTGTTTCCCCCTTTGAAGCTGTGTATGGCCGCCCTGCACCCCTCATACAGGGCGTCCATGGAGACTTGATTCAGATAGGTTCTCAGTTCTGTTTTGCAGGAATTGCACCAGTAGATTCAGGAGCGGCTCCCCATCCACCTGACGGAACCACTCCATACACATCAACCTGGTTCGTGAGTGTGGGTCAAGGACTGGAAGAAGGATCCGCTGACCCCCAGTGGCGAGGCCCGTATACCTTTCTGCTGGCTACCCCGACAGCTATCAAGGTGGCTGAGATTACTCCGTGGATTCATCACACCCGTGTCAAGGCCGCAGCGCCAGAACCCATTCCGGCCTGGACTTCTGTCACGGTTCCAAACCAGCCTCTGCGTTTGACACTAAACAGAGATACTTCTGCCTAGTGACAGCTAACACATCTGGACTGCTTAAGAGACGAAACCACCCCAAAATGCATGGAAGTGCCATATTTTTACTGCTATCCTGTGGGCCTGTTTCCAGCCGAGCACGGGGACTACTAACACAGCGATATTACTTGCCCAAACTGCCTTAAACATGACAGACTTTTGCATACGTAACTCTCTACAAACTGGGGTTTTTCTATCAACCTGTCTCATTGCTGTACCCTCCAGTTTATGTGAACTGCTGAGTTTTACCATATTTACTAGTCTGGACTGTAAACAACCTGACATGTCATTTTTTACCCTCCTCTATAGTATTGGAGCCACCCAGTCTACCTCAGCTTTTAACCGAGTTTCTTTCTCCCTGCAGGTAGTCTCCACCCTTAATGCTACTGATTGTTTTATTTTTGTAAATACCAAGACAGGAGGGTTTAATGTGTCAAATACTGAATTATCATGCCACTCTGTTACAAGGGTTGGCCATAGCTCAGCGGTTGAGATCATACTCGAAAAAGGGGGGAGTGAGGCAGCCGGAAAAGGCAGCTGTGAGAGAAAGCCCCCCCCCTCTCCCCCTCAGGCTGCAGCGAAGCAGCACTTACACATACCCTTTCGCTCAGAAAACCAGTAGACCAGAGCATACCGGTCTAAGCAGGTCACTCGGGAATGCTTGATGAAAGCCTACTGTCCCCCCCCCCCCTTCAGCGGCTACCGATTGGTGAAGAAGAGATACCTAGGGCGAATGGGAAGGTAGCAAGGGGGTTTGAGAATGTACTGTATATAAGACAGTGTGGGACGTCATTTGGGAGCTCAGATCTTTTGTCCAGGATACCGGCACTGGCTATCTGAGTCTTGTGTACACAATAAAAGTATTTGTTTGCATTCTAGTCTGTCTGTGTGTTCCTTTCGTGGGTGTGGGAGACAGGGTTCCTGCTTCACCAGGACCCAGCTCCGGGGGTAGCTAACCTGCCCCGATCCTGCAGATTGTGCTGTTATACTTCTCCTGAGAAGGAGCTGAATCCTAAAAAGAAAATATGGGAGCAGATTCAGCCTGACCTTCATACCATTGATGAGTGTGTTGCTACCTACAAAGGTGTGCCAATTGAAGTAGAAGGGAAGGGAGTTTGCAGGGCACAGACCATGCCCAGAAGCGGAATTAAATAAAACTGTTCTGTAATTAATTACACAGAGCTGTTTGGGATGAATTACATTAAAAATAAAGCAAGCAAAATAAAATAGACTCATATCTTCAGTAAAAAAAAAAAAGGAGCAATATAGTATAGGGGGTGAAGTACTTTTGTCCACTAAAGAAGAGCGGGACCTAGGCGTGGTTGTGTCTGATGATCTTAAAGTAGCTAAACAGGTAGAAAAGGCGACGGCAAAAGCTAGAAGGATGCTTGGGTGCATATGGAGAGGAATGGCTAGCGGAAAAAAGGAGGTGATAATGCCTCTGTATAAGTCTTTGGTGCGACCTAATTTGGAGTATAGTGTGCAATTCTGGAGACCGCACCTTCAAAAGGATGTGAACAGGATGGAGTCGGTGCAGAGGGTTGCTACTAAAATGATTAGTGGTCTTTATTATAAAGCATATGAGGACAGACTTAAGGATCTTAATATGTACAACTTAGAGGAAAGGCGGGATAGAGGTGATATGATTGAGATGTTTAAATACCTCCGTGTCATAAATGTTCAGGGAGAGAGCCTCTTTCAATTGAAAGCAAGCTCTGCTACGAGGGGACATGGGATGAGGGTGAAGGGAGATAGATTCAATCAGGAGTGATATGCGGAAATATTTCTTTACGGAAAGAGTAGTGGATCTGTGGAATAGTCTACCAGTGGAGGTGGTAGAGATGAGGACAGTAACTGAATTCAAAAAAGCATGGGACCAACACAGAGGATCTCTAAAGGTAAAAAGGGGACTGTTGTAATTGTTGATATGGAAGGACAGACTAGATAGGCCATGTGGTCTTTTTCTGTCGTCATATTTCTATGTTTCTATGTATAAGCAGCATGCCCCAGCAGGCCCAGCAACACGTACAGGGCCGTGATCTGAATTGGCCTTATACATGCTGCGGGTGGCCTGTCCCTGCCCTGCCCCCTGCCGGCTGAAGCACAGGATGTATAGGGAGAGCCGGTAGTGGAATAGAGTCTAAACAGATTATGGAGCTGCCCGTCCCTGCGGAACTTGTAGCCTCACAACCCGTGTTCTAGAATGAGGGCCTTAAGATTCTTTTTCTGCCCCAGAGAGATGCAGTCCACCAACACAGTATAGCCACTTGTTGTTTCATCTATTGCCCCATTTGCCTATATTTCTAAATTTTTCTCGTTTATACTAGGTTTGGAGCCACATATTAAAGTTGGTTATGTGATGCAGCCTCTCTCCCCCCTTATCATGAACCGGCAAAATTTCTGAGAATGCTATAGTGCTGACAGTTTTTCTGCCAGAATATGGAAGTCCCTTTGTACTGCAAAGGTACTGTGTCTAGCCAGGTCATTTGTACCCAAATGGATATCGACATCAATTTTGGAATGCTTACTTTCTGCATTGACTATGCTAACAATTTGGTTTGTGTTCCTGTTGGCTAAGAACCTAGGGGGCATTTGACCATCTTCTGCCCCACCAGAAGCTGATGCCCTAGGCGACCGCCAAGTTTGCCTAGTGGTTGGGCTGACCCTGCATTCAGTTAAAACTGGGGCAGCTGGTGGGCAAATGGGGGGGGGGGGGGGCAGTTCCAGTCTCTATCTGGTCAATGACAATATTCAGCTGCTAGCTGGATAGTTAAATTCAATAAAATTACGGCAGGTCAATGACTGCTCTAACTTTATCTGGTTTTCGCTATCTAATTAGTGGCTTATTACTGGCTGGACAGCGACCCTGCTGTCAAGTGAAAACGGATATTCAGCACCAGACATCGGATGGGTTCCAATGCTGAAGATCGAATGTAGATAAAGCAGCATTGGCTACATGCTTCAGTGAGGAATGCCTGCTTTAAAAGCACCTAGCCACCGCTGCTGAATATTGGCTCATATATGTTTAAACGGTCCCTAAGTGATCAGTAAAATAAAAGATAATTATGATTCCCTAATTAGTGAGACCATACCTCCCCACATACTCTCAGCCCACTGTTTTTTTTCTTATAGAGCTCTTTCACTGTAACATTCTCTGTGCTCTTTCACAGCACTTTTCCTCTGGTGACCAACTCCTTTGCCCAATGATTGCTGAGACTCTGTCCAGCTTAACCAATCTGACCCTTCCACAAGGCTTGCCCCTCCTTATAGGACTCCAACTCAAGGTCAGTCCTCCAGGTTGTTAAGCTTGACTAGGCTACATTCAGTTTGGCTACCACTCTTTTATATGAACATTTTCAAATTTCATCTTTAAGGATTCTCAACACTCAACTTTCACTTTCAACTAGTGGAAAAATAATGTGGGCCATTTTATTTCGATACTATTATCTCTTTCACTCTTTATTCGAACTAGGAAAAATCTAATTTTCCTGCATCTTTGGCCCAGTATCAGGGCTCAGTCTCCCAGCCACTCACAAACAGGTGTCCTTTCTTTTCTTCCCTAGTGGTCTCTGCCTGCAGTTTCATATCTATGGTGATGCCATTGCTTCTATGGTGCGGTCATGGCATTACTATAACATTGCTATGGACCCTCCTACTTTGGCTTCTCTTTTAGCTTGGGATTCTGTGTTTGCTAGAATTTTGAGGAGCTTTGGCATATCAGCAAGCTTCTGTCTGAGGCCTGGAGCCATGAGAATCTATGGCCACCAATACAGGAGAGAAGGCTCTTGATGCTGACTTAAAAATATCATAGGTCACTCTGATCATGTGCCTTGTCCTCAAAGCTTGGATACTGGAGGGATGACCTTGGTTTCGCTGAACCTGCCTGAAAATTCCTCTGTTCAACCTATCAGGAAGAAGGTTGACTTTGTGTACAGACCAGAAGGCTTCCAGATTGGTAAGCAATAGCTTCCTCATCATTCCATGGTGGTCAAATTTACTCTCAAAGGGGACAGGAGTTCCAAGCCACACTCTTTGATGCTCCTGAGGAGAGAGAGTCTTAATGTGACTAGGCCTCGAGTGAGAGCATGGAGACAGGGGATCTTCAATGCCTTTGTGAAGCTTTCTCTCCAATGCACTGGAGATAAACAGTGCAGTGACAAGACCCTTTTGAGGTCTGAATGTTGGTCTCTCTTGCAGGCAGCGTATGAGTCTCAAGCATCAGCTGCATCTCTCGATGCACAAACATAGCATCATGTCAAGCAAATTGGAATAGGTGCAGAGAAGATCAACCAGGATGGTAAAGGGGATGGAAGGATATCCCCTAGGAAGAAAGGTTTGAAAGGTTAGGGCTGTTCAAATTTGAAAAGAGATGGCTGAGGGGAGATATGAGGTCTATAGAATGATGAATGGAGGGGAATGGGTAAACGTAGATCAGTTATTTACTCCTTCAAAAAAGTAGAAAGACTAGGGGACATGCAACAAAGCTACAACGTAGCATAGTTAAGAAGAATCAAACTCTGGAATTCATTACCAGAGGATGTAGTTAAAGCTGTTGGTTTAACTGGGTTAAAAAGAGGTTTGGATGAGTTCCTGGAGGAAAAGTCCACAAACCATTGTTGGGATGGCCAGGGAAGTCCACTACTTGCCCCTGGGATGGGCAGCATGGAATCTATATACCTTTTGGGAACCTGACAGGTGGTTGTGACCTGGACTGGCCACTGTTGGAAACAGGATACTGGGCTTTATGGACCCTTGATCTGACCCCTTATGTTATTATGTTTGAAAGTTCCCATGGTGATGGCTGATTTCTTAATTAAATGTCATCCTTTTGATATATAAACTACCAAAATCACCTTAAAATCACAAAACGTTTCCCCAAAATAACCTCCATACAGCATCCCAGTGCTCCCAGTGGTTTCCTAACCATTTTGAACCCTGGAGAAGTGCTGCTGCAATTTAAACCCATTTTTAACATTTGTTTCCTATCAGCATTAGGTCTCTTCTCGCCTGGTGCTACTGTTCTCACTCATTCTTTGCACCAGCAATCATTTAAATCCTTTTTATAGTGCTGTCAACATCTCCTGTAAAGCAAGGTTCTGGCCCTTTAGAGCTCCCATTCCCTGTTCCTCGCTCCTCAGTCCTCTCTACTTCTGTGCTTGCTCTGCTCTTTCTTCCCATCGTGGACATCTCCATAGTCTCCCTTTTTGATGCTGAGGTCCCTTTAAATTTAAAAGCAGCTCTGTGTTGACATTCCTCCCAAGCCCCACACCACTGCTCCGGCTGCACAGAGTACTGCCAAAGCCTCGGTTCACTGATCTTTCTTTTTTTTTTTAATGCCGACATGACCCTTTCAAATTTCGCAGCCTTAGCACCATTCTGCCTCCCTCTCATTTGCTGCCCAGTGCCACTTACAGCCCGGGCCCCAGCAATACAGTCGATGCTGTGATTGTGGGTCACAGGAACCTATCGGGTTCCAAAAAAGGAACACAGATTCCATGCTGTTTATCCCAGGTTTACTATGACTTCAAAAACACCACCATAAATTTTAGGATGTTACGAATGAGTTCTTGATGCAGGGAGTCTACCCAGATATATTGGGAGATGTCATCCTGAGACCCATTCCTAAGGATAAGAAGCTGAGTATGGCTGAAGTTACCAACTTTCATCCTATAACCAATATACCCTTACTAATTAAAGTCCAAGAAACAGTTGTAGCAAACCAATTAACTTCTTATTTGGAAAGATTTGATATTTTGAGGCCATATCAATTTGGATTTAGGCAAGCTTACAGCCCTGGATTGTTATTAGGTGTTTTGGTTTCTGAAATAAAGAAAGCTTTGGCAAATGGTTATTTGGAGGTTATTCTACCATTTGATCTAAGTTCAGCTTTTGTTCTAGTAGATCACGATGTGTTAATGATTTTAATGGAACATATGGGGATTATGGGCGCAGTCCAAAGTTGATTTTATCTTTTTTTGAAGGATTGAAGATATCAGGTAGTTTGGCCAGGATAGTTCTTCAGGGTGGGATGCCTGCTGTGGGATCCTTCAAGGTTCCCCACCATCACCAATTCTCTTTAATGTAGTTATGACTACATTAGGGAGTGCTTTCAAACAAATTAATTTAAAACTATATACCTATGCAGATGATACCTCCTTGTTGTTGACTTTTTTTCCATCTTTTAAGGATTTTTATTCAACTATGAATGCTGCTATAGTACAGTTGGAAGCTTGGGCAAAATTATTACAACTACAAGTTAATATTTCCAAAACAAAGGTTATATGCTTCAACAGGAACAAATCATTACTGGAACCTTTATTGTGTGCATTGTCACAATTACATTTGAAGATGGATCTTGTTTTATAGATACAGATAGATACAGAATTGACATTCGAGGCTTATGTCAGCTTAATTGATTCCAAAAACTTTTATAAGTTACATCAATTGCGTAGATTAAAAAGTTAGTTTTCCAAAGAACATTTCCAACTAATGGTGCAGAGCTCCATATTATCATATTTGGATTATGGAAATTTATTATTTCTGAATTGATCTCAACATCAGATCAAACAACAACAACTGTGCCAAAACACAGCTGTTCATCTTATTTATGGGGCCCCATGGGGTACTGCAATAACCCATTATTTTGTAAATTACATTGGTTGAAAGTTCCAAATTGGATTCGATTTGTTTTTCATTTTTTATACAGATTTTTTAACGATTTTAACACAGAAATATAGAAACATGACGATAGAAAAAGTCCACATGGCCTATCTAGTCTGTCTTTCCATTTTATTCTAGAATACTTCTCATTGTTATTACTTACGCTTGTGATATGTAAATCTAAGCACCTACAATCAGCCAATACTTTATTGCATCAATCATGCAGAGGTGCCTATTTAAAATCATGTTTTATGCATACCATTTCATATATGGCGGGCCAGCACTGGTCAGATTTGCGTAAATAATTGAAAAGTATTTCTTAGATCTATCAGTTTTGCAAAAGATAGAAAACTTGGTTGTTTAATTTTAATTAGAGTTCTCTCCTTGTTTATGATGGAAGGAGATGGAAGGATATCCCTATGAGTAAAAGCTTATAATGTTATGGCTTTTAAACTTAGAAAAAAGATGGCTGAGGGGAGATATGAAAGAGGTTTATAAAATAATGCATGGATTGGAACAGGTAAACATAGATCTGTTTTTTACTCCTTCAAAAAGTAGAAAGACTAGGGGATACGCAATGAAGCTACCATTAAGCCCATTTAAGATTAATAGGAGAAAAAAAATGTTCACTCATAATGCATAATCAAACCCTGGAATTGGTCACTTGAGGATATAGTAAAAACTGTTAATGTAGCTGTGTTTAAAAAAGGTTTGGACACGTTTCTGGAGGAATAATCCTAAACCATTATTAAAAAGGACCAGAGAAATCCACTGCTTACCCCAGGATAAGCAATGTGGAATGTGTGTATCTTTTTGGGAAAATGCCAGGTACTTGTGACCTGGATTTGCTGCTGTTGGAAACAGGATACTAGGCTTGTGGACCTTGGTTGGACACAGTATGGCATATCTTATGTTCTAGATAGGAACAGCATAGGGACATGAAAGGTCTTCACAGGTGTAACTTCCATTTTAGCAGCTTCAATTCTGTCTCATTGGGTCATGTAGAGGGGTGGCCAGGTCTCTAATACCAGTTTCACATTTCTCTAATGATAACTTTGATAGTCTCTTCTAAGGAGCTACAAAACCAAATTCCAAGGTACTTTTAAAAAGTCTCCTAGTGGAAAGGATAATCAATTCAATCTTCCCTAAGAAGATGATGGTTCATGAGCATAATGATGGATTTCAACCAACTGACCTTATAGACAGAGGTTTTATAAAAGGAGACTAAAAAAGAGAGTAAATGAGGAAATTTATATTTTATGTGGATGATATTCTGGTATTTATCACAAAATAGAAAATTTACACCCCACATTGAAGGTTCTCAGTCCTGCACAGAATCCTTGTCTGGCTTTTCAATCATAATAACCCGAGCCTCAGGAAATGAGGCCCCACTGAATACACTATTTCCCCAAGAATTCTCTATAAAGATGTTAAAATTAGGAACTAGGTGCTACTGCACCTTGAATATTGTGTGCAATTCTGGTCACCGTATCTTAAAAAGGACATAGCGTTATTAGAAAAGGTACAGAGAAGAGTCATGAAAATAGTAAAGGGGATGGAAGGATATTCCTATGAAGAGAGGCTAAAAACAGGGCTCTTCAACCTGGAAAAGAGACAGCTGAGGGGAGATATGATAGAGGTCTATAAATTAATGAATGGAGTGGAACATGTAAACATAGATCGATTGTTTACGCCATCAAAATATAGAAAGACTAGAGGACATGTAATGAAGCTATAGTGTGACCTATTTACGAATAGTAAGAGGAAATATTTTTTTCACTCGATGTGTAATCAAACTCTGGAATTCATTACCGAAGGATGTAGTAAAAGTTGTTAGTGTGGCCGGACTTTAAAAAGGTTTGGACAAGTTCCTGGAGGAAAGATCCATAAACCATTATTAAAGGGGACCTGGGAAATCCACTGCCTGCCCCAATACAAGCATTGTGGAACCTGTGTCTTTTGGGGAAACTGCTAGGTACTTGTGACCTAGATTGGCCACTGTTGGAAACAGGATACTGGGCTTGATGGACCTTGCTCTGGCCCAGTATGGCATGTCGTATGTTCTTACTGTATGTTCTAGCCAGTCAGAGAAAGTCTGAGAAAATTATACATTAAAACTATCAGGGCCAAGAGTCTTTGTCAGAGGCATGGCCTTAACCACCTCTGTGATCTAATCCGAAGTAATGGTTTCTCCAAAATGATTCTTCTACCTAGCCATAACAATATGGAGTTATCTCCTGACAAGAAAGTGGGCTTGTGCATTTTGGGCCCATTTGGCCATTCATTTGTATACTTAAATTGTAAATATGCACGCAAATTGCTTGTGCACATGGATATTAACAATGAACATATACATTCGGAGGTACAGTATACATACGTACCAGCAATTTGCTCACATAGTAGGTGTGCAATCACAACAAAAACCAAAACCATTTTGGTTCATATGTGATAAATGCAATGAAAATCTTGGTCATGTGCATGTCTACAAGAAAGCTATGGAAATCCTAGGGAGAGGGAGAGGCTCCAGAAGAATCAAATCCATCATAATATTCTTAAAAGGAATGAAGGATATACTTGTCTGGTGAGTGTAGAACTCAACTTCGAGCTGACAGATTGTATCCTACTTTCATTTTTTGGCTTTTAGGTATGGCATCCAAAAGGTGGCTACTTTTATTATTATCTAGCAGTCCACCTGCTGACTCAAGATGGAGTTGTATTCATATTTCAAGCAAAGCAACTGAAGCAGTGCTGGGTTTCATCTCTCAGCAATATGTTGACTGTTCAGTGTTTTAATTTGTTTTTCAAGTTCAACCAGTTCCTACCTATGACATTCACACTGATTGATACAGTAGGTCGCGATCACTGCCCTGATACTAGCCTTAAAAGCATCCCATCTTAATATAATCTTGCTTACCTCTCCTCATATGTCCTTTCTCCTTTTTCTGCTTTACCCTACCCGCCGACCTTTAACACTGGATATTCAATGACACGGTGATGGCGCTGAATATCTGGCATCACTGTACATGTCCCGGAGCCGTCGAGGCTAACTGGATAGCGGCGATATTTCACTGCTACCCGGTTAGCATCCGCAGCTAATACTTGGTGAGCCAAAAACTGGCCTAGTTTTGGCTACAGATCACTAACTGGGTAGCTATGCAATATCACCGCTACCCGTTTAGTGGCAGTCTCCATCCTGGAATGCCCCCAACACTCCCCGATGCTAACTGCAGAGCATTGAGACATGCAGCGGGATTTGAAGTGGATGTTCAACGGCATTACCCATGTAAGCGTCATTGAATATCCAGATTTATGGTGTTTGCACGATTTACTGGGCTGCAACCCATGTAAATGCCCTTTGAATATCGGGCTCATAATGTTTTAAAAAAAGAGCATCCCACCATGCTACAATGGATTCTCCTCTATATTATTTATTTGGAAGTACAGGCTGATTGCATGAGATAAACTCCAGCTTCATTAATAGCTCAATATTAAGCCCTCAAAAGGTATCTGCAGAATAGGAATCCATAGAAATAGTTGCATGATCTGACACTAATATTCTTAATATCAGCATATACCAGCTTAAGACAATATTGATCACTTGATATTAGAAAGTAATTTATTTTGGAATAAGAGCTATATGAGAGAGAATAAAAGGTGAAGTCCCTACCAATTGGATGTAACAAGCGTCAGGGGTCAATTAAATCTAACAGCTTAAACAAAGAATGCAAGAGACCTTATCCCCATGCAGGTTCAAATTAACAGGGAAATTGACAGTCCAATATGTAGTCTAAAGGTTGATTGAAATTAAACTCAATAATGAATGCAGATTTAGCGGATCTGTAAAGGATGATAGCCATTGCATGAACAGAGACAGGTATCATGTTGGAAGTATATATATTATGTAGGGTTAATAATATTTGTTCATTCTCCAGGATAAACTTAACACAACTATTGTCATTGACATTTGGGAATGTATTTTCACTGGCAAACATCACTTAAACAGGATAGTAACTCTATTTTTTCCTAACAGGGCAGAAAATGTTTGAACTTCAAAGCCATGATTTACAAGCTTCAAAGATTCCCTATTACAGAGATGCATTTTCTGAAGAAGAACTATATCCAGGTAGTCTGCCCCCACAGCTATGTGTGTGTGTGCATAGTCACAAGCCTGTGTATTGTATTCAGCTGCTAGCCATTGCCAGAAGCTTCCTACTTTAGCCTTGTAACCTTGTACCTGAGCCTGGGTTAGATGTTGGATATTACCCTCTGTCTCCTATCTCTGGAGATCTGCTGAGATCTTACCTAAGCCCAAGGTGTTTTCTCCAGTCCCACTGGTCATTGACAGAGCCCTTAGCCTCTTTATTCTTCTTTCTCCTTGGCCAGAATTATCGATCTTGGAGCATAGCAAGCAGGATGCCTGCATTCCTCCCCCCACCCCATTATGCTCATGTTCAGCATCTCCCCTCTTTCTCCTTCTGTTCTACCCCCCCAAGTCCTGCATCTCCCTATAAGCCCCCCGTGTCTAGCATTACCACTCCATCTCAATAATCTCCACTTCTTCATTCTCCCTATGCCCGTTCTCCCTGTACTTCCTTCCCATGTCCAGTATCTCCCCTTCATTTCCCTAGCCCCACCCCCATCTGGGATGTCCCCTCTGATGCCCTATTCCACCTCTGCATACATTATCTCCCCTCTGTCTTCCTGTGCCCCTTCATGTTCATTAGCCCCCTCCACCTCCCAATACCCCTCCATGTCCAGCATCTCCCATGTTTTCCTATGATCCCTCCTGCATCCAGTATCTTCTCACATCTTCAATAACCCTCCATCTCCTTATGCCTCTTTTTATCCAGCATCTCTGTCCCCTTAGCTCTCCAGACCCATGTCCAGTATCTTCCCTCTACCCTCCCACCTGTCACCTGCTGCCCCCAACTCTCTGTTTCCCTTCCCAGACTCTCTCCATTCTCACTCCCCCTTTGCATTCTCACCCCCTGTCTTTCAGTCATGCCCCCATCTTCCTTTCACTAAGGCACTGCCTTTTTAAATTTATCCTAACTTCTCTACCTCTCTTTCCATCCCTCCACTCTAAACTGCCCTTACATAGCTACCTCCAGGGCTTTGCAGTAGGCATGATTGGCTGGCAGCTCTTCTGCCCAGTGGATTTGCTTCTCCTGTGGGCCAGGCTCTTCCATTCTCAGTTGCATCCATGGCCTTGAGCAATTCTTCTGCCTGTGGAACTTGCTCTCCCATGGGCAGAATTGAGCAAGATCATGAGTGTGGCTGAGAATAGAAGAGCCTGCCCACAGGACTACCTTCTCCTGTGGGCAGGCTTGCGCAATTCTACTACTACTACTACTACTACTATTAATCATTTATATAGCACTACAAGGCATATGCAGTGCTGTACAGATACACATGAAATACGGTCCTTGCTAATTGGAGCTTGAAATCTTATCAAGGCAGACAGTACAATAGTTGAGAACAGAAGTACAAATAGGGAAAGATAAAGAGACACAAGGAGAACAAGGGATCAGAATCCGAAGACAGCCTCAAAGAGGTGAGCCTTTAGCATGGACTTGAAAATGGGGAGATAAGAAACCAGACATACAGATTCAGGGAGTTTATTCCAGGCATAAGGAGCGGCAAGTTGAAAGAATTGAAACCTGCAGTTAGCAGTGGAAGAAAAGGTCAAAGCGAGGGGTAAGCTAGAGCAAGAGTGTTCACGAGGAGGTGTGGAAGAAGAGAGAAGAGAGGAAATGAGGAGCCGTAGAATAAATGCCTTTATAGCAGCGGTTCTCAACCTGTGGGTTGAGACCCCCACGGGGATCGCCACAGGATTTAGCAGGGGTCACCTCACTCCACCAAGTTTAAAAAAATAAAAATAAAAAATTGCACAAGTTGCTGCCGCTGCCAAGTCCGCTTCTGGGCAGCGGCAAACTCACCGCCTCCCTTCTTCTGCAGCCGCGGCTCCCTGCTTCTTAGGGAACCGTGGCTGTGCCTGTGAAAATGTTGCGGAGCCTTCCTATCTTTTGACGGGCTCCATCCGTGCTGCAATGTCCCGCCTCCAAAGGAAGTGGTAAACAACTTCTTTTGGAGGCGGGACAATGCTGCACGGAGCCCGTTGAGAGACAGAAAGGCTCTGCAATGGCTTCACAGGCACAGCCGCAGTTCCCTAAGAGACAGGGAACTGCGGCTGCAGGAGAACAGGGCAGTAGCAGGCAGACATAGGGAGAGGGGAGGAGGGGGCAGGAAACCTGCAATGGGACTGACATGAGTGAGGGAGGGGGCTGACATGGAGGGATGGATGGAGGGATGGATGGAGGGAGGGAGGGAAGGCTGACATGGAGGGAGGGAGGGATGGGGGGCTGACATGGAGGGAGGGAGGGAGGGGGCTGACATGGAAAGAGGGGGGCTGACATGGAGAGAAGGAGGGAGGGAGGGGGGTTGACATGGACAAAGGGGAGAGATAGGGGGACATACTGGTCAGACAGGGGATAAATGCTGGACAGAGGGGAGAGACAGTGAGGGTTAGGATTATAATGGGCTGATGGGGGGGCTAGCACTGTTATTGGGCAGATCAGGGGGGGCTAGGACTGGTAATTGGTTGATTAGGGAAGGCTAGGACTGGGAATGGACTGATCAATGGGGGGGGGGTAGGGCTGGTAATGGACTGATGGGGACTAGCATTGGAAATGAGCTGATCGGGGAGGTTAGGACTGGAAATGGACTGATGGGGGGGGGGTAGGACTAGTAATGGACTGATTAGGGAGGCTAGTACTGGTAATGGGCTGAGGGGGGGGGACTAGCACTGGAAATGAGCTGATTAGAGGAGCCTAGGACTGGTAATGGGCTGATAGGGGATAGGACTGGTAATGGACTGAGGGGGATAGGATTGGTAATGGGATGAGGGGGGCTAGCATTGGAAATGAGCTGATCAGGGAGGCTACGACTGGTAATGGGCTGATTGGGGGGTAGGACTGGTAATGGGCTGATTAGGGGAGCCTAGCACTGGTAATGGGGTTGAGGGGGGACTAACACTTGAAGTGAGTTGATTGGGGGGGGCTTCAACTGGAAATGGGCTGATGGTGGGGAGGGGAGGATAGAGCTGCTGGCCTTGGAAGAAAACTGGGGGCTAGGGCTACAAATGGGCTGATGCGTGGGCATGGGAGAATGGAACTGGAAGGGAGTGGATGCTGAGAGGGGCTGCCATGGTATTTGGACTAGAAGGAGCTGGATAGTGGGGAAGGAGGGGGACTGGAAGGGAATGGACACCAGTGGCAGTCATGGGAATGCAAGTTGACATTGGAAGGTACTGGGAGAGAGGACTGGAAAGGAGCTGATACTGGGAAGGGTTAGGGGGACTGGAAATAGGCTGATGGAAAGAAGTGAAGAAAACAAAAGAAGAGATAAGAAATAGCAGATGGACCAGAGACCACAGAAAGAGCTAAGAGAAGACAGGAAAGCAGAAGCCTCAGATAGGGACCAGCATGATCAGAGAATAAATTAGTCAGACAACAAAGGTAGAAAAAATAATTTTATTTCATATTATTTATTTTATTTATTTAGTCTTTTTTTATACCACGCTATTCGACATCAGTGCGGTTTACATGAAACAGAAACTTATACGGTGCAGGGGACTGTTCCGTATTTACAATAGACAGGTGCTTAAAACTTGGATAAACTGGGGTATAGGCTTCATATCAGGTCCTATCGTAGACTAATGATGGTGTGTTGGTGTATGTGAGATGGTTGTTGGTACACCTACGTCCAGGTAGTGTTTGAGGAAGAGGTGGTGTTTTAAAGCCTTCCTGAATTGTATTAGTTCAGGATTGCCCGGATGTCAGGTGGTAGGGCATTCCAGCATCTGGGTGCGCAGAATCTAAATGCCCTGTTTACTGTTGCCTGGGTGCATTGAGTTACTTTCTTAGGGGTTAACAGTGTGTTTATTGCTGCAGATCTTCTGGCCCTGTTGGGGGGAGTCATGTGGGTGAGCTCTGTGAGTGAGGCAGAGGAGAGCCCATTGATGGCCTTGAAGGTCAGCAGTAGAGTCTTGAAGGTGAGTCTGCTGTGGATAGGGAGCCAATGGAGCTGTTTCAAGATAGGCGTCACATGGTCATGCCTGGAGGTGCCATGTACCAGTCTGGCTGCGGTATTCATTGCTAGTTGGAGTGGACACAGCGTGGCTTGTGGAAGCCCTTGTAGGATCGCATTGGCATAATTGAAATGTGGGATGATCAGCGCTTGATAGATTGTCCGGAAGTCGTCTGGTTCTAGCAAGGAGCGTAAGTGTCTGAGAGTCCGGATCTTATGATAGACTGCTTTTATCATGTTGCTAATGTGTGCTTTCATGTCTAAGCGTTGGTCTAAGGTGACCCCAAGGTATCGGACTGTGGGCTTGGTTTGTAGCTCTGCTTCCTTGACTTTTAGGCAGGCTGGAGGGATGAATTCTTGGTTCTTCGTGACAAACAGAACTTCTGTTTTCTTGTGCTGTATTCGGAGGTTTTGGGTCTGGAGCCAGTTGGCCACTGCATCGAAGCAGTCTGTTAGTGGGGAAAAGTCTGGATGGTCGGTTAAGAAAGGCATGTAGAGTAGTACATCGTCGGCATATATCAGGCAGTTAACCTTGAAGGATCAGATGAGGTTACAGATTGGCTGCATGTAAAGGTTGAACATCAGGGCGGAGAGAGAGGAACCCTGTGGGACGCCCTGCTTCTGGTGGAAGGGTTCCGATGTTGAGGTTTCCGAGCGTACGTGCTGCAATCTGTCGGACAGGTATGATTTGCACAAGTTTAGTGCTGTGTCACAGATACCCTTCTCTTCAAGCTGCTTCAGGAGGATCTCATGGCTTACCGAGTCGAATGCGGCGGCTATATCCAAGAAGACGAGGACAAACCCTTGGCGGGGGTTATCGATTCCAGTAATTATGTTGCTGAAGAGGATAGTAAGTAGGGTTTCCACACCATGGGATTCCCTGAATTCATGTTGGCAGGGGTCCAGCGGGGCGGTGTCATCAATGTGGCGTTTTATCTGGCGTTGGGCTTCTTTTTCAATTATTTTGGTTAGTAGTGGTATGCTCGATATAGGTCTGTATGATTCAAACTTCTGAGGGTCGAGCTTGTTATTTTTCAACAATGGCCTGTTGGATGTGTGTATGAGGCTTTGGGGGAATGAGCCGGTTGTGAAAGACAGGTCCATGAGTCTGGCTATGAACGGGCTGAATTCGCTACGTAGCTCTTTTATCCAGAAGGCAGGACAGGGGTCCGTCTGTGCCGTGGAGGTGTTGATCGAGGCGATTGTGTCTTTGATGTGCTTCTTGGATAGGGTGGAGAAGGTGATCAGTGGTGTTGTGTATGTTGGTTCTTGGGCGGTGGTGGGTACTGAGGACTTGTTGGTCTGGCATAGCTTTGATTGCAGGAAATATGCAAATTCTTGAGGGTGAATCATACTTGATTGTTCCGGTCCCGGTTCTTTTGTTAGGTTCTTAACAAGGTTGAATAAGTCATGTGGTTTGATTAGTGAGCGTTTCAGAGTATCGGTGTGGAATTGCCTTATTTTCCCTGTGATTGCCTCGCAGTGTTTTGCCAGGTGACTATTATATGCTTTCTGGTCTGCCGAGGAGCGTGAATGCCACCAGCATCTTCCAAGCTTCCTTAGGAAGAGGAGAGATGTTCTTAACTCAGTGGAGTACCAGGATGCAGTGGCTTGTTTCCTTGGAGGCTTGTTTGATGGAGGATGTTGTGCAATGGTACTAAGGCTGTTATTCCAGCTGGAGATCAGCTCGTCGAGGTTAGGTGTTGTCAGGGCAAGGAGTGAGCGGGATTGGTTCAGGATAGTTTCCTTGTTGAAAGGTCGGAAACTCCATGATGGTGTCCTGGTGGTGCTACTCGGGTTTCTGGAGTACTTCTGGTGGTGGCCCAATACTGGTATCTGGAATTTGATTAGCTTGTGATCGGACTATGGTATTGCAGTGATGGGCGGCAAAGGGACGTGGGCATTTTCAAAGGCTGTTTGAGGGGCGAATATCAGGTCCAATATGTTTTCTTTTACGTGAGTGGGTTCATTGATTAGTTGTTGGAAACCTAGTTCCTTGAGGGCTTCGAGGAAGGCTACGGCTTGTGTGTCCTGCAAGGTTGGTAGATTGAAGTCCCGTAGTAGCCAGGTTGAGGTGCGAGCGTCCAAGGCGTTGCAGGCAAGGTCGATTATCATTGAGAGGTCATCAGGGGAGGTTGATGGTGCTCTGTATATTAGGTTGATGGAGCAGTATTTGTTGGCTATGGTAACTGTATCGAGATTCATTGTGCTGGATGCGTTGATGAGGCGGAATTGGAGGTCAGTTTTGGAGAGGATGAGTACTCCTCCACCCCATTTGCTGTCTCTATGGCAGCTGTGTGTTGAGAAGTTGGTGGGTAAAAGGTAGTTGAGGAGGACTGCATCGTTACTGGATAGCCATGTCTCTGTGATCAGGAGTATGTCGAGGTCATAGAGGAGTATCGGGTCAGAGATCACCGGCCATTTCCTGCGGATTGAGCGTGCATTTATGAGAGCACATTTTAGGTGTTGGGGCTGTGGGCTTTCCTTCGGCTTGGCTTTTTTGGTGTGTTGGAGTGCAATGTTTAGTAGGTGCTGGTGGAGCGTACAGGTGACTTCCATTGACCTGTGATGAGAGGTACTGGACCATCTCCTCTCGTGTCTTTGTAGTATTGGTATGTGGTTGTGGGTAGGTGTTAGGGCCAATGTGTTATTGAGCCATCCAAGGAGGAGGTGGCAGCTGACTATGGCAGTGAGGGATGGGGCCATTGTGGTATCTGTCCTGTTGTGCGTGGTCAAGGGACTCTTCTGGGTTGGCCAGAGGGTAGGCGGAGGTACTGCTCTCTTACAGGCTGTTATGCGAGTATTTAGTTACCCTAAGTAATAGCCTCTAGTATCCCAGAGGGTAACACCAGTGTGCTGCTCCTTAAAGCACCATAACCTTACAGGCAGACAATAGTATTATAGCAGACACAGTATCCTTACATGCAGACAACAGTATTATAGCAGACACAGTATCTTATAGGCAAAAAGTAGTATGGCAGGTACAGTATCTTATGTTATGTAGCTACTAAGTGGCACAGTAACACTGACAGATTTAAAACCTACAGGAACAGAGTCATAGACCGGTAACATAGGCATGTAACAGCATTACTTGTGTAAACATCTATGGCTCTTATGCATGGTCGAGACAACTATGTTCTGTGTAAGCTCCCTAGGTAAGGGTAGTGCCTGGCTTTATTAGTGATTTATATTAGTGATTTGACTACAAAATCATCATAATTTTGAAATCAAATATTGTTATTGTGATTTAAATAAGTAAATTTTATAAATAACATATTGCAAAGGCCTATAATATATTAATAATTCAACAAATGATTACAGCAACAATGCGTTAACGGTAAAGGAAGAGAGACACATTTGATTTTATCATTGGGGGTCATCACAAGTTGACCAATGGTAAAAGGGGTCGCGGTACAAAAAAGGTTGAGAACCACTGCTTTATAGGTTAAAAGGAGGTTTGAATTGGATGCAGAAATGGAAGGGGAGCCAATGAAGTGATTTCAGAAGAGGGGTTATATGAGTATATCAGGGCTGGTGGAAGATTAGCCTTGCAGCAAAGTTCTGAACAGAATGAAGGGGATAGAGATGACTCAGAGGGAGACCAGTAAGGAGAAGGTTACAATAGTCAAGACGGAAGGTGACTAAAGGTGTGAATTATATTAACCCGTTTTGAACAGCTCGCATATTCTTTCTCTGTTCTGGATGATTTATTAGATTTGTTACACTCAAACAGCTATAAAATACAGGCAATAATAAAAAATATTAAAACTGCAGAAAATAGAAGTTTCACATAGTGTATGTTTTTCATACACTGGTCCAATATAGTATATTGTCCGTCTTCAGAAAAGATAGGATTCAGTTCCAATATTCATTGACATAAACATACTGTATGATACTATTGAAACTGCAGTTTTCATTTAAAACACTTTATTATGATATATTATAGTTTGTCAACAGTCCATTCTGATGGCGGAATATGATACACGTGACAACACTTCTGATGCAGTGCATCGATATTGCACCATTGAAACACCTAGAACAGAATGCTTGACAGCAATTAGTTTCGACAACATATTAGCCCAGCGTATGAAAAACATACAAGGCCGATATACGCACCAATAACTCTGACACTAAGTAACTTACAGTTATCTAAACCTATTTTCTAAAGTCTACAAATACTTTTATTTGCAAAATAGTAGCTATTACAGCATTATAAGCTACTTACTATTTTTTGTGATCTTTTTATGTTGAGCCGCCAGTAACGTCAAAATCAGCAAACTTCGAATACCTATTAAACTAACTAGATCTCAGATAAAAAATCTGTATATAACGCTTTTTGACATAACGATAATAGCTAAAAATAGTTCCATTGAATTTATAACTATTAATTAGTAAACAGTTGAGTAGTAAGTATGGAAACCTTATGTATGTAAAACATATGCTGGTCCAATGTTATAGAGAAAGAAATGACAGGTTTTAGCTATCTGTTGGATACAAGGAGAGGGAGGAGTCAAAGATGACCCCAAGGTTGCAGAGAGGAAACAGGAAGAACAAGAGTGTTATCAACAGAGAGAGAGAAAGAAGGAAGGGAGAGGAGGGTTTAGGGGGAAAAAATAAGATGTTTGGTTTTGGCCATGTTCAATTTCAAACGATGCTGAGACATCCGGGCAGTGATAGGCAAGCAGAGATGTGGGCCTGGAGTGTTGGAGAAATATCAGGTGTAGATAGATAGATTTGAGAGTCATCAGCATAAAAATGATACTGAAAGCCATGGGAAGTGATGAGAGCCCCAAGGAACTGGAAATAGAGGGAGAAAAGGAGACGGCCCAGAACAGACCCTTGGGGTACACCAACTGATAGTGGGATTGCAGAAGAGGAGGTATCACCAGAACAAACACTGAAGGAGTGATGTGAGAGAAGAGGAAAACCAGGACAGCACAGAGCCCCTAAAACCTAGTGAGGACAATGTGTTGAGGAGAAGGTGGTGGTCAACAGTGTCAAAAGCAGGAGAAATGTCAAGAAGAATGAGGACTGAGTAAAGGTCCTTGGATTTAGCCAGGAACAAGTTGCTGGAGACTATAGCAAGAGCAGTTTCAGTAGAATATAAGAGACAAAAGCCAGACTGAAGTGGATCTAGGAGGGCTTGAGAGGAGAGAAATTCAAGGTAATGGCAGAGAACTGCATGTTCAAGAAGTTTGGAAATGAAGGGAAAAAGGGAGATGGGTCGATAGTTAGAACAACAAGTGGTGGTCAAGTGAAGGTTTCTTGAGGAGAGGTAAGAACACAGCATGCTTAAAGGCTGCAGGCAAAGTTGCAGTAGAAAGCAATAGGTTTATTTCAGCAGGTTTGGTCATGGAAATAGGTAGATGTTGGGCAGAAAGAGAAGGAGAGGTCGGAGGTGGAGGCGCCTTGAGGAGACAGTTGAGAGTTGAGAGGAGATGGCAGGGGTCAGATACAAGAGAGTTAGTAGTTTTGCTTGGCAAGTAGTTTTGCTTGGCAAGTGCTATGGCTGACTGGAAGGAAGAAAGCATGAATCTGAAGTGAAGAAAATCAGAAAGGGAGCGGGGATTTGAGCCAAATGTGCTCAGCTGAGCTAGCACAGGAGTTTAGGGTAGTTGAAGACAGTTAGAGCTGAGGTATAGTGCACCTCACTGGAGGTGGTATGGACAGAGAAAGAGCATCTAGAGCAAAGGAGAGTGCAGAGTTATAGAAAACTACAGCCTCATCAAGAGACTTAGAAGACAAAGTGGAGGAAAGAGGTGATGAGACAATAGTGGAGAGAGCTGATGGATCAATAGCATGAAGATTTCTAAAAAGGTAGGAGGAGACAGGGCAAGATCGAGGTGGGGAGTGATGAAGAATGAAGCTTAGCAGGTGATGGACAGATAAGGGAAGAACTGAGGTACAGAAATTAGAGGGTAAGCAATTAGAAGAAAACAAGGTCAAGTTAGTGACCATACTGATGAGTGGGGGCAATAGAGCAAAGCTGGAAGTTGAATGAGGAGGTAAGAGAAAGGAGCTTACAAGCATAAGGGTCAGAAGGGTTATCAAAATGAATATTAAAGTCACCAAGAATAATGGAGGGGGAAGAAGAATCCACAAATAAGGAGAGCCATGAGTCAGTCAGTAAGAAAGCATTGCCACCGGACATTTTCCCTCCAGCTGGAAACATGCTATCGTTCGACCCCTCCTCAAAAAACCCACCTTAGACCCTGCAGTTCCCAGTAACTGGCGTCCAGTCGCTAATCTACCATTTCTTTCTAAAACTCTCGAAAAGCTCGTCTTTTCCCAGCTCTCTGCCCATCTTGATTCTACCCTTTCCCTCCACCCTCGCCAATCTGGCTTTCGTCCTGGCCACAGCACTGAGACTATTCTTATGGCGCTTCTCTCTGAGATTCACCGCTCTCACGACCGAGGTGACCTTTCTCTGGTTGTATCCCTTGATCTCTCTGCTGCCTTTGATATTGTTGATCACCACACCCTTCTCTCATGCCTGTCCGACTCGGGTGTCTCAGGTACAGTTCTGCAGTGGTTTCGGTCTTTTCTTTCCTCACGTTCTTTTGCTGTGCATATGGGCTCTAACGTCTCACCTTCCTTGCCGCTGCAATGCAGTGTTCCTCAGGGTTCCATCCTTGCCCCCCTTCTCTTCAATGTCTTTCTTGCCCCTCTCGCCTTGCTCATCCAACAAACTGGAATCTCTGTTTATATCTATGCCGACGACATTCTTCTGGTCCACCAAACCTCCATTTCTGCACCTAATCTCTCTCCACTCAATGACTGCCTTGATCTCGTTGCCTCCGGGTTCACGCAAAACGTTCTTCACGTTAATCCATCGAAGTCCTCTGTGATCTGGTTCTCCTTTCGTAACTCCTCTCCTGATCTGTCACCCACTATGTCCGGCCAACCCATTCCTCTTGTCTCTACCCTACGCTATTTGGGGGTCACCCTGGATTCCTCTCTCTCTTTCCACCAACATATTTCCTCTGTGGTGCATTCCTGCTTCTTCCAGCTTCGTAGAATTAGATCCATCCGGCCTTTTCTTTACTCCTCTGCTGTCATTGCTCTCATTATGTCTCTTGTGATCACTCGCCTTGATTACTGTAACTCTATCTTTGCCGGTCTCCCCTGCCACCAACTACATCGTCTCCAGCTAGTCCAGAATGCTGCCACCCGCTTGATTACATCCTCTCCCGTTACCGCCCATATTACTACCTCTCTCTTCTCTCTACATTGGCTTCCAATCAAGGTTTGTTTTATCTATAAACTTCTCACTATTACTCATAAAGTCCTACACACCAGTACCCTACAATACCTGGCCGATACTATCTACCTCCAGCCTGCCCCACGTTCTCTCCGCTCTGCACACGGTAACCGTCTCTTTCTTCCCTCTCCCTCTCAGGCCCACCTTGAGCTTATGCAACACTCCACATTCATCTTCCTCAGTCCTGCCCTATGGAACTCACTCTCGCACTCTCTTCGTATCGAATCGTCCTTCCTACACTTTAAATCACTTCTCAAGACACACCTTTTTTGTCAGGCATTTGACCTTCCCCCACCCGTTGATAGCTCTGGCCCTCCCCAGTCCGACCCCCCTCCATAGAGAACTCAGACGTCACCAATCACAACTATTTCCCCCGTCCTGTTCTCCAGACCCTCTTACCTCTTCTTTCTCTATCCTATTCTATGACACTCTCTTTTCTCTTTCCTTTCATGTCTGATATTGGCATTCTTTTTCCTTTTCTGATGTCTTCCTGCAGCCATCACTTTGTTTTATTGTACACCGCCCTGACGCTTTGGCAAGGGCGGTTTATCAAGTTTTGCTAATAAAGAATAAAGAATAAAGATAGAGGTAGACTTGTGAGGCATCCATAAATAGCAGCTATCTGGAGACTTAATGAAAGAGGCAGATAGAGTGAACTTCAAAAGAGGAAAAGAAGTGAGACTGAGGTAAAGTAGGAGTTGAAATTGCAGGAAGGAGAAAACAGAAACCCAACTCCACCACCATGGCCAGTGTCATGAGGAGTGTGGGAGAATTGGTAGCCACCATGACAGAGGGCAGCAACTGAAGCAGTGTCATCAGGGAGGAGCCAGGTCTCAGTGAGGGCTAGATGATGGAAAGTGTGAGAGATAAAGAGATCATGAGTAAAGGGGAGTTTATTAGAAATGGAATGAGCATTCCATAAGGCACAAGAGAGAGAATAGGGAAAGGAGAGGAATATGAACTAGATTGGGGTGGTTGAGAAAGGAACAATCAAGGGAATGAGAGAAGATTCTAGGAGGACCAGGGTTTGGGTTAACATCACCAAAAGATAGAAGGAGAAGGAGAAGAAGCGTGCAAGGAAGAGAGGAGATGGCGTGGTGGAAACAAGGATGAGGTTGTTACAGAGAGAAAGGAGAGAGATGAATGAGAGGAAGAAATATAAAGCTCAAGTGCTGAAGAAAGAGTGGACAACAAGATGGGGGAGGAAACAGGGAAGATGGAAAGAAGATGAAAAGGAGGGGGGGGGTTAAGTTGATGGCACACCTTGGGCAAGTCACTTTATCCTCTATTTTCTCAGAAGACAAGGCCTGGCAATCTACTTCTGGCTATACCTTTCCAAGAAAACCCAGGGGCTACTGGGTCGCCAGGAGTCAGCACTTAAAACAAAAAAAGTGATAAAATAGTGATGTGAACAAGTCTAAGTGAGTAGCTATCTAAAATACAATAACTAACTAAAAATTAAAGGACGTCACAATAGAACTAGCAGGCAGTTACCATGTGTCAGTCAGGCCTGGACTGAAGGATTTCAAAAGCTGGGAACCGTTAGAAAAAACTGTGCCAAGTAGTCAGGTTAAAATGTCAAGATCAAAGCACAAAGTCCATAAAGTTCAAGTCAAAATGTCAAATTCAAGGCAGAAAGTTTGGCCGTAAGCTCTGTTTCCCTGCAAAGGGTGTCTTTGATAGTGCTAAGGGCTCACTTTCAAGGGATCCAGCACTGGCAGACGGTGAGACGCCACTCAGGCCTGACTTGCAGGATCTCGCCTCGGCAGGGTCTCCTCACTCGGGTTGCTAGTGTGAAGGCGCAAACAATGGCATGGCCATGTGGGTGCGTAGGGGCTGGCGAAGGTTGCGCAGGTTCAGCAATAGATAAGAGACAAGTTGGGGGGGCCTGTGGAAGTGACCAGGCTACCGCGGCTCTGCAAAACAGGCAACCAATGAGTACAGCTTCCCATTCTCCTAGGCCGGCTTGCTCTCTAGTGTGCATTCTGCAGGTGGGTTACTGGAGTTATTGACATGGCCAGGCCCGGCCCATGAGCCAACCAGTCAGCAGCCCATTGGTATAACTATCCCATGCAGTACTGTTGCTTCACGACGTCTTCCAGAGGAACCAGAGTGGCAATATTACCGGGGAAGGTTAGTATTTTGGTATGGCACTAGGGAAAGGGCTCAGAGCTGATGAACTCAATGTCCCTTGAGTCTAACATGCTATCCTTCTGCGCTTGGTGCTCCAATGCGGCGCTTGGTGCCCCCCTGCAGTGCTTACCTGGTTACCAGGTAGTCCCAGCCCTGGAACTGGTGACTGCTTGATCCACACTGCTGGTGGCTTTTGCTTTTGAACAGGACAGAAACTCTGTTTTGTGTCTTTACTTCAGGCATATGAATGAGCAGTTATTTGGTTCTATTTGTATTTTTTTTCTGATAATTTCGAAGGCCACCAAATCTAGGTGTCAAGAACCCCTGGCCATTAGGTCCAGGGTTGTGGTTTTATTTATTTATTTAAAAAGCATTTATATTCCGCTTTATCCTTGAATCAAACATAGTTTTGGGTAGCTCTTGAGGTTTAAAATTTCCTTGTTTGTGCTATGTAATTATAGAAGCTAAAAATTATTTCTTTGTTGAACCAAAACAACTTTCTGAGGTCTCATAGTTTTGTGCACACTGGCTGTCAAGGGACATTCCTCTGTCTCTGATTTAGTTTATTTCCTGTATTATTATTTCCCTTCTTGGCCTCCCTTTTGTGGTCAAAATGGCAATGGATTCTTTCTGTTAATTGCCTTTTTACATGTATGGCAATCTGTATTACTTGTCCAATTATTCTTTGAAATCTTTAATACAATTTAAATTGGGGGAGGAAAAAAAGATTTAAACCCTCAAGAGTTTTCAGCTGCCTGCAAAATGGTTTTAGATGAATTGCCCAGTCAGCACTTGATCCAGGCTGCAGTTCACAAATTAGAAATTACTCATGATAAAGTTGCCTCACCTTTGGTGAGGTTTCCTATCTGAGCACACAGAGCACTTTGGTTTTCTGATGAAGTGCAGGAAGCCAAAATAGCTCTTAGGAAAACAGAAAGGAAATGACGCAAGTTAATTTGGCACAGGATAGAGAAAATTATTTGCATCTTTTATCCCATTATTGTTCAGTGATGACACAGGTTAAAAAGCAAAACAAAACCTCTTTTACAGTTCAGCTAAATAAATCCATTGCATTGCTATGCGAATTATTTGGGATTGCTAAAAAGCTGAATGTTCAGAAGCAAACGTCTGTAGTGGGAAGAGTTGATGCTGGATAATTTGTAAAATTTAAGGCCCAGAATATTGAAAAGCCAACATTGTTGCAGGTGGAAAGTTGTAAAGAGTTAGCTGCGGTTTCTAGATGGTCGGAGTTATCTAGTTGTATGTCAGTGCTAGACCCAGTTCTGCCTTGCCTATTTAAAGCTTGTAACACTTCATTGCTGCACATACTGGTGTTACTAGTGAATAGCTCTTTTGCTCAGCAATACTTACATCTTACTCTAAAGCTGGCAGTGGTGTGGCCACCACTAAAAAAAACAGATTTGGGTGCCACAGTTATGTCCAACTTTTGTCCTATATCTAGGGTGGACTAAAAATTTGCAGTTTTTAGTGTGGGGGAGATTTTTTTGCAGTCAGCCTATGGGGGCTTTGGGCATTTGCCTCCCCCAGTGCATTTGAATCCTTCTGTTCTTATGTTTTTTCCTATCTTTTTGCGGACCCTCTTGGACAAACCCTCACCCAACTGAGAAAGGGACTATAATAAGACACTAAGGGGCATGTTTACTAAACACCGTTGCTGTGCGGGTTCCCGTTAGTGTGCTGGTGCCATATAAGGAGTGGGCGGGCCAGGCAGAAAAAAGGAAAAAACCGGACCGTACGTGTGTGCGTCGCGCTAATGTGCGGGGCCCACATTATCGCGTGGAAAGGCTAAGTGGGGCGCTGCTGCATGACCAAACAACAGAGCCGTAGTACAACGGTGAAGACACTGACCTATGGTGCAGGGGCCAGGGGTTCAAACCCCTATTGTGCTCAACAAAAAAGACCAGCTGAGGCATCAACTTTTATGGGCAAAAGTGGTGTAGGAGGCATACTGCTTATGGGCGGCAGAAGGCGGCGCACTCTTTTTTTATACAGCATGAGGCGGCACACTGTTCATTGTGGGCGGCAGATGGCGGCGCGCTGTTAAGGTTGGGCGGCAGAGGGCGGTGCACTGATAAAATCGGGCAACAGAAGGCGGCGCGCTGATGTGTGAGGGGGCAACCCAATAGTGGGAGGGATAAGTGGCGCGCTGATGTGCAAATAACAGGAATGGAGCCATAGCACAATGGTTAAGACACTGACCACTCATGTAGGCGTCATGGGTTTAATTCCCCACAGTGCCCATTGAAGACAGCTGGCTGAGGCATTATTTTAGGAGGCATGCCCATGTTGGGCGGCATAAGGCGGCACGCTGTTAATGTTACGCGGCAGAAGGCAGCGCGCTGTTACTTTTGTGCGCCACAAGATGGTGCGCCGATGGCTACAAGGCTGTGCGCTGCTGCTCAAACACAGGAACAGAGCCACAGCACAATGGTGAAGACACTGACCAATGGTGCAGGTGTCAGGGATTCAACCCCTCACAGTGCCCAGTGAACAAAGCTGGCTGGGGCAGTATGTATTATGGTGAGGAGTGCTGTAGGAGGCCTTCAAGGTTTATTTTATTTCCCACTACTAGTAAACCCGCTCTCACAGTGTGTTAACATACGGATGCCCGTAAGGCACATGTTACAGTGCACTGTCCGCCAAGGCACCCTAGAATGTCCCCTATAGGGCACCATGTATGTTGCGACACAGGACAATGTATAGTGCACCCAATATGGATGGCACCCATAAGGTGGCCTATAGGGCACCCTAAAGAGCACGCTCAGAGGCACCTTATGGGTACAGTATGCCAAGGGTGTGTTTGCTGTCATAAATATATGTACAGTAAACAAAGATAACACTCTGGACAACCCTATCACAGAACCCCACAGTGGGCCTGAACCCATGACCTCTGGCTGCAAAGGTAGTGACATAACCATTGGGCTACAGCCCTATAGCTGTCAGCAAGCCCCTGGCTGGCTGCAGAGAGCCTGCACGTCACCTCACAGTCTGCTGTTGTAAACAAGATAGGGTTAGGCCACCCGTACCCATGATGCACTGCACATGCAAATCAGCTGTCCACAGATGCACACAAGATGGGGAATGCACCCCAACAGCTACCCGGCCTGGTAGGGGGAATTGTCCGTGTGCACCCACACAGCACTTCGGCCTGGTAGGGGGTCCTGAGCGGGTGGACTACCAGAAAAGAGTAGCTACACACCATCACATTGTGCGGGTACTGTGCTCACCCTGAGGGTGTGATGTGGCGCCCAGGACCAGCTCCACAACACCAGTCATGGCTGAATGAGGCCATGACAGAGCTCCAAAACAGTACTAACCTGTGAGATAGGAAGGTGCTGCAGAAACATCTTGGATATCTCTGTCTGTCTCAGTTAGTGGAAACCCCTAGGTGGTCAAGGTACCCCCCCCCCCCCTTCCCGGCAGCAGAGTGGATGATCAAACCCCAGTCCTGCTGGGGAACAGACACCCTACAGGGCAGTCCAAGCAGCTCCACACACATCCATAACACAATATCAGACAGACTTTAGGCCTGGATATCCACAGATGCACCCCAGCACTATCTGATATCCTCCTGCAGCAAGCCATCAGCCACTGCACCCTGCAAGGCACTCCATCAAGACACATACCAGCTGTGAACAGTCTGCTGGTTAGCCCTGATGGAAATGCATGCACCCAAACTGGGGTGGCCACACACACAAGCAGAGAGTTCTGTGTGGAGGCCCCAACAGGAAACCCATATATATCACAAGAGAGAAACACAATACAGCACTATGGGGGTGCCTAGCCATGCTGTCATCACTGCACACTCAGGGTGAGAGTGCTCCCCCAGCAGCACATATGGAGGTCAATCTGTCTGTGTAGGTGGTGGCCGGGCACTACAATGTCACAGCCAGTGCCCTATGCCCTGTGCAGATGCATCCTGGCCAGCCCACCATGTCTGACCTATACCCATGGTACCTTGCTGCTCATTATGCACATTGGCAGGCCAATACTGGCAGTAGTGCTGGCAGTGTGGGTTGGGGAAGGTGTTTGCAGCCAACACACACTGTATAGACAGACACACACTCCCACACCTATGCCAGCATTGTGCTACTATTGAGGGGGTGATTAGCCTTGCCCACCACACCGGTCCTGGGCACGGCACAGGCATGGATATGGTATGCAGTACTGCTGGGGGTCACTCCCCAGGGTGGTGAACACCGTCAGAGGCCAGGCCTGGAGCACGCACCGCAGACACCAAACAGATTGTTCGGATGGGGTCAACTAGCAGTATGTGCGTAATGTAGGGATATCTATCAGCCTGTACTCTTAGCAAACGTTTCAGAGCTGTGAACCTCAGGTGTAGGGTGACATTGCTAAGGTATGCAGGTGCTAGTATTGGGAGATGCACGCAGGGTCCAATGTTCTGCCTCTACAGGAGACATTGGCCAATGGGGCCTGTGGGTGTGGGTGTGGGTGTGTCTGCCCCTGTTGGCTGCTGCTTTACGGCAGCGCTTCCCAAATCCGGTCCAGTTTTGCATCACACTGTTCGGGTCTTCCTGCTGTCCCTCATGAATATGCATGAGCTACATCTACATGCCGTGGGGGTGGTGCATAGATATACAGCACAGGCATTTGTATGAGTGGCAGCATGCAACCTGACTGGTGTGTGGCCCACCAGGACTGCATTTGGGGGATTCTGCTGTAGGTTCTGCCCCTGTTCATGGTGTCTGTGCTCAGTGGGGTAAAAGATAGACGTATTAACATTGCATATGTCCTCGTCACGAAAGGTGTGTCCTTACTGTCACTGTTTATTTGTGGGGAAAATACTTGGGCAGGATTGGCAGTAGCCCCAGCTGGTCTTTGAACCTTTGACCTTCTGTTCTTGCATGCATTGTCTGTGTGCACTGCACCACTGTGTAGCCACAGCTTGACTGAATTCCCTGGATAGTCCATGACTGTGGATCCGGCAGGGCCTGTCTGTTGCTGTGGACTGTGCCAGCCTGCACATGGCTAGGCCTCTGTCTTCCGTGGCTAGCGGCCACTGCCCCCTGCACCACATGTACTCGTCCGCCAACATGCTGGCATGAGCTTCTCTCAGAGAAAGCAGATGACCTGATTGCAATGTGTCAGTACGGGACTGCATTTGGGCGACTTGGCTGTAGGTATTGCCCATTGTTGTGGTGTGTGTGTGGTGTTGGGTAAAATATGGGTGATCTCCCCATGCCTATGTTCCCTGCAAGACAGGGGTGTGTGTGCTATCGTTGTTCAGTGGTGGGTAAAATATATGGCCAGGGCTGGAAGGTGCCCCAGCTGAGATTTGAACCTCTGACCCTCTGGTCCTAGAGGTACTGGCTCTGTCTGCTGCACCACACTGTGGCCACAGGGACAGTGCAGTCCCTGGAGATAGTAACATGGCAGGATGGAGTCGCAAAGCCTGCTGTGTGCATTTCTACTATGGGCTCCTTCACCCTGTCTGGTGACAAACGTGCAAGTAAAGCCCACAGATGACCATGGGAAAAGGGGGATAAAATATAACCAAGCTGGGCTACAGTGATATTAATGGGCAAACATGGAAAACACTCCCAGGACAGCTCCAGAAAAAGGGAAATGTTTTTTGGACGCGTCTCCGCTCCGTACACCTTTCCATAAATCATTTTTTCTTGGAGCTTTCCTGGGTGTGTTTTTTAGTTTTGCCCATTACTATAACTGTTCCCCAACTGAATTACTGTTTTTAATATTTTTGTGGTGGTCATTTTCTAATTTTAATTGCACTTTTGTGCTGTGCACATGTATCACACTGCTCACGTTTTTCAGGTTTCCCCGGTTGTGCTGTACATTGCTGACGGAAATGGTTTCTCTTCCCTTTAAATCCCCTCTACCGCGAGTGGTTCACTCGCGCTATTTTTGCAATGGAAATTCGGCCCCGCAACTGTGCGAGGGGCCTCTCCCCTCCCCTTCCCCGCCCATTAACCCCGTCTCTCCGCCCCTCCGGGGCCTTCCTCCGCCCTCCGTAGGCCTTTCCACGCCTCTATCGGACATTTACGGGCCCGTACTTGTGCGGGGCTCGTTAGTGTGACGCGCACGTGTGCGGGGGTTCGACGCACGTTTGCGGGGCGCTTAAGAGCACTTAAGTGCTGCTTTTAGTGCGCTATTTTGCGCCGCGCAAAATAGCGGTTTTTAGTAAACATGCCCCTAAGATTATTCATATTCAGCAAAGGTAACAAAATCTTTTGGTAGAAATGTTTGAAAACGCTGAATTGGAAGAATAGAGGCCATAGTAATTTATTTTAACTTGATCTAATAGGGTGCTTTTTTATGAAAACTTTATAAATAGACTAGTGATGAGCCTTCACACTGACCTGACCTATTTCCATCCTTCCCAGGTTGCTAGAGAAACCAAGGAGTCTTATCAAGCAGAGAACATTATTACACATTTAGGTGACTCTTGGGATTCAAGTGTTCTTCTAAAGCACAAAATAGGGCAGATAAAAGAGCGCCAAGTCACTGCAACCGTGAGATCGGTACACAATGAGGCAAGAACAGAAGCCATTAGTTTCTGCAGTCTCACAGAGTGTGTTAATTGGAAATCTTACCCAGGGCTGGCCTTAGGCCAGTTGAACTTATTTGACCCAATGGGGCCACATGCCCATATGGGACATCACACTAGGGTTACCAGTTACTGAAGTTTGAAAGACTGCAGAACAGAAAGCAAAAAAGATTTCTTTATAAGTATAGTTTTGTTTTAACACATATTTTGTTGGAATATAAGCTAATAAATATAGGGATTGGGCCGATATTCAAAGGGGGTTATCGAGTTAGTAAACCAGATAAACCCAGCTGAGAGGAACATTCCGTGGCTCTAACTGGCCAGTGCCGCTGACTATCGCCTCTAACCGCTGCAGCACTCTGTGGATAGTGCCAGGGTGGTCCATGGATGGGGTAAGGGTGGTCCCAGCACTTATCCAGTTAGTGCTGATTTGTCAGCTAATATGATAGGTGACTACATAAAGTTAGGTCATCTCAATAACTCTCCTAACTGTATGTGGTTCGGCTATCCAGACAGTGGCTGAATATCGCCGCATTCTGCAGAGCTGTGCCTGTCAGCGCTGAACCTACATAGTCAGGAGAGGATCTGGATTCTGGCACCGAATATCTTGTTTCATTTTTGTCTGTGGTGGCCAGGCACTTTGAAAACGCTGAACACTGTAGGCTGAATATCATACCCATTGTTTTATTTTTAATACAATGCTCCACTCCCCGACTTCCCTTCAGTCACTTTCTATCTCCTGTCCCATGAGTCACTTTCAATCTTTATGGTTTATTAAAATTTGATATACCACACTTTGGGGTATCAGAGCAGTTTACATAATTATTAAAAGAGCAGAAAAGAACGTCAATAAAAGTCGCACAACACAAGGGCAAAGGAGGTGGGGAGAGGGGGCAGAACAAAACTCAAGTAAAATTTTACATAGAAAATAGAATCAGTTAAGAAACAAAGGGGAAAGGGGGGGGGGGCTTTGTCAAACATCTGCATCAATGAGGAGAGAGACAGATTTAATGCCTTTTGAAAAAGATAACTTTTGAGGCCAGCTTTGAATTTTTCCATAGGGCAGTTCTTGATGGAGATCTGAGGGAACTGGGACTGGAAACATAAAAGTGGTGATGGCCCCGCCCTAATACTTGATTCCCCCACCCTTATATGTAACGCCGCTTTGACCCGGTGAAAAGCGGGATATAAATACAGTTAAATAAATAAATAAATAAAAGGAGATTGTCTTGTGGCTTCATATTTGGCACAAGAAACTGGAAGAAGAAAGAGGCAGTTGGCATGAATTGAGCGGAGTGGAACATGATGAATGAAGAGAGATAGGTGGGAAAACCAGTATGCAGGATTTTATGGACAAGGGTAAGGATTTTATAGAGAATGTGATAGTGTAGGGGTAGCCAGTGAACATTTATTTATTTATTATTAATTTAGAAAAATGTTATCCTGCGCTACAGGGCAGAGTACAAAAAACACACATAATGAAATGAGTTGGCAGGCGTGTGATGTGGTCATATTTACAGTAACTGCATGAGCAAGTATCCTAAAGGGTAATATTTTGAACAGTTTGTAGTCTTTATAATTCATAATCAGGGAGGCTAACATAGATGATGTTTCAATAGTCTAGTCACGATACGATTAGACTAAGGATCAGAATGGTTAGGGCGGATAAAGAAAAAAATGCACAAATAGTTTATACTTGACATAATGCATAAAGAGATCTTTTTGCTATAGAGCTAATGTGGTGATCAAAGAAAAGTTCAAAATCTAGTATAACACCAAGATATTTAAAAGAGTTAGCGTAAGAGGAATGTTATCAAGTACAGGTGCAACATCAGGAGAGATTCCTATAGCCAAATAGCAGATATTTTGTGAACATTGGGCCCGATATTCAATTGGGCAGGCTATGCGCAGCTATGGCGCATGGCCATGCCCACCAACCCTTAACCCCAGATATTCAATGTCGGGGTCATATGCGGCCTGACATTGAATATTCGGGGATCGCCGCAGCACCCGGAAGTCACAGTAGCTAACCGGGTAGCAGCGATATTGTATGCTGCCCGGTTAGCTGCTGCTCCTAAAAGATTGGTGAGGTTTTTTCTTGCCTATCTTTTCGATGCAGGTCACTACGGGCAGCATGGAATATATGAGGGCCTTCTTTCAAGGGGAGGGAATGCTATCAGTTGATAAACTGTTGTTAATGATAGAAAGGCCCATTGAAGAAGAGCCAATGAGTCAATATTGAGCCAGGATGGGGGGAGCAGATCAAATGGACAAATTGTTTTGCAGGAAGAAGTTACAGTATAGTTATAGTGAGGGAACCCAGATAAATAGGGTTAAAAGAGCTGCAGATAGGGGTTAGGACCTTGGAAGAGGGAAAATTTAAAGAAGAAAGAGAGGTAGTAGTACTAAATTAACGAGTACTCGGCATGATGTTGCAAAGGAAGCTGAGGGTCCTAAGACAAGATCATGTTATAAAAGTCAGTCACTTTTTTGCTAAAGTAGTATGCCAGTTGCTCAAAAGAAAGGGGGGAGGGGGTCTTGTGTACTGATGTGGTTTAAGAATGCAGTAAACAAAAGACCACAGAGTAAAGTTGCTTGGTATGATTAGTAATAATATTAGTAAAATAATCTTTTTTGGCAGTAGTAATCATGGTCAATAATACAGTTCTGGTTAACATTATTGACACTCTTGCATTTTAGGTACATTGTGTACAATATCTTGAGAAACAATTGGAAATATTGCAACTGCGTATCATCAAAATATTTTAATAGTATGTTCACAGGTATACAACAAAAAGAGATGTCTGTGCAACTTAGGGGGATGTTTACTAAGATGCCGGTAAAGTGCGGGCCGCGGTAGAGTGCGGGTGCCATATAAGGAGTGGGCGTTTCGCGCTGAAGAAGGAAATGCGTGATTTGCATATGCGGTAAGGTGCGGGTCGCCCATATGCGCCCTGCACATTAGCACATGAAGTGGCTGCACGGGAGGAATAAGTGGCATGCTGATGTGCAATCATGAGAGCAAAGCTACAGCACAATGTTTAGCCCACTAACCACTGGTGTAGGGTTCAGTGTTTCAATCCCCCACAGCGCACAATGAAGATAGCTGTCTGAGGCGTAATTTTTGGAGGCAGAGAAATAATGGGTGGCGGAAGGCGGAGCGCTGCTGGGCCTAAAGCGGCGCGCGATTGTTTTTGGAGGCCTGTGAATCCCGGAAGGTATAAGTGGCACATTGATATGAAAGCAGAAGAAATGAGCCACAGCACAATGGTAAAAACACTGACCAAAGATGCAGGGAGCATGGGTTCGATCCCCCCCAGTGCTCAGCAAAGGAAGCTGGCAGTGGTGTTATTTTAGAAGGTACACCAAGTATGGGCGGCCTAAGGCGTTGCGCTGCTGGGCCTAAAGCGGCGCGCAAATGTGTGTGGAGGCCTGTGAATCCCGGGAGGTATAAGTGGCACAGTGATATGAAAGCAGAAGAGATGAGCCACAGCACAATGGTTAGAACACTGACCAAAGGTGCAGGGAGCATGGGTTCAATCCCCCACAGTGCTCACCGAAGGAAGCTGGCTGTGGCATTATTTTAGAAGGTACACCAAGTATGGGCGGCCTAAGGCGTTGCGCTGCTGGGCCTAAAGCAGCGCGCGAATGTGTTTGGAGGCCTGTGAATCCCGGGAGGTATAAGTGGCACAGTGATATGAAAGCAGAAGAGATGAGCCACAGCACAATGGTTAGAACACTGACCAAAGGTGCAGGGAGCATGGGTTCGATACCCCACAGTGCACACTGAAGGAAACTGGCTGTGGCGTTATTTTACAAAGTATGTGTGGCATAAGGCGTTGCGCTGCTGGGCATAAGGGTGTGTGCTAATAGTATGGAAGCATAATAATGTTGGTAAGCCATATGGTGGTGCGCTGATGTGCAAGCCCAGAAACAGAATCACATCGCAATGGTGAGGGGTGCAATCCCCAACAATGGCAAATGAACATGGCTTGCTGAGTGCGTACCTGGTAGGGTTAATATTGCATTAGGAGGCACATCTCGTATATCTGTGCAATAACTTATTCAAGCACATGTACTGTCACAGCACTGTAACATAACATGCCCCTGAGGTTACCTCAAATGACACATTTGTAAATGGATTGTCCGCCATGGCACTGTACAATGTTGTTGAAAGCGTGGCCGATGGGGCGCCATGTAGGGTGCCCTATGAGGCAGGTAAAGGTCACAGCACTGTTTCTGATGGCAGCACTGTGCATTGTGATGTATGGAAATGGTAAGTAGGTGTGCTGACCCTGGTCTGACTTCCTTGTTTTAGTAGTGAGGGGCTGTAGCCAGCCCCTGGTGACTGATATTAACAGGGGTGCCGAGTGAATGTCATTGTAAGCAGTCGCCTGGGTCTGTCTGCAGCCCCTCCCCCCCTCCTTGCTAAATCATCAATGGCAGACCTGCATCTGCCATTACTGATTTAGCTAGGAGGTGCTGCAAACAGGCCCCGGGGACAGATATGAACAGGGGATCAGAGTCACTATTATCGGGGAAAATGCCCTATTCCCTTTGCATATTGAAATCCCAAAACTAGCATAGGCCCATTACATACAAGGTATGGTGAAAAACAACATACCCCTATGTAATGTATGCTCACAACTGTTGAAGACAGTCAATGATGTTGCAGGGGTCATGGTTTACTATTTTCTGGACAGCAGGTTAGCTGAGTTATGTTCCATGTCTGTGTGAAAGTGTACAGATATCCGTGCGTCCATCTAAAGATAACTACACCCTTGTGCCATATATTATTGGCCAGATTACGGTGCATCAGATGGAACATCCTCTACATATCCCGTTAGCAAAGCAAACCATTAATATCTACCTGAGGCCATGTTTAAAGTCTGCTAACTCCCAAGGCACTATCGTAGGCACCCCATAAGCTGTGTGAATCCAAGGTGTGGCAGAAGATGCCCTAAGGATGTATAGGTGAAATCAGCAATGTTAGGCAACAACAGCAACATTGCACAATTTGAATGTTAAAAGACGTATGTGCCAAACACACATGTAACATGAACACTGCACAGAGCAGAGAACATAGACAATATTAAACTAAAAGAACAACGTAGATAAGTTGATGGAATGCAGATATCAGCTTCAGTCCATGTGACAGCCATAAAAATGGACAAACATGTTGTGGCCAACGAGATCCATGCACAGAGTGATGGAAATGTGCCATGCTGTAATGACTGTGTGTGACAGAGGATGGGAAGATGTGGCCAGCAGAGGTGGCTGCAATGGCAGGATAACTGAAATATCAGGATGACTGTGGAGTACAGGTGCTAGGCTGAGCACACACAGGGGAGGCAAGCAGGGTGAGCTGCAATGCATTAATATGATGGAGTTCACGATGTGGGGAAGCAGCATGCACATCTGGGTAAGATGGCGCACAGCTGGCAGACAGAGGATGGACACAAGGATGTATCACAACTCAGATGAGGGTACTATGTGGTCATACCACATATCACCACAGATATGACACACAGACAAATGAAACGCACCAATGCAGGACAAGCATACAAATCCAAGACAGCAGACAGGGAGCACACCGATTACCCCCACCACAAATGGCCATGCCTAAAACGGTAGGCCAAACCGCCAATTTGAGCACATTAGCAAAAGCTGCATACAAAAACACTGCATATCAGTACCCCAAACGCCTGCTGGGTGTCAGAACAAGCAAACCACCAAAATAAATAATGAGCAAATGAACATGCACATCTGCCATGTACATATTTATGTCCACTCTGTATGTGGCATCGGGGACAACTGCACCAACACAAGGGAATGTTTTGTAGTGAATACAGCATGTAAAATCCATAACAAAGGAAAACCATGGCATCCCATGACGCTCTGTGGATCAGGTGACTAATGATGATTGTGGCGTGATAAAGATCAACATGCAATCAGGTGCACCACACACACCACCATAATCACAGCCAAACAAAATCACTACGTGCATTGGCATGTTTAAACCATAAAGTAAGAGACCTATGTAACAACGAATATGTTAAGGGGATGAAGCACACAGGATGCACCCTGTTGTACAGTGCAAAGAGGGAAGGGTGTGTGTAGAGGTGAGGAACCTGTTGGTACCTAATGGTGCATTTAAGCCAGTGTGCCAAAGAACCAAACAAGCGGAAGATAAACCCCAAACTACAGAGTTCAAACACATTACTGTACACAATCCCACAAACTGCAAAATGAGCACACTGTAACACAAATACCCCAAAGGGTGTGTGTGTATGTCAACCATTCATTCACAGTGATGTGCCATATGGCTGCCACATACACAGCTGGCACTGTGCAAGGATGTGAGCACATGTGCACCATGTACATGACCAGTAAAGGACCCCAAAAAGGGACAGTATGATCAAATAGTCTAGAAGTAACATGGGGAATAGAAAAGTGGCTTTGCCCCCAAACAACCAGTGATAAAGTCACATTAGCACTCCCTGTGTCATAGGGCAAGTCTGGGAACCCCCCATTTACGTTGAAATTTGTCACAGGGTGGACCTAGGGCAGCATGAGAAAATGCACGGCAGTGTGAATGATCAAGGAAAAAGTGACAGGATGAATGGAAGAATGCTTGATGGTTGCCAGGGACAACAAAAGCACACGTGCCCAGAGCCCAGAGAGACACACCCAGGGAGTAAAGCACGGGACTCTGCCTCACCTAATGGAGCGCAGCTGAGGAAAGGTGGAGTCAGAAAACACATAGATAAAACGGACTACCAAACATTCAGAGAGGGGGAACCTTTGAGAAGGAAGCAATTTTGGAGAGAGGAGCCGAGTAGGCAATCCTGGAGAGAGGAATTGTGGAAAGAGTCCAGAGACCTGTGTGGTTCTGAGAAAAGGCAAGTGAAATATAAGAAGGCTGCAACAGCAGGTACTGGGGAAAAGAAGGGATACAAGGGCTATTTGCCATCTAAAAGGGAAGAGTCTTGGAGGCATAAAAATACCCTTAAAAAGCCTGGATATTCTGAGGCTGATAGTAACTTTTCTCCTGTTTATAAAAGTCTTAAAAGAAGGGAGTTTCACCTACCCAGAGAAGCAGAAGAAATCCCTTATTACGGTGAACGCCTAGCTCCAAGGGAATCACCGTTACACAGTTTGCAATCGGGCACAGCTGAGCCTGGAGAGCTGAGGCAGACCTGGCAGGGAGTGTATCACAATTACTCAGCTAGCAAGCCATACAGAGACCTGAGCTATCCACTGAGATACCAGCGGGGGCAGGGCTCTAGAAGACAGCATACAGAGTTTTCTGACATTCCCCAGAGAGGCAGTGCTACACAGAGGAAGAGGAACATCCTAACTGACGGGGCAAATCTGCCATACTTTTATTCCACATTAGAAGGGGGTAATGCAGATTCCAACGGACAGGAATTGATGGAATATGAAGAATCAGGAGCATTAGCAGATACAGAATTGATGGAATGTACCCTTACTACAAAAGAACCTGAATACTCATTAAGGTAAAGGTTTGTGTAACCTTAATTCCCATATTCAAGTGGCAAAGGCTACATCTCTCTCTCTCTCTCACCAGCCAAACAGACAAAGTAGGCTGTTTGTTATTTACTTTTGTTTGACGTTATATGCTGAAGGAAGCTATTTGTGTTATCCAGTTACTTTATGTTATAAGCCAAATTAGGCTGTTAATTTCTGTTGTTATAAGAAGAAACCTCAAGGGACGGGGAATAAAACCCTAAAAGAAAGAAAGTGCATCTGCGTGGTTTATATACAGAAGCAAGGCACAACTACCACCCTCATAAAAAGCCCAACCATACCAGCAGTCAAGGCTGGGGCGGAGGAGGTGTGACAAAATATACCACATCATCTACATACAGTGACATTGACAAGAGAACAATGTACTCTGTGGGTCACAAGGAGTCAGGACTGATACAAAGGCACACATTGCAGTCCAGGTCTGTCACCATGATCAATCATCAGACGGAGAAAATGTCTGTCAAATACATATATTTATTTTCTTAACACATCACAAACAGTGTAGACAGTGGCATCATAATATGAAGGCTGACCGTATCCCCTGTGAAAGTGGGAAACACCCTTAGCAGCTCACAAATCCACCTCCTACAGTAAGGTTACTTTGTTGACCACACATTAAAGGCTCAAGATATAATGTGCATCAGGTGCATGCTGAGCACCCGGCAGCAGCCCCCCTGCCCACACCTGTTGTTGTTTGTCGCAAATGTGTTAACAACATATGAGTGCAGGTACAGAGTAGACACTGCATGCTGCGGACCCAACACACCTCATCTGTCCCTCAAACCATACACATCTGACCACACAGGAGTCAGACACTCATCCAAACCTATATTGGAAAATGTTTTACATGTCACTAAACATGCAATACAAGTAATGAGTAAGCTCTCATCATAATGCCTGATCTACGAAAAAAACCAGTCAGAATGTGGATAAAACCAATCATAAACATCACAATTAGCATATGGTAACAGGTAGCACAGCCACATGAACACAGAAATAATCCGAAATAAACATCCTGCAGAACAATGCACATAGAACACCATCAAGGAGGTCACCCTGCCCTTTAATTTTGTGTAGACACTGTGTTGTCACATATAGCATGATACATGGAATGCACAAGTGAAGAAGTAGA
This sequence comes from Ichthyophis bannanicus, assembly GCA_033557465.1. Lineage (NCBI taxonomy): Eukaryota > Metazoa > Chordata > Amphibia > Gymnophiona > Ichthyophiidae > Ichthyophis > Ichthyophis bannanicus. Next base: position 1,210,835,940 of record CM066032.1, read on the forward strand.
ATGGTCACACACACTGCCACACTACAAACATAATGTGGCAATGTGAGTGTCCCTAACACATGGCATAATCTGGCCCGTGTAAATGGCAAATGGAAGGTCTGTACATATATGCACACTGTCATGTATGCACAGTAAACAAACACAAGATGTAGCATGTGAAGAAGGACATTTTGTAAAAACATATTACAGTGAACCACACATAAGTCATAGCCCCACATGCTGTGTCTCACAAACAGTCAGTCATATGCACAAGCAACAGTCACATTGGAACATGATACAGTGATGACACACATGCCCTTCAAAACCATTAGGTCAATGACAACATCAGTCCAAGATGTCGGTGTGCTCGGAAAGCATTGTGGAGGTAAAGGCGGTATCATGTGCAGGTGGAAAGCAGGTAGATGTTGACAAGAGGAGTGGCCCATCATCAGTCACATGCCAAAAACATGGGTGTTGTAAGGAAACCAGCATCATATCGTGGGTGCTATGACACACCCTTGGGACAAAGTCCTGTAAAGCTCAACTGTGTCTGAATGTAGCACCTACACTGTCCATGTCAGTTGCTGCTGCACAAGGGCGGATCAGTGTCCAAAGTCATTATAGTATCTGCAATTCATCAGGTTACGTTAACAGTGTAATATCAACTCTGGCCATGCATAGTCACGTGTCAGTGTGCAATATGGCACATTCCTTCAAAGTATATGTGTGTCCACTACATTGAGCATCACTCACTACCCAGCCATAGCATCAACATTGCGTTCGACACCTCTGTCATGGGGAAATCAGCAGGTAAAGAGTAATACTGTCCTTCGCAGTCATGTGATCCACTCTCATAGCTCAAACATCCACTGGGGAAATGTTGTGGTAAAGAGTTGCATGGTGCTCTGTCATCCATCAGGTGGTTGTTGGTGACAACAGATGCTCTGTAAGAGATGTGTCTGGTATGTCCTCTGTGCTGTGTCAGGAGAGGATAAGTATGTTATTGTTTGACACATTTCAAAATCAACACAAATGTCAGACCGTCACACCATACTACATTCTTAATAAAGGGATACATAGGCAAACATGACCTGATATCAATACTAAAACAAACGTTGTGGCCAACATAAGTAATGGTAACCATAGACACGGGTGGCACATGGATATGGTCATGTCCATGCTCATGTCACACAAGTGTCTCATAGCTACACACAATATGCATCTGTTAATGTGAGCATAAAGGAAATCTAACATACACAGGAGGCACACATGAGATCATCACCAGTTAGATACAACTGCACAAATCAAAATCACAAAGGTGAAACCCACCGTGTGTTTGCAACAGGTGTATGTCATCAAGCCCTTGAGCCCCGAAACAGCCAGCTTACATCACAATGAAAGGGGACAATGTCATCAAAAGGAGTAGAATCACAAGGTCAAACCACTGTTGAAACATGTCACCATCATGTTCATATCTGAAAGGCACCAAAGTTGCACACCAGTGCTTACTGTAAACAACAGACACATGTCTAAGCACAGCACACAACACATGCAGATAATGGTCACAGGGCAAACCCCCGTATGTATGAGTTATGACTGCTGGCAATTATGTGAAGGTGCACAGACCCCTCACAGCAGAAGAAAATGTACTATGTCTGATCAATCCATCATCACACATGCAACCTATAAAACCAGCCACACACACAGTATGTAAAGTTCAGCGTCCCATCTCTAACACATGGCCTGTATGTGCACATGTGGATGTCTGTAGATATAAATACACAGGAAACATGTTATGATAGCGTTTTGTTGTCTGATAGTACATTTTTGGGGACGTTGAAAGTGGTGGTAAACTACACCAAACCACAACCTACACACACATGCATGTATGTTGTACATGTCGCATTGAGACAGTGCCAGAGGACATGCAGAACACAAGCACATGGGGATATGATTGAACACAGAGAGAGATGGGTTAGTGAGGCACAGGTTTGAAAATATGAAATACAAGCATCTGCCCAATATGAGAAATCTCAGAAGACATATTATTCACATGACCACAGCCACACACAATGTCTATGTAGATTGACCTACCCAAAATCACTGCATCTTCCAGGAGGTAGAGTCACATGGCAATGCATCTCAAAATCAGTATCCGTACAAAGTATGTCCTGTGCATTTGGAGACACAAGAGAAGCCAACATATGTCATGGTCAAGCTGTGTATCAGACACTGCACCTTCATGCCCCCAGCTGTCAGACCCCACAACATCACACACTGAGTGACTGCTGTCTATCACAATGTACAGATGTCTCACATGTAATAGGCATCATGGAGGTGTTGTAGGCTATCTCTATGTTGTCCGTAATCTCACTCACTTTCGTGTGTTAACTCTCTGTCCGTTTACACACACAGAAATAGATGTGTGTGCTACCAGCATGGGTCGACCTCATGCCAAGCTCGTAATAATACCAGTGACTCACCATATTGCCAACATTGACCCCTGTCCCTGTTTTTTGGTGACCAGATTGTGTATGTTAACCCACTGACAATTGCTACAACACATAGGAAATATGCAGGTGGACCTCCTGTATCCACTGCTCAAATACATATCCTGCTGCGTACATCTCATACATGCAGTAATAATGACACCTATGTTCAGATGACATGCCCAAATAGTTTGCCAAATTGCCATCATGTAGGCAACAACACACACACATGTCTGTCTGTCAGTAAACCATGATGGCTGTATGCCATCCCACTGTGTGTCAATGACAATGTCAAAGCATGCATATCCCAGATGTGTAGGCCAGAGAAATACCTGTCCCCTAGCTCTATGTTTTTATGCCATCATAACCGACACTTGCTCGTGTCTGCAATGTATCTACTCATATAGACTCTTTTCCCCTGACCTACACACATACACAGCCTGTAGCACATGCATGATGTCAGATGCTGTGATAGCATCAGCGAGATATTTTCTGTACGCAATGAAAAACCTGTAATAACACAAGCCACTCCCACATATATGGCCCAAATTGGCTACCACTACCCACTCCTTGCTGTTTTGGCCTGTGTCATCTCACCATGTGTGTAGACATGCATCACTGCAGTGACGGTATACTCTTCAATGGAAACATTTTCCAAACCCACCCCCGTGATGGGCAATGGCAGGTCATCATCCCTAAACAGATCCAGGTCATGTCTACTTGTTTACCAGTACATGTGTACACACTGTAGGGTTTACATTTACAGTCCGCACACATAGTTATTACCATCCAGACATAGTTGCAGTAAGCATGTGTACTCTGCTATGTATGACTTTGTGCCACACACATGAGGAGAACACAAACATAGGCATGTCAGAGGAGCTGAACAACCACCAAACCCACACTATTTGTTGTTATATTTACACTCCCCAAAGGACAAATGTTCACAAACACGGACAAACCCACAACGTGTAAAGCACACCATATGGCAGATACTGTGCTCATACCATAGCATCTTACCAAAAACCTGCATGTGCACAACAGCTGCATCTCCCAGAAGCAGACACTAGATGGGAATGTGACTGTTAAACTTTCCCAAAAAAAGAACAACCACACACATCAGCTGCCAACAAATGCTGCTGAGCCCTGCCCACATTCATTGTGTCACACTCATGCCTATATGTGATGTTGGCATTGTGATTCTAATGCACATGGTGTGTGACATCAACATTCTAGCTTTAGAACAACATCAAACTCACTAACCATTACGCACATAGTAGAAAACATTATTGTGGGAAGATAACCAATACGTACATGAGAAGATGTCTGCAATCACCCTTCTCCTGACTGCTGTGCCCTCCCGTGTGTCAGCACTGGCACGCTCAGGGGGGCACATTGGATCCTCCTCCAGATCCTCATTAATCTCTGCAGGGATATCGTGCCTGAGAGCAATGTTGTGCAGGATGCAACAGGCTATGATTATCTCGGCAACAGTGTGTGCTCTATATTGTAAGGCCCCACCTGTCCTATCCAGACACCTGAAGCGGCTCTTTAACACGCCAAAGGTGCGCTCAATGACTGAGCGACTGGAGGCATGGGCCTCATTGTACCTCCGCTCTGCACGTGTCCGTGGCTGACGCACAGGAGTCAGCAGCCAGGGGCGACACCCATATCCTGCATCACCTGCAGAAAGAAATGTTGCATGTGAATGCAGGAGCTCATTTCAAACATTACTTCCACCTGAATATACGTGACAAAACAATGCACAACACATTCTGACTGAACGATACAACACCACAACTAGTATATTTGGAAAGGAAAAACCAAAAGGTGACAGAAAATGACTTAAAATGAGCACATGGCCTCTCGAGCACGTACACCCATCACAAATAAAACAACATGTCCATCTATCCCTTCACAGATTGTGGGTGTGTGTGGGTGTGTGTGGGTGTGTGTAACATGCATATTGTCATGCAGTTACTGTCCAGATCGGCCTCACCGCCACTGTGAGACTCCAACAGCAATCCACAGATCACATAATCCATGTGTATGTCTGAACAGTAACCCTTGTAAAACATGTTGACATCTACGTGACCGACACCCCCACCCCCCAACATGTATGCCAGGGAGCTATGGCACAATGTACGCAATATCACCTATACACATCATGTTGTGTAGGGTACAAATATCCATATGTGTCAGTACATTCCCACATGCAGTGTTGGTGGCAAAGCACTGTAATAGCCATCCATTGCTGTTTAACCATTTTGTCTAAATTGTTAGGAAGTTGTGGATGTCAAACATGCATACTGTACCCCTCATGAGTGAGGGGCAAAAACATATACATACGCAAAGTAGCCTCCTGTGTAGCTGGTTGTGTAACCTGTTTGTATGCACCCACGTAATGCCCTTGCTTTAGCCGTCACAAATCAATAATATTAACATATATGAGGATGTCCAGACAAGATGATACTAACTTGTGCGCATCTACAGTGCACAAAGGTACGTTAAAACCTATGTTGTGTTTCCACCCAGCTGTGACATAGCCAAGAAGTGTGGACAGAGATATGCACACATGTTGTGCCTGTAGAACATTTAAAAATCACCCATAAGATATTGCTCTACACCCCCTCATGTTATCCTTGGCTTGCAGGGTGACAACTGCATTACAGAGTGTGTGGGTTACACTACGACACACATGACACGGGTTACTTGTATGGATTATCAACAACATCAATGTTAAATGGCATACAATTAGGAGGCAACTATTAAACAGTATCACAGGTGTATGTGAGGGGCCACCCCCCCCCCCCAAGACATGTTTGCTGGTGCCTCCAAAACACATTTTGGGGAAAGCAGCAACACCAGAGCCATAAGCACAGGGGTGTCTTCACATGTACACCATGTGCATGTTATGATCATATACTATTAGGTTGATCATGTTCAATGGTTCATGTTTGTAGTGTACATGGACCTAGAGACGGCTGTAATAGTTGAAACGTACAGCAGTCCTCTATATAACATATCTCAAATATTAGCTGCATGTTCTGATATAAACATGTTGCATCATATGGTACTACAAATACACACATGTAGAAAGTCATAAACCGATAGGTGATCCTGACATACTCACCCAGCAATACACAGTCCCCGTAACGGTGATCCTCAAATTGTGTGAATACTGCCGAGTGATGCAGGATATAGAAGTCATGGGTGGACCCTGGAAACCTAGGGACCACATTCAGAATATGCAGATTTGCATCACATACAACCTGAACATTCAGGGAATGGTAGTGTTTGCGGTTGCGGAACGCTACCTCCCTGTCTCTAGGCGGGACCAGGGCAACATGTGTGCAATCAATAGCTCCCATCACGTGTGGTATCCCGGCTAATGCCTCAAAGGCCTGGTTCAGGGTCCTCCATTGTTGCCTAGTGTGGGGCATGGCTATGTAATTCCCCACCCGGCTGACCATGGCACGCAGTACCTGGTGGAGACAGCGTGAGAAGGTGGGGCGGCTCATACCACCTACTGCGGCCACAGATGACTGGAAACAGCCAGAGGCAAAGAAATGTAAAGCAGCAAGGAGCTTGACTAAACCTGGTATGGCATGGGACCGATCTGTCAGGGGCTGGAGGTCAGGTTTGAGATCCTCATACAGCTCCCTAATAGCCCTTGTGCTCAGTCGGTAAAGGGAGATGACCTGGTCCTCTCGCATGTCCTGGAGCTGGGCCCTGGGCCTGTAGAGGCGTTCCTGCCGAGCCTGCACCTCGGCACGCCGTCTGCGCCGTGCACGAACAGCACCAGCTTGGACAGCCCCCACAGCTGCAGGACTGAGTTGCTGCAGGACTACACCCATGCCCTGTGCCACAGCTCCATGGACACCATCTCCCCTGTCCGGCAACCGCAGCATCTGCCCACTACACAGGACACATGACTGAAGAAAGATATGTGCCATTAACTCCTCCCGCCCAACTACACAAACACACTCAGACACACAGACAAATCAAACTAAGCAGTCTACAAACCAAAAAGCACACAACACTATACACAGACAGGAAAATACAATAACTACTACAAACAACAAGAACAGAATTGACAAATACACCTGTTTGGATTCACCTCCTTTCTGTCTCAAAACACACTCCTACTCTTCCTCGCCTACAACCCACAACGTGGAGAGGCATGGCACGGTCATTTATAGGGTTGGTGTTTTTGCCCTACCGTCTAACGCGCATGTGCATATGCTCGCATACGTCTCTCTTGCGTGGCGCACATGCGCCAACCTACGCATGGGTGTCTGCCTGTGCGTGGTGTCACGCACATGCGCATCGCCACATGCATGCGTAAAACGCACACAGACGCCCATGCGTCACACGTCAATAGGTGTCACAGGGCGCATGTGCGTATGTCCGCATAAGCGTGCACGAGGACGGCGCCCATGCGTAAGCGTGCACGAGGACGGCGCACGAGCACCATACCTGCACAATTGCGCATGTGCAAAGAGAAAAGCGTGGAAAAACCCTATAAATAAGGCTGCGCACGTGGCACACGTTGAGGGTTGTTAGAGGAGTTCCACAAACAGACAGAGAGTTACAGAGAGAGCTAGAGAGCCTGTGTTGGGAGTGCTGCACAGGGAGGAGTCAGATAGACAGTCACAGGGACTAATAGGGCAGGAAGCTGTGCTGAACGTGCTTCAGGCAAAGGAGGGAGATAGAGAGGTACAGCGAATTAGAAGGGGACGGTTTGCCATAGGAGTAGAGGCCACACAAGACAGAGAGAATAATTGTTACCATTACTGTTGGGTGTTGTAATATATCCTTTTGGCCTTTAAGGTTACCTGTGCTATTGTGTTCTGGACTCTGTGCTGTATTGTACTGCCCTTGTCCCCTCTGTTTCCGTCTGTGTTCTGTTCTGTTCAGGTGCGTTGTTTTATTTGCGAGGATCCTGTGCTGAAGAGGGAGATGGAGAGGGACAGCGCCAGAGAGGATCAGGGTGAGGGGGTGGAGGATGTGGGGCAGCAAGTTGTTGGTGAGACACCCAGGGCACACATCTCACAGCCTAGCCAGGAACAGCCAGGACCATCTGTTGGGCCACAGCAGGTAGAGTACAGGCAAACGGCCAAAAGGAAAAGGATACCTGTGGCTGTTACACAGAGGAAGAGAGCTGTAAGGTTCAGTGACAGGGAGAACCATATTTTACTGTCACATGTGATAGAAAATTATGATGTCTTATTTGGGCGTTTGAGCAGCCGCACACCAGTGGCCACCAGGATGGCAGTGTGGGAGGATGTTCGCGAGGCACTGTCTGAGGCAGGGTGTCCCCCATGTGATGTGGAAGGTCTAAAAAAAAGGTACTCTGATATCAAACGAGGGGTACGTCAGCACATGCTTGCAGAGAGACAGCATGCTATGGGCACAGGTGGGGGGGGCCCCTTTATACCAACATTGTCGCCCCTTGAACAAGAGCTGGCAACACGTTTGGGACACATGTACCTGCGTGGACTTCCTGAGGCCCTAGATACGGCACATCCTCGAGCAGGTATGTACACTAAGTGTCACCTACAGGTTCAGGTGAACCATTAGCATTCCTCAGAGATCTGTCATCTGCACAGACACTTACAGATGTGTGACAAATCCAACCTCATTTTGCTATCCTGGTGGCACATGTTTGTGAAAAAGCCTTCTCCAACCTGTTTGTTTGACAGGTCCCTGGTCAACATAAACACTTTGTTTCACAAAACCATCCCCTACACATCTGTAACTATGAAACCCACACACACCGGTGACCACACCAACACCGCACCTGTGATTGCCATCCCCTGTATGAGTGTGAGGGCCATTGATCATGTCATGTTTGTGTGTCATTGTATCAACACAGTGCAACATGTGCATCTCAGTGGGGCAGAGGAGCAAGCCACCTGTCGTCCGCTGCACAATGGGTCCCTGTCAATCACATGTAGCAATGAGCACATAACATGTCTGAACACATATGTGCCATATTCACTATCCAAGGCAGACATACAGTGTATGGCAAAATCAGATGTAAGGGTGTGGGCATCCACAGGCATGTGTCTGCATATCTGGCATAGATGCCGAAATGGAGGGGATGGTGAAACATGTGGAATGGAAACATGACCAGAAACATGGCAAACATGCAATCATTGCTAAGCCAAAGCATACACATGTGCCGCAGGAACAACTACATGGTGTGGAAACACGCGTATGGGATGGTGTATTGGGTACTGTATGCAGCACAATTGCGCCAACCCAACACATCATGTCTGTGGTGTCTGTAGCACACATATGTGTTTTGCTTAAACATAGCTGTTCTCTCTCTGATTGTTCACAATACAGGTGACTACAGTGAAATGGTGGCTGAGGAGGAGGAGGTGGAGGAGCAGGAGGGGGAGGATGTTTTGGAGGAGGAGGAGCAGGTGGACATCCCAATCCCAATCCCAATGAGTCTGTTCGAGGCAGAACCTGCAGTCTCAGGGGGCAGCATAAGTGCAGGTGCGGAGTCCCTGGATCAACCCATACACACCATATCACCACTGGGGGCTGCAGCAATCGAGCAGACGCAACAACCCAGCGTGTCCGTAGACACAGCTACATCTGTCCCAGAGATGATGAGGGCAGAGATGAGGGCCTATGGTGCATCAACACATCGCGATGCTGACGGTGGGTAAAAAATGACTGTCACAACCACAACACAAGCAGCACTAATCTGTAGTTGTTGTTTGTGTGCTGGATGTTGCTACGTTACTGTACACAGTGTTACATGTATGGGTCATTTATATGGAACATGTGTGGAAGAAATGTTCTGGCCTATAGTAAATGAGGTTAGCATGTTGTAAAATCACAACAGCCTACGGTCAGGTGAGACACACAGATGCAGACCTAGGAGCAATGGTGCGTACGTTGCAGCAGGTCATCAGTTAATTACGAGATGCAGACATTGGCCTGACACCAGTATGCCTCTTTGCAGACACTCACATGTCTTGTAAACAACAGTATGACAAATAACCCATAGTCACCCATAACAAAGACCATATATAAGTCAATGTAACCTTCCTCAGTGATGGTACCACACAAAGCCAACATTACCCACAATCTGGCTTCCCAGGTAAGGGGCAAATAGCATATGCAGCGATCTCATCAAATGCGTAAGGTCACCCATATACAAGGTGTCCCAGAGGTGTATTAAGCATACACCTATCATATCTGTTTGTTTTGGGTGAACACATAGTGCTATTTCCCAGGGAGGTTCAAAAATAACATATACTGAATTCCACACAGTCAAGCCCATAAACATGTTCCCTGTCAGCAACCCCACCAAACCATCACCAAATAGCAGCCGCTGTGAACAAATACATCCCAGTCTGATTGAGGGTCTATGTGTCATTAGTCTGTGATGGTCCACATTATCATAGGTGGCTAACGTGACATGGGTGTTGTATGTAACCATACAATGATGAGTATGACACATGCATATTAATGAGCACATGGTTACAAAGGAGGACTAATGTATTGCACATGACAATACACAGGTGGAACCTCTACAACGCCTGCACATGTAGAGGCAATATCATACACACTGTATCCTGACCCCAATACCTGCATACAGTTATCACCATACACAACCTTGCAAACCACAACACTGACAATATCACAGAGGACATTACAGAACGTACTGGGGAATGGTAGCAATTGCCAATGTCAGTTCTGAGTGAGAGACTCAAATGCCCTCATTTGCCTTTCAAAAGACAACCATACAACATCATACACCAGCTACCAAACCACACTTACATTAGGAGAAACATTAAAACCCGAGACAAACAAGGCAACCATGGAATGAGAGCCAACAGTGTAGAGGGTAACATGTGAATGAGATCTGAGGTCGCAATAATGACATCTATTATCAATCACTACAGCGACACATACTTTGTCGCTTGCAAAAAACACACTGAACAACATAATGTCTGTAGTTATGTTAAACCTCCAAATGTCTATTAAAATATAATAAACACGTGTAGTCTGACATATTTAGCTGCCATTTTCAAGTTGCAAATGCCCCAGTCACATCCAGCAGGACTGTGCATGAGGTGTGCTCACTCAGCATCGTGTCACACCTCACCTGCCCCAGCCTTGACTGCTGGTATGGTTTGGCTCATGAGGGTGGTAGTTGTGCCGTGCTTGTATCTATACAAATCACACATAAGACTGTTTCGTCTTTTAGGGTTTTATTCCCCGTCCCTTTGAGGTTTTCTTCTTTTACAACAGAAAGTAATAGCCTAACTTGGCTTATAACATAAAGTAACTGGATAACCCAAATAGCTTTCTTCAGCATATAACGTCAAACAAAAGAAAGGAACAAACAGCCTACTTTGTCTGTTTGGCTAGGGAGAGAGAGAGGGTGTTTGTAGCCTTTGCTACCTGCACATAGAATTAAGGTTACACAAACCTTTACCTTACGGAGTACTCAGGTTCTTTTATAGTAAGAGAACATTCCATTAATTCTGTATCTTCTAATGTACCAGAATCTTCATATTCCATCAACTCTGGTCCGGAGGAATCTGCATTGCCCACTTCTAATGTGGAATAAAAGTATGGCAGATTTGCCTCATTAGTTAGGAAGTTCCTCTTCCTCTGAATAGCGCTGCTTCCCTGGGGAAGGTCACCAAACTCTGCATGGTGTTTTCTAGAACCCTGCCCCCGCTGGTGCTTCAGTGGATAGCATAGGTCACTGCTTAGCTTGCTAGCTGAGTAATTGGGATACGCTCCCTGCTGGGTCTGCCTCAGCTCTCCCGATTCAGCTGTACCCGATTGCAAACTGTGTAACGGCGTTTCTCTTGGAGCTAAGAGTTCACTGTAATAAGGGATTTCCTCTGCTTCTCTCGGTAGGTGAAACTCCCTTCTTTTAATACCTTTATAAACAGGAGAAAACTTGCTATCAGCCTCTGAATGTCTAGGCTTTATAAGGGTATTTTTCTGCCACCAAGACTCTTCTCTTTTAGACGGCAGATATCCCTTATATCCCTTCTTTTCCCCTGAATTTGCTGATGTAGTTGTCGTATAATTCACTTGCCTTCTCTCAGAGCCACACAGGTCTCTGGCCTCTTTCCACAATTCATCTCTCCAGGATTGCCTACTAGGCTCCTCTCTCCAGGATTGCCTGTGAGAACGCCTCTCTCTCCAAGGCTGTTTCTCTCTCCAAGCTTGCCTCTCTCTCCAAGCTTGCTTCCCACTCGAAGGTAGCCTCTCTCTCCAAGATTGCCTGTCACTCCAAGATAGCCTCTCACTCCAAGGTAATCTCTCACTCCAAGGTAGTCTCTCTCTCCAAGTTTGCCTCTCACTACAAGCTTGCCTCTCCCTACCAGGCAGCCTACCACTGAATGTTTGGTAGTCTGTTTTATCCATGTATTTTCTGACTCCACCTTTCTTCAGCTGCGCTTCAGTAGGTGAAGCAGAGTCCCGTGCCTTACTCCCGGGGTGTGTCTCTCCAGGCTCTGGGCACGTGTGCTTTCGTTGTCCCTGGCAACTGTCAAGCATTCCTTCATTCATCCTGTCACCTTTTCCTTGATCATTCATACTGCTCAGCATTCTTTCATGCTGCCTTAGGTCCACCCTGTGACAATCGTCACATGTCTAGTTGCCAGACCGGCTCCAAAATATTGTTGTGTCCATCAGAACATTTACCTGCTGCCTGAACATACCCAGCATCTCACAGTTGTTTGTCCCGCACGTCCCTCACAGTTGCTCACGTGCTTATCATGGCCTACTCAAACCACTCATAACCTCACAGGAACAGGTGTATGGTAGATGTATCACCCCCCCCCCCCATAAAACATATATAAGTCTCTTGCGCAAAGTGTCAGGGAACCATCACATTCTGTTCATTCGCCAGCATCAACTGCCTTGCAGTTCCTGACTCAACCAGCATCCACTGCATTGCAGTCCTTGCAACAGGCAATTTCCTGGGGAACCTCAGTCATCCATTAACAGTTTGGAAACACCTCATCAGCCAATAGTTCAGCAAATGTCCCCATCACACCATACATAGTCCTGTCATACAACAACACCCCATCACATGTCAAACCAACATCAACATCACACACGGTGATGTAAGCATAACAACATCCATGATGCTACAAATAGTGCACACAACACAGGCATCGGTATTGGAACCCCAGAAGACACACCAGACAATGTAAGACACTACATCCCCAAACATCTCATGTGCAGGCCTATCTCTGAGACTCCAATATCCGTACAGCAGACATGGGCCTGCATTCCACATCTCATGCGTGCTCCAGACTCCCCATAGACCATTACGGGTCCTAGCACAACACAAATGCCATCTTACGCTGTACACCCTCACTAGGAACACATATTGTGTTGGGAACCAACGCATGCCAAACCCCTACGCATGTCACGCCCTCACCTACACAGTCCCATTGGCTGTGTGATGAATTGACAATTTACACTGTGTAATTGCTATGTTGTTGCACCAGTAGCAGATGGGGGGGGGGGGAACACGCCCTCACTCTGCTAGGTCCCTCTGGAGGGCCATAAGGTTTGCAGACACAAACATAGTTTGCATTGTGTCTATTCTAGGACAAGGTTTGCATAGATATCCTATCCATCGCACCCGTGTGTCTAACAGAGCCTAGGCAAATCCTTAAATACGCTTATGTGTCCTAAACAGAAACGGAAGGGGGACAGTCTCCATCTACAAGTCATCTCAGTCATTGCTGAGGTAATAACAGAACAGTGGGAGAGGTGCAGGGAAAACCATTCTGTCATTGGGGCCACCTCAGCGGGGTGAGGTGGGTAGGCAAATCACCTGCGGGATTTGGGGACAAATGTGTCCGATGCATGGTGACACCTGAAATGGCGCTCCCTGTGCAAATAGATAGGTGAGCAATGTATGGCTTAACACTGTTTGGAACTCTCACACATCAACACATATGTCTGAAAAAATGCCTATGTTGAGATGTAAAAGAGTTGACAAACAACAGCCACCACCTATCATGCCTACTGACATCCTAAGCAGACCGTGTCAACTCAGGCTTTCACTGTCCTGCAACAGTTCGTACCACTAGCTGTGTATGTCCCATCATGCACCGTCAATGTTCCCTTGCTATGGTCCACCTATGGTGTGGCCCTCTGGGACTCTGGCAGCTTTGTCCACACCCTCCATGTGTATCACATTGCCTAATGTATAATCTCCACAAACCGCCCTCTGTGTTACATAAGGTGTTTTAAAACCCGCAGGTCTCACATATGTGCAGCAGCACTGCAAGTGTGAACGTCAGCTGTCACATCCCTGTCCTCACATTGCATCCCACACATTTGCAAAACTATCCCCTGTAGCCATGAGCAATTGTGATAAACCCTCCAGCTGTGGTCTCCCTGTTGCTGGCGTGTTCCATACCGTCCACTGTCCCTCCCTAATGCTGCTCATCACAGTTATTAGTGTGTGCTGCATGCTGCACCTCCCCTACACAATGGAAAGGTGATAGTTATCATTGCACAATCCTGTTTGTGACGTCTGTAGTATTTCGGTGTGTATGCAGATCCTGTAGATTGTGGTTTTGGCCTCACACATCCAGGTCCTGTAAATTGTCATATAGGCTTTGAATACCTCTAACACTGTGTTAAATATGTATGTTAACTCTATCCATGTTAAATTTGGACTCTGCCCTATCACATATTCAATAGTGTTGGATGTGCATGACATGTTTGTGTACTACGGTGTATTAGTGGAGAGGTATGTCATTGACCACCCTGTATCCCATGCACAGGCATCATACGCGTTTCTGGGACAGGATACACATGGCAGTGCAGCAGAACACAAGGGAGGTGTGTGAGGAGCTGCGTCAGTCACGTGCGGAGGTACGAGCCCTGCCACTCACACGGATATGTGAAGCCCTTGATGGCATACTTGATGTGATACGGCGAGCTGCACCTGCACCCCCACCCCCACCACCACCACCGGTTCATGAGGTGGCCATTGACCCACGAGGGAGGAGGGGCCAATGTGGCAGGCGTGGCCGACCACGTAGATCTTAAACTATGATGTTGTCATCCGTTTGTAATATGCTTGTCAAAGCCTGTCTCTGGTGCAATGATCATTTGCAGCATTTTATGTCTATGTTTCACCTTGTTTTGGGGATGTTGTATGTGTTTGTTTTGAAAGGCTCAGAGATGACACTCCTATGTTCATGGTGTGTCACATACACGGCTGGGATGAAAATCACACAATTATCATTGAGATGTTTGTAAAAGTACATTAATATGACGTAAAAGCTGTGACAATAAACAGCTGGCATTAAACTACATACACTGTGTGTGTCCAGTGACTGACCATGTGTTCCCGTGTGTATCTATGACATGGCGGGGTTGGAGGCCCGGACTACATTAGTTGCAAACCGGTCCCGTGCTGCAGCTACCTAGCCACAGGCGGCTACTATGTTTATGATGCGTACTGTCACAGGGTGGACCTAAGGCAGCCTGAAAGAATGCTGAGCAGTATGAATGATCAAGGAAAAAGTGACAGGATGAATGAAGGAATGCTTGACAGTTGCCAGGGACAATGAAAGCACACGTGCCCAGAGCCTGGAGAGACACACCCCGGGAGTAAGGCACGGGACTCTGCTTCACCTACTGAAGCGCAGCTGAAGAAAGGTGGAGTCAGAAAATACATGGATAAAACGGACTACCAAACATTCAGTGGGAGGCTGCCTGGTAGGGAGAGGCAAACTTGTAGTGAGAGGCAACCTTGGAGAGAGAGACTACCTTGGAGTGAGAGATTACCTTGGAGTGAGAGGCTATCTTGGAGTGACAGGCAATCTTGGAGAGAGAGGCTACCTTCGAGTGGGAAGCAAGCTTGGAGAGAGAAACAGCCTTGGAGAGAGAGGCGTTCTCACAGGCAATCTTGGAGAGAGGAGCCGAGTAGGCAATCCTGGAGAGAGGAAATATGGAAAGAGGCCAGAGACCTGTGTGGCTCTGAGAGAAGGCAAGTGAAATATAAGAAAACTACAACAGCAGATTCAGGGGAAAAGAAGGGATATAAGGGATATCTGCCTTCTAAAAGAGAAGAGTCTTGGAGGCAGAAAAATACCCTTACAAAGCCTAGACATTCAGAGGCTGATAGCACGTTTTCTCCTGTTTATAAATGTATTAAAGAAGGGAGTTTCACCTACCGAGAGAAGCAGAAGAAATCCCTTATTACAGTGAACTCTTAGCTCCAAGAGAAACGCCGTTACACAGTTTGCAATCGGGTACAGCTGAATCGGGAGAGCTGAGGCAGACCCAGCAGGGAGCGTATCCCAATTACTCAGCTAGCAAGCTCAGCAGAGACCTAAGCTATCCACTGAAGCACCAGCGGGGGCAGGGTTCTAGAAAACAGCATACAGAGTTTGGTGACCTTCCCCAGGGAAGCAGTGCTATTCAGAGGAAGAGGAACTTCCTAACTAATGAGGCAAATCTGCCATACTTTTATTCCACATTAGAAGTGGGCAATGCAGATTCCTCCGGACCAGAGTTGATGGAATATGACGATTCTGGTACATTAGAAGATACTGAATTAATGGAATTTTCTCTTACTATAAAAGAACCTGAGTACCCCTTAAGGTAAAGGTTTGTGTAACCTTAATTCTATGTGCAGGTAGCAAAGGCTACAAACTCTCTCTCTCTCTCCCTAGCCAAACAGACAAAGTAGGCTGTTTGTTCTTATCATTGTTTGACGTTATATGCTGAAGAAAGCTATTTGTGTTATCCAGTTACTTTATGTTATAAGCCAAGTTAGGCTATTACATTCTGTTGTAAAATAAGAAAACCTCAAAGGGACGGGGAATAAAACCCTAAAAGAAGAGAAAGTCTTATGTGTGCTTTGTATAGATACAAGCACGGCACAACTACCACCCTCATGAGCCAAAACATACCAGCAGTCAAGGCTGGGGCGGATGAGGTGTGACAGTACATATGCAAGGTGTCCTGTGCATATCGTGTCAGCACAGTCTGTGAGCTGTACTGGCACAGTGTGCACACACATCCATGTCCAAACAGGGGAACTATGTTCGACATTGCCTGTGTCGTTGCCCTATGCATCAAGGTGTCCAACCCCTCATACACGACTATTTGGTGGCATATGTGTAACCCTTGCTGTGCCTAGTTTAATGACCACATTCCCTACACCCCACCATGTTGCTGCATGTGACAGTGGCAGAGCTTCCAACAAATATCATTCATTTGTTGACATATGTTGACATATGTGGTTCATGTATTCGCTAACGTGTGAGTTGTGTGACTCTGGGACAGGTGCTACAGTTGTAACATCTGACACAAAAACCTCTTATCAGACACCTACACACATGGTCACCCCCCAAATGTACTGTGGAGTTATCGCTAGCATGTTTACCCCTCGAAAACATATATGTCTACACATAAATCACATGCTGACATCCATAGTCCTAGGCTGCATGAGGCACACAAGCATTACATGGTGTGTTGAACATATGTTTAATAACAACAAATCCAAACAGGGGTAACTATGTACATTTGTAGGAAGGGGGATAATACCATGAGCCGCCCCCCCTAAACTCACCCTCCCCACCCCTTTCTCCCACACGCCCTGAAAACGTTCCCATCCACAATCTCGAACACCCACATGCCCCCATCCCTCCCTCCTCATGACCAGTGTTGGAAGACAGGGCAACACAGTGCACATATGTGGACGTCACTAGCACCATTACTGACGCCAGTGACGCCATTGAGAGGGTGGTTGGCGACATGGTAGCCGGACCACCTCGGCTACCACCCTCTCAATAACTCCCGCCAGTCACTGCTGTGAGTGGCTCAGCTGGTGGAGCCGTTGCTCCATCGCATGCATGGCCCCAGACAGGTTTTCCACGCATCTGCCACCACACACACACATTGTGCCAGGTGTTTGTGTGGTGGCATCTGCGTAGACCCTGGGTGGGGCCCTGCATGGTTGAGGCAACCTTTGTGGCTGAGGGGAGCCCACAGTGCCTGTGATGCCCTGTCTTCGACATCACTCTCCCACACCCCCTCTGGCCCCCTCTCCCCCCTGAGCCCTCCACAACGTCCCCTCCCCCTCCACATCCCCAACACCCTGTCTCCCCCCTGGCACCCCCCCAATCAGCCGTTCCAGATGGCCATCTGGCCCCTGGTGGGGGACATCTGATGCAGGTGAATGTGTATGCGCCTCCACCACCACCTCCTCCTCATCCTCCCTCCCTCCTCCTCCTCCTCCTCCTTCATCTTCCTCCTTCCTCATCCCCCTCCTCCGATGTGATGAGGACCACCACCTCGTCTGCACATGTGGTGTGGGGGACGTCTCAGGAGGGGTGCGGAGGTTGTGGGGCAGATCCTCTGGGACATCACCATCTGTGGAGGTCGACAAGGCATAGGAAACTCTCTGTTAGGTCTCACATACAGCTCGGTCTACATATGCAGTGGCCACACAGGTTTTTTTTCTGGCAATCTGCACACATCTGTTACTGATGTGACACTTTGAGAACACTCAGATGCAACCTTTGGGGAGCTCTCACCCTGGAGTCACGGCAGGTAACCGGGCATGGTAGGTGGCGCAGCTCCCTGCCCTTCTTCCGGAGATCCTCAACCTGTTGATGGTAATCTGAAAGGTTGGGGGCATTAGGCCATCATAAACCTTATGCTGGGTCACCCAATAAAAACACACAGCCGTTGTGGGCAAGGTTTTGCTGTGCTACAGCCAACACTGTGGTGGTGTGTCTCATGTATAGCCATAGTTCATCAACATGTCATTGGGGGATCGCCATGGGAAACAGACATCTGTACTCACATGTGCATACTGTGGGTGGGGGGTGGGCTTGGACCTGTATGAAGAATGGAAGAATGCTATCTTTGTAGGCCGTATCCCAGCTGAGCAGACCACATGTGATTTTACAACACCATAGACATGGTCAATAACACCATAACATCTGTGAACAAAACAGTGGTTCATGTGTAGTTTTATGTATGCTGTTGGTCAGCCACACCTGCTGAGTTGATCATTGGAAGAACATCATTGATGTCCATCGTGTGTCAAAGGTTTGGCTTTTCTATTATGTGTATAAATGTGAAAACAACATTTGCATTGATGGTGTGGGGCCATAGATCTGTTGCAGGTTGTTTGTTAGCTTCTGACATGGTTCATGGGGATGGGGTGCTGTTACACACATAAACAAGTCCCCCTACCATCCATCGCCAGAGAATCGGAGAAATGTGTGATGATATCTGACGCCACAACTATGGGGTACGTACAACCGCTGTGCATTGAACAAACACAATATCTTTCTAACATAACCACCATTGCATGCCGGTATTTGGGCCCATGGGGGTGGTGTATCCGAACACACGCATCAGCTCCCATACACCAGAGCAAGTGGGTGACTAACAGGAAACATTACCATAGTCACTGGAATCCTGGGGATATTGGGAATGCATATAACTTGTTAGTCACACACACCCATATCTCTATGGTGCCAGATGGCCCAGTGTGATGGGCTGCCTGGACCCATGGGATAGGGGGAACACAGCAAACTGTTAAAGCACACACAACCATATCTCCAGGTGTGATAGATGACCCAGTGTGATGGGCTCCGTGCACTCCAGGGGATAAGGAAGGGTAAAGCAAACTTTTGTAGCACACACAACCATATCTCCATGGTGCCAGATGACCCAGTGTGATGGGATGCCTGGACCCACGGGATAGGGGGGGAACACAGCACAATGTTAAAGCCCACACAACCATATCTCCAGGGTGATAGGATGACCCCCAGTGTGAGGGCCTCAGTGCACTCCAGGGGATAGGGAGGGTAAAGCAAACTTTTGTAGCACACACAACCATATTTCCATTCTGTGCCCTATTGGATTGGTAATATAGCTGTGAGCTGGCCTGGCCTGGTCTACCCACGGGATTGGTTCGGCCTGAATTCATAAACACTACTGTGTTTAAAGCACACACCTAAGAACCCACAGATCTCCACCGGCCAGGTGATCGATGCATTACCCAGTGTGATGGGTAGAAGTTGCACTCCAGGGGATAGGATGGGCTAAGCAAACCTTTTTCCTCAGCACACATCTTAAACCATATCCTTCACTGGTGCACACGATGACCCCGTGTGATGGGCTGCCTGGACC